>JADKLZ010000003.1:25701670-25714841 GCA_021533235.1 Biomphalaria straminea
TTTTTTTTTTAAACCATTACATAAAAGCAACTTTAAATCAATTTGGGGAAATTTATTCAATTTAATTTAGATTTCTTATGTGGCTTCAGAGAAAAAAACAACTTGTTTATACTGTCTTGCATAAAAGCATGTCAAATATGAATATTGGTATTTTACACTCTAATTTAGCATAAAGCTTAACACTTGTACTATTATTTTTTCCTGGATAATGTTTTACGTATAGCTATAAATTAACTGCAAATTTCTTTATTATTTTCATTTGTGAAGTATTTTAATAACCGAAGCTTGATTGTTTCTGCAGTTGTTAAAGGAACACAGATATACATTCTTGACCTTGCTGCCAAGATAGATCAGTGTGCTGAGTTTCTCTGTAAAGCTAAATGGGGAAATATTGAATTTCCTCCACCTTTTGGAAGAGATGCTCTACCTGAGGTTAGTTGAAATATTGAGCTTCATGAAGACAGAAAATATCAATTCATTTTTAGAAGAGAAAATATAGTCCTTCAATATTTTATAAAGCTTAATTGTAGTTTTTAACTTTAATCCTCTAGTAGTGCTAACATTTTTGCTAATTACCATGATGCTGATTTTGAAATTTAGGAAGCTTATATAGCTGAACTTGATGCCAAGAGTGGAGCCAGTCTTAAATTAACTATTTTGAATAGAAAAGGACGTATCTGGACTATGGTTGCTGGTGGGGGTGCATCTGTTATATATGCGTAAGTTTATTATATATTTTATTAAAATTAAATTGGGTCTTATGTTAAATCTTTTCTAAGTAGATAATTTTTTTTGTAGGGATACAATCTGTGATTTGGGTGGAGCTTCTGAATTAGCAAACTATGGAGAATATTCTGGGGCACCCAGTGAACAGCAGACCTATGAGTATGCAAAGACAGTATTAGCACTTATGGTAGAGGAACGGCACCCAGAAGGTATCTGAACATAGTGTGACATTATTTTCAATTCATTGTATTTCATGCTTAAATAAAGTTACATTGTAATTTAACTTTTCTGTTTTTGTTTTTCTACAACTATACCCTGTCTATCTATAACCATTAAGCTCTTTGCTATGTGTTGTTGTTATAGGTAAAATACTCCTCATTGGAGGTGGCATTGCAAATTTCACTAATGTTGCTGCGACATTCAAGGTAAGTTATTTTCTTTTGTTTAATCACATTTAGCAAACACAACTCGGGTGGTCAATCTCAACTCAAAATTCTTGGTTTATACCTTTAGCAACATGTATCGCAATAGTTATCTTTAAAAAAGAATCTTAAAATTATCTAGGTTTCACCATTTTGAGTATAAGAGAACTGTAGATATTTTATTTCATTAGAAAATATGTATTGTATAATTAATAAAAATTTGTTTAATTTTTCTTCATGCCTATTTAGATTTTTATTTCAATTTTAAATCTATAACAACAATCAATATTAAGTTTAATAATCTGTTAAGGGCATTGTCAGAGCACTGGAAGAATTTCAACAAAAGCTTGCAGAAGGAAATGTTTCTATCTATGTTAGACGAGCAGGGCCAAACTATCAAGAAGGACTCAGAATCATGAGAGAATTGGGTTTGTTATCTTTTCAACTTAACAGAATGCTAATAGAAAGACTATATATTACTTTAATAAGCATTGAAAATAAAAGTGACAAGTAAAGTTTGTAAATTGCATTCTTTGTTGGTTTAGGCAACAGGCTTGGTCTTCCTATTCATGTTTTTGGTCCTGAAACTCACATGACTGCCATTGTCAGCATGGCTCTTGGAAAAAGGGATATTCCCACCACACCTAAAGCTTTGCCAACTACAGCCAATTTTCTGTTACCAGCTTCTGCCAATCAGGTAAGTGAAAAAAAAAATTAAAAAAAAGTATAGTATCAATATAACAATTATAAAAGATGTGCTAGAAAAAAAAAAGATAAAGGGCATGATAAAAGTAATTGATTTTGAGCTTTAAATGTGAGTTTGTTGCTTTAATATATTTGTATTATATATTTTTATATCTTTTTTTTATCAACTTCAGGGACCACAGGTAAAATTAGACAAATTTTTTTTTATTGTTGTTTTTAACTGAGTTTTACTGTCATCATTTTCTTTTTAAATTAGCTAGTAAAATGTAATGGAGCTTCTAGTGTTTTTGGTTGTATTTAAAGTTTTAATTCAATTTTTATAAGAAAACTGTAGAAGATTCAAAGTAAAATTATCTGATGTACTCTTCCATTTCTCTTTGAGAGATTTATGTTGTCTTGTGAGTTGGACTAACACATTTAGTAATAATTAACAGCATGTAATCGTCAGTAATATTTGTTTGCTATGGTAGACAGCACTTGTATACTTTAAATGGTCCCTTTTTGGTAGTAGATAATTGGTTGTGCAGTTATTACATGCTTCTGCAATTGAGACATAGAGGCACTCAATGTATGTATTACTGTACTATTTAACCAGATACTTTTTTTTTTTTTCGGTCATTTAATGCTGGAATTAGTTTTTATATATAAGCTAGGTTAGTCTTTAAGGAACTAATTTATCAAACATAAGCTCTCTGATAGTGCATGAAATCATTCTGACACAAAATTGACAAACTTTGGTTTAACAACTTTTTGTTCCTCAGCTATTTAATTGTTGGGTAAATACATACATTTTAACATCGTTCAGCATAAAAAAAACAACTCAGCACTATTCTTTTGAAGTATTTTTAGAAAATTTCATGAAGCAAACAAAATTGCAGTCCACCAACTTTTGTTCTGGCTTTTTTTTTTAGACAATGCTGCTGCTTTTTTTGTTTAACACTTGACCAATTAGCTTTAGATCTATTGCTTTTTTTCTCTTTGGACTTTGACTGAATTTAAGTTATTCCTTAAAACCAAACTAAATATAAATTTTAAAAAAAATCCACAAGATCATTTATGTTATTTTTCATGTGGAATGGATGCAAGTAAACACAAATACTATTAAACATAAAAAAAAATCTTGCTTGTTGTTTGAGAATTCTTTAGCTTGATTTTATATGAATTATTATTGTCTTTACGTTATTAACATCGCACATATGTGTTGGCTGTTAGCACTATTCATAATGAGGTCTAAACAATATGCATGTGAGATTTAGATTTTAGTCTTCTCCTTTCTTTATGCAAAAGTAGTTAAGTAGTTTAAAACCCACAAGTTATAGCTGTTCTTTCACTAAGTATTTTTTTTTTATGTAAAAGTTATTTTAAATGCAGAATTGTTAACTTAGAAGAGAAGAAATAAAATGTGTTGGGCAATCCACTAAAAAGTGAGATACGAATGAATTAAGTGTCCAAAAATTCATTGATCTTGAAATTGGTTAAAGCTAATTTTAAGTAAAAATGTTGTGCAACATTAGTGTCCTAGGTCACCACTATAAAACAAACAGACTAAAATAGAAACAAAGAATTGGTAGTTGTAAAATAATTATAAGGGATATACAATAATCATATATGGAGGAGAATATTGATATACATCAACTTATTAAGGTAATTAAATTCATTTTCAAGCTTGTACAGTTTTGGGATTAAAATATTTTATACGAGCTGCCTGCTAGTAAATGAGCTCTCATTTACTTATGTAATCATCAATTTTAAATTAGTTTTAGTAAAAAAAAATATCCATTTTACTTCAAAATATACAAATAAATCTTTCATAAAAAAATTGTTAGGTCTTTTTGCAAGATGTGATTATGACAAACCTAATGACAGAAAAACAAATATAATAAAAAAAAAATGAAATAAAAACTTGAGGAAAATAGCTCTTCAGTAACTCAAAAAAAAAAGTTTATTTTTTTGAAATTTTCTAAATCATAAGTTAAATTAAACCTAACAAAAAAGACACCATTTAGTAATTACATCAATTAACTTATGAGATATTACTTTTACCAAATTTCTCCTTTTTTTTTGTGGACCATTTTCACATATTTGAGAAAAAAGTGATCAATCTTTCTGTATCTAATGTTGTACTAAAATCTTCAAAAGCTTAAAAAATGGACTTAAATATCTCTTTCCTTGTTTCAGCCATCTCCCTCCAGTAGTAGGCGTGGGTCACAAGAATTACTTTCAGCCTGCAAGACTACCCCGATTAAGACAAGCTCAGCGCAAGTTAATGGCAATACCAGCGTAGATTACAATCTGTTTAAAAAGGACACAGAGTGTATCGTCTGGGGCATGCAGCAGCGTGCTGTGCAAGGAATGCTGGATTTTGACTATGTTTGCTCACGGACCAAACCATCTGTTGTAGCCATGATCTATCCATTCACGTAGGTTCAAAGAAATGAAATGCTACTTTTAAAATAAATGCTATGTGTTATATATGTATAAAAAGTATTTGCTGTTGGTTAACTCCACTATTTATTTTGTTGTAGTGGTGATCACAAACAAAAGTTTTACTGGGGACACAAGGAAATACTTATTCCAGGTATGGTGTTAGATTTATTCATAGTTTTATTTAAAATTTGTGTCATTACTTTTATAAAGTTTTAAATGAAATGTATTTTTTTTTTCTTTTTCTAGTATACAAAAACACCAGTGACTGTATGAAAAAGCATCCAACTGCAGATACAGTAGTCAATTTTGCTTCCTTGAGATCTGCTTATGATAGCACTGTTGAAATCTTAAATTACCCTCAGGTAAATGGATGGAGCTAGATTTTAATCTTTATTTAATATGTTATCTATATATAGCCAAGTAAAAGCAATATAGCTAATAAACTATACACTTGTATTCTGTATTATCATTTTTAAATTTTGAATATGTATGTTTTCCCATTTTAGATTCGATCTATATCAATCATTGCTGAAGGAATTCCTGAAAATCTCACCAGACAACTTATCAAGATTGCCAATGAAAAGAAAGTAGTAATCATAGGCCCTGCCACTGTAAGAAACAAATCAAAATCTTATTAACATCATTAAAAAATTTTCTAGGGAATAAGATGTTAACTTTGTTATCAAAATGAAAGTAATTTTATCTGAATCTATTCTAGGTTGGTGGTGTGAAACCTGGTTGTTTTAAAATTGGAAATACAGGTGGAATGTTGGATAACATTTTGGCATCAAAGTTGTACAGGCCAGGAAGGTAAGTGAACACCCTGCCATATGGTGTGACCCAAATCTAGAATGATTGCTATGAGAAATCCAGCCTCCTCAAACCATAACAGACTTTATCCAAGTAGCTTAGTTTGTCAAATTGATAACACTTTCAAAAGATATTATCCTCCAAACCATAGCAGACTTTATCCAAGTAGCTTAGTTTGTTGAATTGATGATACTTTAAAAATGTATTCATCACTAGCTATTTTCATCTTTTTTTTTTTTTTAAAACCTAATTTTTGTCTATTCTTTTTCATCTAGTGTTGCATATGTTTCAAGGTCGGGAGGAATGTCAAATGAACTCAATAATATTATAGCTCTCAATGCAGATGGTGTAGAAGAAGGTATAGCCATTGGCGGAGATAGGTAAATGCACATTTCAACTGGTTAAGACACTGTTTTTTTTTAGTATTTTAGTAGATTGTACGCAGTATTTATTTTTTAAAATCTAAAATTTTGTATACATAAATTTTAGATATCCAGGCTCTACATTTATGGATCACATTTTAAGATATCAAGCTAATCCAGAGGTCAAAATGATTGTCTTATTAGGAGAGGTAATACATAGTCATTTAGTAAAGAGTAATATCACCTAGCTTATACCCCTTAGTTGTAATCATTAATATTTGCTAACAACTTTTTACTAATTTATTGATGCTTGCAATTGGAGCTAGTAGTAATTTTTTTTTTTCTTTATTGATAAGGTTGGTGGTGTGGAAGAATATCAGTTAGTGGATGCTATCAAAAGAGGTGTTGTTGATAAGCCAGTTGTTGCCTGGTGTATTGGAACCTGTGCTAAAATGTTTACTTCAGAGGTAACCTTCCTAAGTAAAAAAAAAAAAAGCTTTAGTAAAACTTACTTTTTTTTTTTTTAGTACTAAGATTTATCAATTCCAAATGTATTCTCCAAGGTTCAATTTGGTCATGCTGGTGCTTGTGCTAATGCAGATGCTGAGACAGCTAGTGCTAAGAATGAAGCCTTGAGAGCAGTTGGAGCTATTGTGCCAAAAAGCTTTGATGAATTAGGAAGTACTATAAAGTAAATAAAAATGCTCTTTTTAATTTTTTTTTAACTGAGGATAAACATCTATATTTAGATTTTTAAAGTATTTCTGGAGAAATCAAATGAGCCATTTTAGTCTTCTTTATCTCTTGTGTTTTAATCTTTTGAATTATTTCTTTAAATCTTAAAGATTTTAATATTCAGTTGTCTCAAATTTCAACATCCTAATTTAGAAAGTTGGTAAGGAATCTTAACATGTGCATGCTTTTCAAAATGTTTGATTTGTAAGTTAATTTTTGATGTTATTTTGATCAGCGAGGTCTTTACAAAACTTGTGAATGATGGTACCATTATTCCCAAACCAGAAACAGCACCACCCACTGTTCCAATGGACTTCAACTGGGCAAGGGTAGGTCAAATTTTTAAAAATTTAAATTTATTAACACTGCTAAAAAGTATTACAGCTCAGGGCATTAAAAAAATTGTTAGGCTTCTGACAGTTATTAACCCTCAGGAATTGTTACTAAGATGTGAACTTGCATATTTACTGTTTCTTATTGCCAGACAATCTGTTTCTATCCAGTTTACTTGCCTAAAGTAATATCAAATCACCTGAGGCAATGCTAAAAATATGCTTCACTAAAAAATGTATTCATTCCTATCTACTACCCACAGGAGTTAGGCCTCATTAGAAAGCCAGCCTCATTTATGACAAGTATTTGTGATGAGAGGGGTCAAGAGTTGTTGTATGCAGGCATTCCAATCACTGACATCTTTAAAGAAGATATGGGAATAGGTGGTGTCCTCAGTCTGTTGTGGTTCCAAAGAAGGTATTACAACACCACTTGACTTGGATATTATTACATAGAGTAATGAAAGATAAATAATTTTGTTTATGAATGAGAAAACAGTTGTAATGAATTTTTTCCATTCATGTCATGAAATCTTTGCTTTTTAGGCTTCCAAAATATGCAACAAAATTTATTGAAATGTGTTTGATGGTGACAGCTGATCATGGTCCAGCAGTTTCTGGTGCTCACAACACTATTGTATGTGCCAGAGCAGGCAAAGATCTCATCTCCTCTCTAACATCTGGCCTCCTGACCATTGTATGTTTTTTTTTGTTTCATTCTATAGTATTGTATAGAAAATCAAGGTCTAGTTTTGGGATTATTTTGATTTTAAATGTAACTTGTTTTGATTCTAGGGTGACAGATTTGGTGGTGCATTAGATCAAGCAGCTAAACAGTTTAGTACAGCTCTGGATAGTGGACTGATTCCTATGGATTTTGTAAATGACATGAGGAAAAAAGGCGCTTTAATTATGGGCATTGGACACAGAGTGAAATCTGTATGCTATATAGCTATCATATTTTATTGATCTGAATAAGCCACTCATTTTAGTAGCACAGTTAAGTTTAGGAATTTATATTCACTTGAAGGGTATGATCATAAAAACTTTTTTTTTTCAGTTGAATAACCCTGATATGAGAGTAGTAATCCTGAAAGATTATGTCAAAAAACATTTCCCTGCAACTCCTCTATTGGACTATGCTCTTGAAGTTGAAAAGATCACAACATCAAAAGTAACTGATGATTTTACAATAATAGTCTTTAAGTGTGGCTAATGAAATCTCTTAATATCATGATTAATAAATTAATTTTTTTTTTACAGAAACCAAACTTGATTTTAAATGTTGACGGTTTCATTGGAGTTGCTTTCGTTGACCTGCTCAGAAACAGTGGCTGTTTTACAAGGTATGGGATTATTGTAACTTAGTTGATTCAATAATGTTTCCTCTAAAGCTGTTATTAAACAGTTCATGTGTAGATATTGACATGAAAAATTGCATTTTTTGATTACAGGGAAGAGTCTCAAGAGTTTGTTGACATTGGTGCTCTCAATGCTATGTTTGTTCTTGGACGCAGTATGGGATTTATTGGTAGGAGTTCAAGTTTTGACAGATAAACTGTTTTAGTTTAGATAAATGCTCCAGGTTCAGCTTAGTATCTAAGCTGTGCATCAAATACTATTGCTTAGTAAATCTACAGATCTGAGGGAGCTTTCTTTTAAAACCATTGTCTATAGCAAAACAAAAAGTATACTTTCATAAATAAACATGTATTTAGTGACTAGTCCAACCAATCTAATCTCAAAGTTATTCACAAAGAAAAAAAAAAAATTAGAATAAGGTTACCTCTTCAACACTTTTCATTTGTTTATTTGTATGTCATATCATTATGACACATGGGGCTTACATACATTGCTGTAAATATTACCTTATTAGTATTAGTAGATCTATTAAACCATACTACAGAGTCATAAGAAGTATAATTAAGAACTCAGAACAAAATAACTATTAGATTAGTAAAAAACAAACTTATCAGGATACAAAGATTTGTTTCACTAATATATATTTTGTTAAAAAAATGTCATTAATTCATTTGTTTATTCTGTCAACAGGTCACTATTTAGACCAGAAACGTTTAAAACAAGGTCTATATCGCCATCCTTGGGATGACATCTCATACATCATGCCAGACATCATTAAATCAGAAAATAATTCAGAATAAAGAGAAAGAACAAATCAGCCACCAGTCACATTTTTTTTCTTATACATATTGCTGGTATTTAAATATTGATATTATTGAAAGGAAAATATTTTCTATGTTTTAATGAAAATCTCAATAGTTCATTTTTTATAAACATATTTTGTTTAATGAATTCCATTCCAATTTTCATTTTAATAATTTCTGAATTGATGTATTAAAAACATTTTTATCAATTAACTAGGATGTTTGAAAAAAATAATTTTAAAACTTATTTTGCTTGCATTTAATATGAAAATTATAACTTTTTTTGATAAAAAGTTTGATAAAATAAAAATAAATAAAAAGCCATTCCAAGAACATAATTTTGTTAACTGTTAATACTCTTAAGTATTATTTTCCAAATTGTATTATTTGGTCATTTAGATGTACTGTCTTAGATTACTATTTAAATTTCAATGTTCTGGTAGTTCTTTCATTAGCATGGCAAGTTTTGTTGAAACAATGTTTTCATCATGTATTTTAGAATTTTGTTTAGAATCTATATTTTGATGAAAATGGGTGTAGATCTAGTTATATTCATTATTTATTTGTTGCAATTTTCTAAATGAAACTCTACAGATGTGTTCAACTTTTTGAAGTAGGTTTTCATATCTGTGTCCAAGTCATATCAAAGCAAACTCCACAAGAGAACCTTTGAACAAATTGTCAATGTGGTCTCATATGAAACCAACATTATTGGGTGTTGTTTTATTTACAGTTGATAGTCCCATCTTTTTAAATTCCATGACCAGACTTTGTCCAATAATGGATCCCTTTAGTAAGACTTAGGTTGCTAAAGGATTTTTAAAATCATAAACATTCTAGTGATAGTTATAATGTGCTTGTGTAGCATCTTAGTAACAACTAGAAATTTTAAGATTTTCTCTTTCAAAAGTTAATTTGTCAGATGTAGATTTATGGTGTTTAGAATAAGTTGTTGAATAAAGTGGGAATATTAGATGCTCTTTGTTGCACTTATTTTAAGTCTTAGAATGTGTTTACTTTATATACACAATGCCATGATTTGCATTTAAACCAAGGATCATTTCTCATCCCTCCTCCATTAGTTACTTTCATAATTGTAGTGATTCACATCCAACTAGTGTTTTCTTCTGATCACCTTGTCCTAAGTAAAATATCTCTGTTGGACTAAAGCAGCATTGTTATACATTCATGGTTTCAAAGCGTTAAGCCAGCATAACCTATACTCTGTTCAGCATTGCTAAGCAAATGAGAAATGTGCTTCTTTCCTCATTGAACAGACTGCTAAAGAGCCCACAGTTAAGTGACAAAATGCTGGCTAGAAGTAGCTATATTGAGCCTTATTCTCTTGCTGGTATGCCATATACTGGATGTTTAGCAGGACACTCATTTATTTTGACTTCCCTTCCTGGTATGATTTCAATATGACCTCGAGCACTCATACTCCAGCTTATGGAAGCAATTAAGTTTAAAGCCATACAAAAGTACCTGACTACAGGCCACATGCAAGTCATTCCCTAAAATAACCTTAAGTTAATTAGGCTCAAAAATAAAGATGAAAAAATATGTTATTTCTCCCCTTATTGGCTATAGTCATTATAACAATTGTTCCATTATTTACGCATGTGCTAAAAAATCAGCACAGATATTAATAATCTGAAATCATATTTACAAGCTTTAGATGTGTAAATATTGACAGAAAACTTAGTAAATTGTATTATGCAAAAAAAAAAAAAAAGTATAATAATAGATTAGTGCAGTTCATTGCTTCTATGTCAGTGAATGCAAACTAACGCTAAAGCTAGACTTCTTCAGAAGTTCTGGGGGCAACTTTGTTATGCCGTCCACCTATAAGTATGCCTAAAAAGATTGCTGTCAACAGCTAGTGGCTACTGATTTCTAAAAAAAGACAGCCGGAGAACTCTCACAAAGGTTGCAAGACACACATATTTTGAACCCAATGACATGCTTTGCATCACATGAAAAAATATGCAGCTTGAAGTTTAGTTACATGAAATGCTGCACACAACCTTATTCTTCAGACTTATTGGTAATGCATATTATTGCATAATGAAACTTTATAGAAAACAAAAGTAAAATAATATTCATATACAACGATTTCTAATTTTTAAATTTTTATTTGAAAAAATATTTCTTAAATTTAGTACAAAAACAATTAACATTAAATGTTTCAATATATAGGCATATATGCTCATTTTTTATTTCAGTTCCTATTCAATCCATGTTTCAGCTCTTCCAACTCTGTCGTCAGTTTCTTTAAATCCCCTAGAATAAAAAAATCAAGTCTTTTTATAGACATTCTTCTACTTATTTATTTGAGCGCTAATGCAAAGTTTCTTACCTTGTGATATGGAAAGCTCTTGATCTACAGTTGAAAGGAAAAAAATATCACTGTTGTGTTGCTTGTGATAAACTTTCTAATGGTGAAAAATTGATAAAATGTGGCATTAAATAATTCTACAAAAATCAATTCACCTGTATGCATACAATCATTGAAAATAATCTAATTATAATGTAGGGTGCTTAAAAAATCTAGATACAGAAAAACATTGATACAACAAATATGGTATAAAAGGAAAAATCAGAATTTAAAAAAAAAATAACTGCAATGTCCTGTTGCGTTCATCTATTAATTTTTATTAAAAAAAGATATAAAAGGCTGTGATTGAAGAAATATTTTTGTTGATGTATTTACAACGTTCATTACTCTTCTACATTGGCACTGCCTGCAAGATTTGATAAAAATATCATTCAACTAAAGACAGGTTTTCTAGACAACCAGACCTTTAGTGAATTGAAAATATGGTTGAACTACCAAACCAGTTAACTATGTGCTAGATAGAAGCAAAGATTAAAACCTTTTTTTTAGGAATTGAGTTCAAAGCAGGTAAAGAATGATAACAAAATGAAAAAAGTTCCCCATTACAGACCTTGCAATCTATAGGATAGATGATGTAAAGTTCATCTGTTTCTGTGGCCCACAGTTTATGATGGCGTCTTGTGGCCAGCACAACGACCAACTGTCTTTACTTTTTTCATTATAACTGGGAACTGAGAGGCCCCCAAAGATTATGAAATAAACAAATCCCTTTCTTCACCAGGATTCAAAACCCAGGACCCCTGCTTTACCACTCTGCCAGTGTGCCTCCAAAATGACAAATACCTTTCAAAATTTGAATTTTTTTAAAAATGTAGTTTGGTAATTAGCTAATTGCATACAAAACTACCAGAAACTTTGATTTATGTTGTTTTTTTCTTAGGAAAATTTAAGAACAAAATCTAAGATTGATCAATGATCTATAGTACTATGTATAAAAGTTTAACTCACTGATGACTTTTTAAGTTGCTGAAGTTCACTTTGAATTACATTTTGAATGGAAATCTGAGAAATAATTAAATGATCAAATATTATCAAAATGAGTAGCAAGAAGCAATACTTGTTTTATGTACTGGCCTTTTATTTTTAAATAGAATGATTTCTGATTATACTGTAAGATAAGATAGATAAGATAATTTTTATGGATCCAATCTAATGGAAATTCGGTTTGATTGCAATTGACAACCTCAGCGTAACTACTGTACAAAAACAATATAGATGAAAAATTCGAACAAGATTCACAAAAGAACACACATACACATTCACAACCAGCGCTTTATGAATTTGATTTCTATGTACTTCTTGATTATGACAGCTGAGCTCGTAACACTTTGACCGAAAGTGGGAGAAAAAGTTTTTAAATCTTTCAGTTTTAGTCCTAATGGAAAGTCGTTATGTAACAGTTGTTTTATGGGTGCAGGTTGTCTTCAAGAATCGTGAGTGATTTGGAAAGGCATCTTTCTTGGAAAAGCTCTTCAAGAGATGGTAGCTGTACTTGAGTAATATACAATGCTTTTTTAATTAGTTTATTTATTCTAAGTCTTTGTGCCAGTGAAGTATTACCAAACCAGCAGGTGATGGCAAAGTTAATAAGACTACTGATGGTTGCTGTGTAGAAGAGTTTGATTATTGTTTTATCTATGTTAAATTTTCTTAGCTTTCTGAGATAGTAGAGTCGCTGGTGAATTTTCGTGTATAGATTTTGACAGTGTTCACTCCATTTCAGTTTGTTGTTGATAGTTGTGCCTAGATATTTATATTCTTGTACTTGCTCTATGTTTTGGTTGTCTATCTGAATTTCTGCAATATGGTCCTTGTTTTTTTCTAAAATCAATAATCATTTCTTTAGTATTGGATCTAATTCAATGAACAATTAAAACACATTTTCCAAGTAAAATGAAGGCTGTGAGTTTACATCATGCTCTGGCAACAAAAATAAAAAAAAAATGGTTGTCCCAAAGTCACAAAAGACCCCCAGATTCTTGAAGAACTGACTGCGCTGCCCCATGGTGGAAGCTGACCAGGCTTGAGCAAGTAATTATAGCACAATGAAGGACAGGCCATTGTTTCATGGTCTCATATTTTGCATGGC
>JADKLZ010000003.1:25714851-25733670 GCA_021533235.1 Biomphalaria straminea
ACTAAGTCACTGGTTTTCCTGGATGGCTCAGGCAACCCATTCCATGATCTAATACTAGTAATAGCACTAGGGAAGAAGGAATGATTGTAATAATTTGTCCTAGCATATGCAACGAGGAATCATAGCCGGAATGTCATGAATCAAATGAAATCACAAATTAAATGTGCCTTTTTTTATCCTGACTTACTCACTTAAGACTGTCTTACGTTTTTCACTGTGACTGTGTCTTTCTGAGTATAAGTCATAATAAGTCAAGTCAAATAGAGATCTAAGTCTATTGTAATAATTGTATATATTTATATAAGTATTTAATCTTATCTTTGTATCTTATAAATATAATACAGACATTACTTCAGAAAAGAAGATCATGAATATGATGATTACATTATTTACATCCTACGGCTACGCGTCATGCATTCAGTCATGCATCTTAAAATTCTTAAATTCTGCTAAGTCACTGGTTTTCCTGGCTAGCTCAGGAGTCAGGCAGCCCATTCCTTCCAAGTTACATGGATCATGGATGATGCTTAAATACCTCTACTCATATCATAACATAAGTGACATAAGTCACAGTGAGATAAGTGACTAAGTGAGTAAGTCATAAGTCTCAGTAAGTCTACTCTAACTCTAAGCTCTAGTCTAATGAATGCAATTTTTAGGCCTATAGTATAGACTATACACATTAATGAAAGATTAGAAAAAGAAATTAATTTACTTTACTTTCCATGTATTTTAAACGTAACTCTAGATTTAGATCTAGATAATTTGGATCATTGTCTTTGTTCATTTCTTTCTTTCATCTATCGACTATAAATGTATGTAAACAACAAGCAACAAATAGTAAAGCATTGCTTTCTAGTCTTAGCAGTATAAATACTGTAAGTGCAGCATAGTCGATAAATAACACAAGTTTACACGGAACTCTTCTTCCATTTGAAGGGCAGTTTGAAATGAGTTTGTGTTATGACCGGTATTATTGAGATAAAAACAAAATGACCAAGAATCTGATTCCTCAAGATTTTTTAAAGAATGTTCTTCAAAATGGTGTCGGTCGTTACGTATGCCAACTACAGAGAATCACATTCCGATTTTGCAAATCTCATGGTGCCAGTAGACATATGAGGTTTGATTCAAGAATTTTAATAAGATCTATTTAAACTTAATTTTAATTATTTAAAGAGCAGAGAAAGTAAAAAAAAAAAAAAAGGGAAACTTTAAACTCCAACAATTGAACAAATAATAAATTAATATTATAAATACTCCAATCCAACAATAGATTTGACAATTTAATCTAGATGTAGATCTAATAGTAGTGGACCTCATTCACCAATCGTAAACAAATAACATTTATATAATATGTTTATATCTTCTATACAAATTATGTAATTTGTAATCCACAAACATGATACATATTTTTCATTGTTTTATCAATATTTAGGGAGGTGAATGTTGGGGAACAGAGCTGTGGGTTTTGGACTGGTTAGCAAGCCTTTCTCACATCCCCACCATGTGCAAGTACACCTGCTAGAGCATACAGTGGTTGCTCATTGGGAGCCATGTTTGCTCATGTACTTAGCCTTTCCGCCCCAGGGCGGACGTTTTCACTGAGGTGCAACGCTGAAGCGAAATGAGCATTTCCTTTTTTTTAAACCAATTTAAGTGTGATTGGAATGTCTTTCTATTGAGAATGGAAGCTGATTTTGAAATGGACATCACCAAGTAATTAAACAGGCTCATAATATCTAAAAGTCCTTATCCCTTAAATGGGTGTGAGTTTCCTGGGGAGGTAAAAATAATATAACAGTGCTTTTATTGTTAAAAGAATTCCTCCATGATTATCAGCCCTTTCTTAAAAATTTCATAATTACTGTTTAAAATTTCTGCATTATAAATTTCAGGATGCAGCCAAGTTTCTGTTCCTGTTATCTGGTTTCTCACATTCTAATAAAATTTCTAAGCCTGCTGTTTTTTTCCTAATGCTTTGAAAATTTATTACTAAGGTTTTAAGGTATTTTGGTATTTCTGCTTTTGTAGCTTTGTTTAATGAGGGTGTTGTATTAGTTTTAGCAGATTTAACAGGAATGGATCTGGCTGGTGGTTGGTGACCAACAAACAACCTTTACTTTTCCCCAACTAATGTCAGGTACCTATTAGAGCTGGATGGACCCAGAGGCGCCCAAAGATCCAGAAATCCTTGTGTAGCACAAGCTAAAAATGTTACTGGTAAAAAAAAAGGGGGCCAATCGATCAGAACTGATTCATTGTAATCTGATTTGAATAGATCCTCTTTATCTTAACATATACATATCACACACATCCATCCATCCAGACCACACATGCATCCATCCATTTAGGTCACAATGTCTTTCTATAGTCTAGTCTAGATTAGGCTTACCTAGCCTGGTAGCTTAACCTAGTCCAGCCCAGTTTAGCTAATCTAATCTAGCCTATCAATCTTATTATTTATACTAAATAAAGAGCGGTAATTAATTTAACTGTTTTTAATAAACTTTCAAAGTATTAGGAACAAAACAGTACCTGGTAGAGTTAAAAATCTTATAAGAAAGAGAAAAGCCAAACATAATGGCAGGAACAGAAAATTGGCTACATCCTGAAATTAATAACTCAGAAATTATCAATAGCAATTATGAAATTTTTAGAAAAGATTGGACATGGAGGAGTTTTTTTAGCAAAAAAAGACTGCATCTAACATAACAAGGCAAGCACTAACCTGGAACCCCCAAGAAAAAAAGGAAGAGGAGACATCCCAGGAAAACATGGTGCCGTGATCTGGAAGCAGGTGCCAAGCAGATGGGCAAGACGTGGGGACAGTTGGAGAGACTCGCCCAGTACTGAGATGCTTGAAGGAAGCTGGTTGGTGGCCTGTGCCCCCAGTATGGACCACAGGCAGAGATGAAATGACATGAAAATTATCATCACAACAAAACTTGGTGTGTCATATGGGAAAATGGGGGGGGGGGGTCAGAATAAAAAATAAACATTTGAATTTTGAATGCTTTAACTTTTGTCTAATAGATTTTTAAAACTGACATTGAACTTGCAAATTTTTTTCAATTATTCAATTCAATAATTCATTATGATGGTCTCATGAAGCTTGATGTGATAACACTTCTTAGTTATTTGATCTGTTTTCCCTATGAATTTTCTATATTTGTTTTCTTCTCAGAGATTTTATTGAAAACCATTTGCTTGGTTTTTCTCAAAAAAACCCTGGCGTTGCAGTATATCTACAGCCCAGGCGACACAGAGCACCTTCCATTGTTGCAGAATATTGTAAGTTTATTTTTGGTGACCAAACGAATGAACCAAATGCAGTTTTAAGATAAAAAAAAATAGTGTTTTTTTTTGTTTTTTTTTTAAGAATATATTCTTTAATTTGATTTTTTTGGGAAAAAAATTATAAAGATTACAAATTACAAAATTTGTTTATTTAAATTGTTTACATGTTTCTAATATATGAGTGTATGTGTAAACTATTTTGTACAAGATTATCGATTAAAAGTATAAATATTAATAGATATTTTAGGTCCAAAAATGTTTTCTTTTTTGCATTCCATTATCATATTGAAAAGTATTTGAGGTCATTATAAATAAGTTTGAGAGATTTTATTTATTTGAAGCAATTAAAATATCTCTTCCTAGTTATCAGTAAAATGTTATGATAACACCTACAAGTCTTAGCTGTGTGTAAATTTTGAAGTTCACAACTTTCTGTGTGGTCAACAGCTTATGTTATCAAGAATATTGTTGACCTGATACTTCCCTTGTTCTCACCAATAAATGTCAGGTGTCTCTAAGATGTGATTAAATTGAGCTTGAGATCATTCTCATGTCAAACTCTTGAAAAAGAACAAGGATTTTTTTCTTTGCAAGAAAAATAAATAATTATTCTTTGAATGTGTTCTTTAGAGCTTTATTTAAAAAATGGATATACTGGTATCAAATTTTTCAAACAGAAAAATCAACCACTCTTAACAATGATCTGTTTTGTTTCCAAATAGTGAATGGCTACAGAGAAGTTCTTTTCATGTCTGACAAACAACCAAGTGAAATTTGTAAGTGGACAGAACATTTGAGGACACGATCGGGGGTACAGATAGTCAAGATGATTAACAACATTCATACAGAGACACCAAGCACTCAGGGCATTTGGCATCCATTTATGTTCAGAGACACTGAGTGGGCGGTAACCAAATTTCCCAACAAAAAGTTATCCAGTGTACTTAAGACTGGTCAAACTGCTACAGACATTATTCTTGATGAACAAACTGAAGCTTTGACTGAAGGAGTCAAACATTGTCAAATTAATAATAAATAAATAGTCTATCCATTTTGATACAATGCTTGAATGTTTGTTCTTTGTATTGGTATATTGTTTTGATTTTTGTTATGCAATGTAATCATCACAGGTTATTAGTACAATCATTATTGATCACTTTTTTGTTAGAACAAACTAAAGGAAAAGGATCACCACAAAAAGAAATCTGGTAGTGACAGCTTTAAATCTTGAAAAAAAATTTACTTTCATTCACAAAATGATTACAATTTGCCTGCGTAGTATCCTGTTATACACTACTGTAGGAAAATTTTAAAAATAAGACATAATTAATTAATAATTAAGTTAACAATCAAGCCATAATAAACCTAGGTGTTTGCTCTTTTGTTGTCTGCGCCAAAGAAAGTTAACATGCTTTTTTTTTCTCAGCTGTTCCCATTGCTATACATAGGCTGGTTTGTTGTGATAATAAGCTGTCAGACGGGAATTAAACTGGGCCATTCATGAAGAGTATGATGTTCCCCAAGAGGTTGTATGTGTGAGGATTTTTCTATTTTGGTGAACATTGAAAGATTGCTTTTTGTTAGGGAGTGTGGTGTGGTGATTTCTCTGTAAATAGCTTGCACCATGCTTCATTGTACCTTTTGGTTGAGCCACTTAACTTTTCTTTATGATTGACTAGACATTTTATCTCTCAAATAGAATTATTTGTATTCAATATTTAAAACAAATTGTGTAAAGTTTACATTGTATGTATGAAATTGGCTTGGCTTTTGATCTAATTATTAGATTTTGTATAACTTTTTATGAGTTTAGCTCCTACAAAGATTTCCCATAAAAATTTTTTTCACTCAAACAAAATTGAGAGCTCAAAATAGAAAACAACAATAATTATTGTAATATTAACTTCAACAAATTCAACTGCAAACAGTTATCTAAATTTTAATTTACTATTAATCAGACTTCTTATAGATATTTGTTTCTATTTCAAATAACAAAGTTTAGTAAATAATTACAAACACTAAAATAATTTATTATCTAATAATTTTATTCCTTCTCAAACAATTACATGAGACAAACATTTCAACAGTAATAGTTGTACATAAATAGATGCATTTTGGCGAAGAGTCACATTCATTATTATTCTAACATTGTACTTAATTTATCTATATAAGTAAAAAAAAAAACATCACTTATAATGTTTATTTAAATCTATCAGAAAAATAAATTAACATAAGTATATAAATGACTATTATATGAACATTTAATTTTTATCTAAATGTATGTATCTCTCAGACTTAAAACAAATATTTATGTTATGCATCTCAATGTCATCCAAGAAGGACATAAAACATAAGAAATATTAACAACAAAGCAATTTATATTTGAGATACAAATCAAATCATGACAACAAAATTATCTACAGTAAAAGTGCAGGTATGATCCTTGTGGGTCACATTACGTGTTCTTTACACCTTTAAACAATGTTTGGACTTGCAGATGATTCACTGGAAGGAAAACAAAAAGATTAAGTAATTTGACAATATATCTGTGAATAGAAATAAAACATGCTAAGGCTGAAACATCTATTTACCACAAGTGTCTTCATCATCAACACAATCAATGACGCCATCACACTTTCTGTTGGCTTGAATACATAAGCCTGTGCCACATTGGTATTCATCAGAACTACAAGTCTCACACTGGCAGTTGCAAGTTTTCTTGTCCACGTAAGATGCACCCTGAGAACATTGACATAGTGCATTACAAAACTCTTCCAGAATTATTAGTAGGATTATACAGACATACTATTCTTCATTAGAAAATAATTTAGAATCGCCTTACTATATGACATGCTGGACAGAACTTTGGCACACAGACAGTTTCTCCTCCAATGCACTGACATGTGTCACATTGTGAATTTCGAATGACAGAACCAGACTAAAGGAAAAAGAAAAACAAATTAAAAAAAAAAAGTCTTTCCCTTATTAAGAAAAGAAGTAAGAACAGAAGGGTAACATTAAATGATATTGAAAATACAATTTTTATTCACAGCACTAACTACAAGATATTTAACTTAAAAATAGAAAAAAATGTTTTTTTTCTGCATAACCCAAGTTTTTTTTTTAACTTATTCAGACAAGCTCTTTGGCTGACAAGTGCTTTGCTAGTGCACTAAAAGGAAATTTTAATCAAGTAATGGTTTTATCTAACCTTCTGGCAGTGCTGAACAGCTGAAGAAAACAGCACTTTTTTTTTTCCTTGGCACAGTCTGCAAAAGAGCTGACAGCTCAGCAGTAAAAAGCTGGCTAAAAGAAAAAGAAGAAGACTCTAACCTTGACTATTTGTCCATCAATCACACAAGGGCAGTCTTTCTTGAGTACACAGGCAACACCATTACAATAGTAGCCCTTGGGACACAACTTCGGACACTGTTTAGAATACATTCCTGCATAGCACATCAATGGGGGCTGACTACTCTTTGTGTATCTTGGTATTACAGCCAATTTGGAAGCTATTTTTCAAGAGACATTGTATGTTTATGTTTATTTTAGTTGATTAAAATGTGCATGAAGAGTAGGTCTACTTTGACTAAATGAACAACTTAAAATAATAACTGACCATTTAAACAAATTAGTGCATAAAAGAAATTGAAAAATAAATAGGTAATAATTCACTCAACAAACAAATCACAATACAATAACACAAAAATAAAACTCATTCTGTCAGTTGAGGTCTTTCTAACCAACTTACCACATTCAGCTTTATTTTTTAAGCAGCCAAGGCGAGACTCATAGTTAAAGCACAATCGGTCATTTATTCCTGTAGCATTACAACTTAAACCATCCCATAAGTTGCAGTCCACATTTTGATCTGTTTCTTTAGATGACAAGTGATCTGGAGTGGCGGTGCGGCACTCAATGACAATGGGATCTTTACAATGAGGAGAGGCTTCAATGATGTCATCCAGGGACTCAATGTCATTCACATCTCTGATGGAAGGCTGATGGAGGTCAATCCATGAATCCCATTCAATGCAATCATCTATTGATATTAAACATTTTGTTAAAGAGAAAAAACAATTTTCTGATGCTGCAAAGTATTTCTATTTTTTTTTGTTTTCCTAAACTGTTGAATCAAACCATTATTTTTTTTTTTACACTAACCAATTTAAAATTAAATTGGGCTTACAGTTAATATCCAGTGACGCTGGAGGAAGTTTGACTGAGGTTTTGTGAACTGGAGTTGTGACTGAAAACAAGAAACAAACACTTTTGTCACCTTGATTAAAGAATATTAAAAATACAATTAAGTTGTTTTTTTTTATACTGGTATTTTAAAAATTCATGGTGAATATACAAGGTATCACAATTTGAAGATGAAAGTAATTTAATTTCCAATGTTTCCTAATTACTTGGATATTTCTGTGGACAGCCATGAACTTCTAGTCTCAGTGCTATTTTGCCTTGCCAGGACTGTGGGATAAGACGAAGGAATCGAGCTCTGACTGGCAGTCGGAACATGTGTGTGGCAGGTGTAACTGAATCTCTATTAGCTGAGAAGATCTGAGCAAAGAAGTGAATAAGTTAGTAAATAAAAAATACAAAAAAAAATGTATTTTAAAATACAAATTTAAAAAGAAAAAAGTACCACCATCTTAAAGCTAATCATTTAAGTGAAGAGATCATGAGATTTAACTATTTTGCTTTAACATTGCTTAACCCTTAAAGTGCTGAGCTGCTTTACAATGAGTGCATACAACATTGATGTTTAGAGGCTAAACTACCCCATGTGTTGTAAGGGGTTAAAGGTAAAAAGATAGAAACTACAAGTCTAAACATTATATAATAAATTTAGAATTATCTAAATAGATACCGGTATATGTAAAATTACATTGCAGGTGCAGTACTAATTTCTCAACTTACCTTGTCTACACCAGTTGTTTCTCTGTAAGGGCTCCAGTTAACTCCATCATTACTAAATACAATCTTGTACGATGTCACATACAATGGGGCATAGGGATGACCTTGAGTGGTGACCCCAGTTAGGTAAGCAGCAGTTACAAAATCAATCTGATAAAATATACAAAAGTATGCGGGTAAAAAAAAAAGGTATAATTTATCTTAACTAAACATTTCAAACCAATTTTATGGAGAAATATATAATAGAACAAACCTGGATATATTGACGTCTGTCATTTCTAGCTGCAATCCAGCTTCCATAGGAACCAAGACGTGCACTCTGTGGTGAATGTCTTATGTGGAGGTAAGATGAAGCTGATATCATGTTCCCTACAACTCTTCCACTCATAATGCCCATGTCTTGTCTACATTGAGCTGCAGAACAAAATATGGACTTTTAGAAACAACATTCCTTAGAGAGGCAAAACTTTAAAAGAACAAAACTCACTCCTCACATATGAATTCAGCTTACTTTATTAAAATTGTTTAAAAATGAAATTCACCTGGTAACTTTGGAACTGCTCTTGGAGCCAATGTTGGATCTGGCAATGGGGCACCTCGTCGTTTTCTTCCAACAACACCTGTTATAGATTGAAGTCAGGCATTACTACAAGTATTGTTAGCAGTGCAGTTAGCCAAAGTTGTAAACAAATCTGGAGTTAGCCTAGCGAAAACCCAGAGCTCATATACATGAACATTCTGTCAATTATTCTAGTATTTACAGCAAATGACACATTTAGAAAGAAGATATTATATAATTGAAATCATTTATAGTTTATGTTAGTACATTATTTTCTCATATTAAAAAGAAATCAATGTTGTGAAAGTGACACAGCATAAAAAGACAACTTTGATTTGCTATATCCTATACTATTAAGCCAGTAATTCTTGTATATATATATTTATATACCGGTATATATCTTTGATTTCGAAAACGGCTCTAACGATTTTCTTTAAAATTTCAACGTATCTGCATATTAGTGAGAAAAAAATTCTCAGCTCATTGGCCACATCGGGAAAACTCGAATTCGACCGTTATTTCGATATATAAAATGTCTCGTTGTAAAATTAATTTTGGCTTGCAATAATTTATGAATGAAAGTTTTCCATGACGTAAAGTGGAAAAATGCTGCTTACATCACTAAGCTTACTGTAGTACACTAAAATATTTTTTTGCAAACAAGAACGCGTTTAGAGATATGAATGAAGGGATGTGTAAAAGCAGACCACGGGCTGTAGCACCACTGGGATGGATGGATGGCAAAAGCCGGTATGAACTTTTTACTGTCCGACCACCTGATATTTTATACTTAATATATGTAGATTTACTATGACTCCTCCATGATTGTATTTAATATTTTTACAAGATTGGATGTGCTCAACAAATTAAAATGTTTGGTACAGAAACTGGGAATTATAAAGTTTGATAAAACTAACCTGTGCAGTTGCACATGTATCTGATCTGATAATTGCGGCAAGGAGGAATGCCATCTATTGGAAGGTTGGTGCAAGCCAGACCATCTTCCAGTGTGCATGTTGCCTCTGCCAGGCTGGTGAAGTCATCTTTAGTATCGGAATCTATGCACTGAATGTCAGTGAGCTTGCCACCTGGGCAGAACTGAGCCTGCTCCGCAGGAGTTATCTTTTCAAAGTCTCCCGTGCCAGTGGTTGGATCAATCTTGTTTATCCAAGGTGTCCACTGTGTGACACACTGATTTGAAATGATTGACCTGGTTGAGGCCTGTTTGATTGTTGTTGGAGCAGCTCTTGTAGAGCCAATGTTCATTGTGGAGCCTATAAGAACAAAATAAATAATTAGAATCAGAATATGCTGCTTTACAATTTAAATTCCTAGCCTTAATTCTTCCAAATCTTATTATTCTAAGAGCAATTACATGCAATAACATAAGTAAAAAAAAAACTTGACTATCTAAGCAGTTCCAATTAAAGTAATGAAGTTCAGCTGTAAAATGTCTCATCATTTGTATAATAATGAAAATATTAGCAAAAAGTGTTCAACATAAAGGTGTGCTAGAATGAGGCAACTAAGAATCATTGCTAATGGGATACATTCCAAAAAATAAAAATATGTATAAAAGAATTACTTGAGCAGTTGCATTTATATCTAATCTCATAGTTTCTGCATGGTGGAACTCCATCAAATGGCAAGTTGTCACACTTCAACCCATCTTCAACACTGCAAGTTGACTCAGCCAGGCTGGTCCAGTCATCTTTACTGACAGAGTCCTTGCACTCAATGTCAATGATGTTACCACCTGGGCAGAAAGCTTCCAACTCTTCCTTGCTCATCTTCTCATAGTCCCCTGTGCCACTGGCAGGATCGACTTTATTGATCCAGGATGACCACCCAGATGTACACTGCTGTATGCGTGCTGTGCTAGGTGCACTTGTGACCTGTGTACGTGACACTGGAAGTGTGGAGGGAGTAACAGCTGTTGGCAAAACAAGCAAAGTAGCCAGGAATGAAAACAAAAACTAATAACTGTGATTAACAAAATATGTTAAACTGAACTTTTTCCACAGTAAGCAAATATTTTTTTTGACCATGGCCTACTTTTAATGAAATCATGTGGACATTATAATCCTTTACCTATGAATATTTAATAGACTAAGTACAAGTGGACAGGCTGAGGTCAAAATTTCTAAAAATTTATTACTGAAAGTTCCTTTTACCACTATAATACTAATTTAAGAACCCTCAATATGACAAGCACTTTATTCTTCTGCCTCTATTTCTC
Source organism: Biomphalaria straminea (assembly GCA_021533235.1). Classification (NCBI taxonomy): domain Eukaryota; kingdom Metazoa; phylum Mollusca; class Gastropoda; family Planorbidae; genus Biomphalaria; species Biomphalaria straminea. Next base: position 25,725,870 of record JADKLZ010000003.1, read on the forward strand.
CAACTATCAATAGAATATTTCACTTTTACAAAACTTTTGAAACTTGAAAAGCATTAGGGAATAAGTACCAAAATGTTAAAAAAGGAAAATAATTTTTACCTGAACAATTACATTCATATCTAATCTCGTAGTTGCGACAAGGAGGAACACCATCAAATGGTAAGTTATTACACTCAAGGCCATCCTCAATTGAGCATGTGGCTTCTGATAAGCTGGTCCAGTCATCTTTGGTGTCAGAGTCCTTACACTCTATGGCTGAGATGATTCCACCTGGACAGAAATCAGCCAACTCCTCTTTGGTCATCTTCTCTATATCACCAGTTCCAGTGGCTGGGTCATTCTTGTTGATCCACTTTGACCAACCAGAAACACATTGCTTGACAGGTGGTGGGGTAGGAGGAACATATGGACCAGTTGAAGTAGCTGAGGTCAGAAAAAAACATTCATTTAAACTATGCACTTTGCACGTTACATTTTCACCTGCTACACTATAACATAGTAACATTGACTTTTGTAAAATCACTTTCAATAGTTTAAGAAAAGTGTCCATTTGTAATGTAGCAGTTTACATGGCAGATAATATAAAAAAGTTTTATATAATACAACTTTTAAAATAGTCAGTGCTTAAAAAGTGTAGGTCAATTATAATAAATAGGGATTGTCTTTGAATCCAAAGATGAAGAAAGAGTGAAGAATTTCAAGGGGCTATGCCGACCCACATTATTATGTCACATCTAACACAGTCTTTGTATGTCAGGGGACTATTTAAGTTCTTTTTGTGATCTAAGCTTGTCTGATTGTTATCAAAAAACATTTAAAACATGCTAAAAATGATTTAAATAGATTTATTTAAACACAAAAGAGAAGTGGAATATATGAATATTTACAACTGAAAATCAACTCTAAATAAAGTGACTTACTGAGACAGCCAAGGACACCCAGTCTCATTGAAATAGAAGTGTGCCAAGACTGTGGCTGAATTATAACAATCTTTGCCTTTACTGGAGAGAATGTGACTGTGTGTTTTGTATCGGAGTCATTGTTGGCAACGAACACCTTGAAATATAGCAAGAAACATATATAGTACACTTTAAAGTGAGCTCAATAAGTATAAAATTATGATTTTTTAGGAATCATGCAATTTCTTTTTGGATTGAAATATCATCTAAAAAACATGCATTCACCTAAGGATCTAAATACCTCATCATATTAAATGAATTAAATTAACTTGGGTATTTGCATAGTATTGGAATATTATTTGTAGGCATAAAATTTATTTAGACAACTAATTATATATGACATTCTATGTCATATAATATGAATGATAAAGTTGAAATAAACTCACTTTAGGTTGGCCTGGGGTCTCCTCAATGAAATGGAAGTCCACTCCATTCTCAGAGTACATGACCTTGTAGGTCTCCACCCATTCACTGGCACCAGCTCGACCTTGAGTTGTTAGACCCATCACTACCATTGGGTCAGAGAAAGTGAACTTAATCCACTGAGTACGGTCACTGACTTTGGCAACCCAGCCACCTGAGGAAACACTTGTTGGTGTGGTATCAAGGCGTGACCTCTCAGGGCCTGTGTACCCTGACAAACTAGTGGAAACAGTGATCTGGGAGTCAGCCACTAGAATAGGTTTCACATCTTCCATGGTGTTGTCACAAACTGTTAAAGAAATGTGTATAAAGTTGAAACTTATAACCTAAAAGTTTAAAATATTTTTTGGTCAACTCGGTAGTGATCAACCAGATTCAAATAACTATTTCCTAAGGACAAGATATGGGAAAGTGAGAATTAAGTCTAAGTAATTAAAGGATCTGGCAAACTTTTCAAACATTTTTTCTTTTTACATGCTCAAAAGTCTTAGCGTATTGTCTCGACATCAAAAGAGTTTCAGTTAAAGATGAAATCTACTTGCACATGACCATTATTTTGCAAACTAAGGCTGATAATTTAGTCTATCTTTCAGATTTTCTGAGCAAAACATAAAGTACATGTTAAACAAGTACAATTTTCATTTATAAAGTGTGAAAGGGTTTTAATTTAAAGTTCTAGTAGCTCAGTATCAAAAGTTTTAGAATCCCTGTTTCAGCAAGCAAATAAAAGAGCTGGAAAAGATATTTCTAGAATAAGCCTGTAAACTTTGATGAAGTACAATTCTTACAAGAAACATTGTCCTCAAAGAACAGTGTTTTATCTCTATACGAATTAAAGCTCTATACCTCTACACTCATTAATTACCTCTCACAGGTACCAGTGTTGTATGAGGTGGTGGCGATGGTGTCCCACTGACTGGAGCAACATTGCAGTTCACAGTTTTAGGTTCACACAAAAATCTCACTTCATAATCCTTACACTTGCCATCAGGTTGGTCAAAACTAAAGCATTTCAAGCCACTATAGGACATGTCACACAAAACTGAAACCTGCAAGGCAAGAGAAAATAAGTTTATAAAGGGAAATCATGTCTAGCCTAAAGAAACTACAATTATAGCCTGAACTTAAGTGGAATTACAACTCTATTAAAAAGTATTTCAAATCAAATACAATTGAGTTGTACTTTGTTTCCTCTTAAGTACCTGTCCGAGTTCTTGTGCTGTCCTCTTGGTGTCAGCATCTCTACATTCTACAGCTGTGATGTCGGCACTGTCACAGAAGCTGTACAAAGTACGAAGCTGGGAGACAGTTTCTTCTTCACCCATTTCACTGGGTTTTTCTCCATTCATCCACTGAGTCCATCCACAGGCAGGATTGGCTGTACAACAGAACAAAACATTGTCATAACATCTAGAGATTATACATTTGTATTTTGCTTCTACTTTTTCTGTCTGCATGAAACAGTTTTCCAAACAAACTTGAAACAATTTCTTTCCAACTTTTTTTAAAAACATTATAGGGCAGAAAAAAAAAACATTTAAAAAACCCATAAAAGCAAAGAAATTAATTTCTTGATAAGAAGTTCAGCTTGAAACTATTCTTGGAGTTCTTAAAATAACCACATACTAAAAATAAACAAACACAAAAAAAAAAATATTTACCATATTTACTGGTTGTGGAAGGTGACTTTGTTGTTGGGGGAGCAGCTGTTGTTGCATCTGTAAACATGTGAATACAATTGAAATTTTTATTACAACACTAAGCTTCATGGTATTCTCACTAGCCTATTATCTTTAAAGACTAAAAATGTACACTGGACTAGATAACACTTGACTGAATTACTCACTTGTGCAATCACATTTGTATCTGATCTCATAGTTGCGACAGGGAGGAACATCTTCAAATGGCAGATTGGCACAGTCAAGGCCATCTTCAATTGTGCAAGTGGCTTCCGCCAAGCTTGTAAAGTCATCATGGGTGACTGAGTCTTTGCATTCAATTTCAACAATCTTGCCTCCAGGACAGAAGTCTGCTAACTCTTCTTTTGTCATCTTCTCAGAATCTCCTGTTCCATGTGTGGGATCATTCCTGTTAATCCAATCAGACCACCGTGTCAGACATACATGTGGACCTGGTGGACTTGACGTGCTTGCTGGGATAGGAGATAAGCTGCTGCCCTGTGATATTGTTGGCGTGTGACTTGCTGCAAATATAATCCAATGATATCGTAAAAAAAGTCCTAAGGTTGTTAAATAATGAAAAATTTCAAAGCACAAAAAATTAAATTCAAATATTATTAATAATGTTAGTATTCACTGTAAAATAATACTCACGAATGCATCCACAATAAACACTGATTTCATAATCATGGCACTTGTCACTGTTGAGATAGTTAGAACACTTGAATCCCTCAGCTAATGAGCATGTAACTACCTGGCCACTTTCTGAAGCCTCTCGGCCTGTCATTGTGTCACGACATATTATTCTTGTAGGGTTGGTACAAAGATTATATTTTGGTTTCAGAAGTGATAAAAGTTCCATGTCTCCTCCATTGGCTGGATAAAAAATGATTAAAAAAAAATAATGAATGAATAAATCATTGCTGAACTTTGTATAATATAAAGATTGTCAATATAGAATAAGCTGGCCTAGTTTGAAAAATCTTAAGAAAGAACATAAACAAGAAGTATTTATTACAAAGAAAAAAAAATAACTATAGTTTACTGTGCATATTTAAATTTATTTTACAATATTTAGCTGAAATGTTTACACTTATCTAGTCTCTATAAAAGAAAATTTAGTTTCATGAACTTATAGTATAAACACTCAAATCTGTTTGAAATGTAAAATGATAAGAGAAATACCATTAAATTGTGTACATAATTAGAAATAATTTTCTATTAGAAATAGTAATGTTCCAAATGTATCCTTTAATTTTCTAATAATTTACAAATAAGTCATGAAACCACAATGCTGAAACAAAGCACTTAGTTATAAAATGAAAAGTTCAAGTCTGATGCACTATATGTCTACTCACTGGCGTTTGGAGAGTTATCATTGATCCAGTCTGTCCATCCGCAGGGTTGAGGAGTGGGATAGGAGTGGCCACTAGAGCTACTGGTGGTGCAACCTTCTTGACTGCCACAGATTACTTCACCACTAAAACAGCTGCACAGGGAACATTCATGGGCTGGATTCTGCCATGTTTCAAAAGCCTGATAAAAAAATTAAAAACAAAAGTTATTAAATACATACATTATAAAATGACCTACATGGATTGATGGCCACACACTGGTAAGGAAATAAGCTAAGTCTTTTTATAGCCTAAATAGTGTTTAAATAGTAATTTATGTTAAGTTTGTATTTTTTACTTGTGATTTATTTAGTTTGTGCTAAACAGATTTTTTTCCTATCCAAATTTTTAAAGTTTTTATGCCAATTTGTATTTACGACAGAAACAGACATTTAAATTTTATTTTTGTATGAACTCAATATTTCAGATTCCTCCAGAAAATACTTCTTTGACTTCATTTGTACATTCTTACCTTGGCAGGAGTTCCATCTGGTTTGAGACAAGAGCACATCTCTTTTGGCACACATGTGGTGGAATTAATGAATCTCTCTTCTGGTTTGCAGACAACTCTTTGCAGCTCTGGTGGTGGCCTGCAACCTGGTATACAATTGTCAGCAGGGTTGAGAATGCCGTTACATGCTCCGGATGAGTGAGCAACGTAACCACAGACTTCATCACACTTGAAAGCACATATCTGCCACTCTTCTCCAGGAGGACAGGAGCCTAACAATAGTATTGACAACATTATAAGTGTCTGCTGCATTTTATATTATTACTAACAAACATTAAATAAATAGAACAATTTAGGTTAGCAGTAACATTATGTATAAGGCTCCAATTTATCATAAAGAAAAAAAACAACATTACCTGTTGTTTTCTTAAACTCATCAGTTGCTGGTGTTGTAGATAAATGAGGACCTCTCGTGGGCACTCCGAAAGGTGTGGAGGATAAGTCTGTAAATGCAAGTTAAATATTTAAAGAAATTGATTCAGAACATTTTTTAGTTCATGTTTTTCATTTACATCTTGATAAGTTACTTATACTGTTATATCAGTTGTTTTCCTATAACATATTTTATACTGATTAATTTTGTTCTTTATATTTGAGTTCAAGGAAACTACATCAACAACACAAGTTTGACTTACTTGAGCACTGGTCTCCCCAACATAGCACCCTAACCTCATAGTCCAAACATTTGCCATCCTTCTGTTCATTGTTGTAGCAGCGGAAACCATTGAGGGTGTCACACATGAGCCTATCCTGACCAGACTGGGAGAACAGGGTGGAGGTGCCAGCCACTCTGCACTGGATATTGACCATGTCTGGGCAGACGCCATATTGGGACTTGATGCTCTCAATAGTCTCCATGTCACCATTACCTATTGTGGGGCTATCTACATTCAGCCAGTCAGACCAATCACAGTTCACTTGAATTTTGTGATGGGGTGAGAGGGTGGTGTGAGGATTTGGTAAATTATCTAAGTAGAAAGAAACAAAAATAAGTGTAGAGATGAGTGTCACATAAGAAAAAACTAAAACAACCAAAAATCACATGCATTAAACAGTTTATTATTAAACAATTAAATTATTATATATACAAAGAGAAAGAGAGACTAGATTTCCTCTCTCCGACCCACTTTCTGAAAGCAATGGATTCCTCTACAACAGTTGTGTGAAGCTCTAAGGTACATAAGGGACAGTCAACAACAAAGCCTTCATTATATTAGGTTATTGCTTTATTTTCATATAATTTTTTATATAAAAAAAACTCCTTTTTTTATTAGTGACAGATTAAACTTATCTAAATTTTTGTCAAATTTACAATATTTTTTGATAATTATATACTAATTCTTTGTTTCCTCAAATATTTTTTTTTACTTTGGTCTGAACATTTTAGTCCTCAATATTAAATATTAAATTGTAATGAATGAGAATTGTAATGAATTTTAAGAATAATTTTATCAAAACCTATAACTTGAAGTTCTATAAAAAAAAAATGTAAGATTTCCATTTCAGATCTTAACCCCAGGGCCGGTCCTAGCGATTGCGGGGCCCTATGCGAATCTGATTGCACGGGGCTTAGTCTGCTGTGTAGGAATAAGGATAATAAGTGAAAATTAAGTTTTGTATAAGAAAAAATTCGACCTTGAATTGTATTCATTTCTACTTTATTAAAAATTGCAATCTGTACTTTACGAACCTTATAACCAATGGTATTTTTATATGACAGTGACTATAAAATTAAATTATTACATGAAAGCAAACAATGCCATGCTTCTTTTATCGCGCGTAAGATTGGCGTTTTCCGCAATGAATGACACCCATAAATGACAACTTTGTCTATTTTTCTAGAGATTTTTAATAGTTTTCAGTTGATTTTAATAGCTTCAAGAGATTTCTAGGAATTTTGCAATTTAATAATTACACATTGAATTAGCGCGGGGCCTATGAACGCGAGGGGCCCACTGCGACCCCATAGGTACCAGTGGCCTAAGACCGGCCCTGCTTAACCCGATCCATAAAACAGATAATGTACAGGTCATCTATTTCTATGAATAAGGGTGTCATGTGGTCAGCATTTTCTCCAACTAAAATCAGGTACCCATTAGAGTTGGACTGACTCAGGGGCACCCTAAAAAGTCATGAAATTAAAAAGTCCCAGTCTTCGCTGAGATTCAAACCAGAGACCTCTTGGTTCAGAAGCCAAGCACTTTATCACTTAGTCAACATGACCCAAGAAAAAAGTCTGTCAGTGTTTTTTGAAAAGTGATGAACACAAACCTGAACAGTTGCACATGTATCTGATCTCATAGTTTCTACATGGTGGTATTCCATCAATCTGTAGGTTTACACACTCCAAGCCATTCTCTACAGAGCATGTGGCTTCAGCTAAGCTTGTCCAGTCATCTTTGGTGTCCGAGTCCTTGCACTCAATGTTCGTCACCCTTCCACCAGGGCAGAAGTTGGCCAGTTCTTCTGGTGTCATCTTCTCTGTATCACCAGTGCTACCAACAGGGTTGTTCTTATTGATCCAGGAGGACCATCCAGTGGTGCAGGAGTGGGTGGGTCCTTTAGATGGTGTGTGATTATCACCTCCATTGGGTGAGGGGGTGGGTGAACCATGAACTGGTGTTAGGCTTGGTGATTGTGTTGAAATTTTAACATCTAGTGTTTAAAAACAGAAAACATGATATATAATAAATGTATAATTTACAACAGTATTAAGAATTAAAGACATTTTTAAAAAAGTTAAGTAAACGATAAAAAATTTTTTTTGTATATTTAAAATAAACATTTATTAGACATAGCTAGAAATTCCCATATTTTATATGTTTATGTTATATA
>JADKLZ010000003.1:25733680-25796306 GCA_021533235.1 Biomphalaria straminea
AAATAAAAAAGAATAATTACTTTCTAGTGAATTCTACTTATTTCTATACCAAAATCAATTTTTCAGTCAATATTTACTCATTTGAAAAAACAAAAAAAGCTAAAACCAAAACACATGATACAAATAAGAAATATGTTTTTAGCCTGCTTATGTTTTGCAGACATTGATGAAGAAAGAATCTTTCAGCTTTTCCATAAAGTTTCCTCTCCTTGGACTGCTCAGTTTTACAATCACAATGAATGAAATAACTAATAATCAGCAATTAACAACTAAATAGATCTCTTTTTTTTTCATTTTAATACATTATTATTTTCAAAATATAAAAGAAAATACCTGAACAATCGCACATGTATCTTATCTTGTAGTCATGGCAAGGAGTATCAGAGAAGGGGTTGTTCATACACTGCAGGCCATCATTAACACCACAGCTGGCTTCTGACAACTGCTCAAAGTCCACCAAAGACACTGCATCCACGCACTCCACTTTGGTGATCTTACCACCTGGGCAGAAGCTTTGTAGCTGACTGGTGGTCATGGCTTCAGAGTCACCAGTGGTCCCAACAGGTGAGTTTTGATTGACCCAGCCTGACCAACCAGTGAAGCAGAGGTGTTCAGTTGGAGTGCTAGGACGCAGGGTTGAACTAGTTGTTATGACTGCTGTAGGTGGAGTTGCAACTGTTGGGAATGAGTTCATCTTAATAATTTATACCCAAAACTATTAATGTTACTAACTTTAAACCTAAACAAATTAAAGTATTGTATCCAATGTATATTTTATTTAGCCTAATAGTAGTAACTTGGAAAAAAAAGGACAAAATTCTCAAAGACTTAGTGTACATTAAGTAAAAATAAATTTACTAACTGAATTCAAATAGTGACATGGGTAATAAAAGAAAAAGACAAATCAACGTTTGAAAGTTCTCCACAACATAAACTAAAGACTCAAGCCATCAATATCATCCTTCTTCTATTATCTGAAACTTACCTGTGCACTCACACCTGTATCTTACTCTATAGTTGCGACACATTCTGAAGATTGAGTTCATACACACCAGTCCTGAGTCTAGGTCACAGCTGACAGGCTCTCCAGTCATATCAAATGGAATGCCCAGTGTGGTCTGACAGTCAATCTCAGAAATCTTTTACCAATGCAATGCAAATAAAAGGATGAAAAGAAATTATATTAAAAAAAACAACAACATTCAATGGTACTATATTTTAACAATGATTTCAACAGTGAAAAGTTCCATTACTTTGAGTCAAGCGTGATTAAGGTTCATTACTACTTTACACAGTTAATTAGGATTAAACAAAAACTACAAAATGTTGTTCATATAAATGCTCCACTTTGCAGGTTTGTGCCATCTCAAAGTTCAGAGATTCTTTTTAGCAAATACGAGAATAAATAGGCAGCATCGCCATAAGAGAAAAGAATGATGATAACTCGATAGCAAGAAACTTGTGGCTCCATCCTTCTACCAGAATAGGAAACAGAAGAATATAAAGATTCAATCAAAGAGAAAGTGAAATATTGACATTTGAAATGACTTACATATCCTCCAACACAAATTTGGCTGAGCTCATGACTGCTGAGAGATTCTCTGTCACCATCTCCAATCTCTGGGGAGTCTTTGTTAATCCACTGAGTCCAGAAGCTGTTTGTGCAAAGATTTGGTGGTGGAGTCAAAGTGGGTGTAGGCATTGGTGTACCTGAATTACACAAAGAGCAAACATTGACATGAAATGTATCCAAACTGAGGGCTGTATCAATACAGAGGCAGCAGATTTACTTACCAGTACAAGAACAATGGTATCTGACATGAACATCCTGGCAAACATTATTAGGATTAATCTGTAAATCACACTTATAGCCATTGCTGACATCACAGCTAGACAGTTGGTCAAGTTGATCCCAAGGCCTCAGGTCAACGTCAGATGTGACACAAATGATCTGATCCACATGCCCATAGGGACAGAAGGTGACCATTTCCTGGATGGACATCATTTCTCTGTCACCATCAGCCATGACTGTATCTCTGCAAAATAATTTAGTACAAGGTAATCAACAATGGCTAAATACAAATCTGAACTCACCTTGCACGAATTATTGTATGGGAGTTCGTATATACCATTTATCTAGATCTGTCTCACTTTTGTGTACATTAGTTACGTTATTTCTTGAAAAAAAAATGTTCTATGCAACTATCTATTTTTATAATTAATTATTTGTAATATATTTCTCCCATAATGTAATTTTATTATTTATAATAATTTTAAAAACATAATATTGATTGTGTTTTAAAAAGGTGAAAATAATGTTTATAATCTCAAGACAACTGTACAACAGATGAACACGCGAAAAGATTTAATTTCAATAAGAATATTCTAAAAGTTACTTCCCCCCACCCCCGCAAAAAAACCCCATTTAGGCTACATTTCCAGCTATCATTTAATGCCTCTTATCTTTTACCTGTTGATCCAATCTGACCAGCCAGGCATACAGGTGGGAGGTGGCTTAGCTGTTGTAATGGTGGATTGACCTGGCAGGGTAGGTGAGGCTACAGGCTGACCAGTTGTTGAGACAGAACAGACATCACAGAGGACTCGCATTTCATAGTCTGGACAAGGATGAGTGGGTGTGACAGTGCATGAGACCATTGCATCCAGCAGAGAACACTGAACCAGTGCATCAGTTGGATCCCACATCATTCTAGTTGCTCTCACACGACACTCAACTCTACAAATAAGTAGAAAAAAAAAGCAGATTTGATAAATGTCATTTGTTTAATATATTAGATACAGAAACTATTTCTTTTATAAATGATTTAATTAGAAGTTTACTTTCCAGAGGCATTAGATTGGTACAAAGCCTACAAGTAATGAAAATGTTTTTGCTTTAAAAAGAAATAATGAGTTTAGTGTTTAAATTAACTATCTAATTCAGTTTTTGAAATATTCATGGCTAATAAACGTCTTCACATTTGACTAGCATTTTAAAGTGCAGTCTTACCCTATGATATACTCTTTGGGACAAGCATTGGTTACCAAAGGCTGTTGGTAGAACATGTCTTTCTCTCCTGAAACTGGGTCTGGCACACTGTTACTGACCCAAGGTGACCAGTATTGGCAGGCACGAGCTGCAGAATGAAACATAGCATGGCTCAGTCAATGAATAAATAAATAGAGGTCTACTACAAAGGGCATAAATAACATGATGCAAAAAAAATTATGTCAAGAACAATGAAATATATTTCTAGAACTTACGAGTGGGTGTCGGTGTCTGTCCATTAGGTAATGTTGGTGAAGCTGTACTTGTTGTCTGCAATGGAGGAAGAGGAGTTGGTAGTGGGGACTCACAACCCAAGACATTAAACCTCAAGGCTATGGAACCAAAGAACTCCACAGGTCTGATCTGGATGAATCGGGCTTCCACTGGAGTGAAGTAGTTTGTTACAGGTGTGTGCTGGTCATTGTTGCCTCTAAAAACTATTGGCAGATGGGCACTGTCAGTTACTGGATGGAAGTTGACCCCATCAGTGCTGTAGTAGACAATGTATTTGGTGACCCATGACCTCTGGTCAGGGCTGCCCTGTGTTACTACTCCAGATACGTTGTACGTGCCTCTGAAATCTACTTGGATGTACTGATTGTTGTCAGTGGTACTAAAGAAAAACAAAATTTATTGCTTGTTAAAAGCTTAAAGTATTAATGCTGTCAGTCATTTTCTACTTATAACATTCAAACTGTTAGGAAAATGTATAAATTACTAAACAAAACAACTCAAGTTTACAAATTAAAACACGATTAAGAATGTTGTCAGAAAAAGAACATTTAACATCTGCAAGAAAAATGCACAAATATTATTATGTAATTAAAGACTTAGTTGCTGGAAAATTTCATTATGTGCTCAATAGGAATTTAAAAAAAAGGAAACAAGAAAATCTGATAAAGAGAGATTTTTTGTTCCATGTGATTGGATACGCTATTTGAAAAGCTCATTTCTTGTCAAGAATGAATTCAAACATAGCATAGTTGCATGAATAAATCAAGAATACCAATGATTTTGTTAAGTTTAAGTTACTTATTAAAATGAACCACTAATTTAACACAGGGATATGCCTCAAGTGGGCTCGAGGTTTGACACTCAACTAGAGCAGAGTTGTGTTTACTGAGCAGCATGGGAAAACCTCTCAGATATCTTCTCCCCCAACTGGCTCACAAACTATAGCTTTAGACTATAGCGCTATGAGCATGCTATAAGTATGAAAGTTGTACTATATAAAAGCTTTTTTTATTCTAATATTATTTTGAAGTCTACATACCTTGGAGACCAAGCTCCTGCCCAGGCTCCATCTTGATTAGTGAAAAGTCTGCCTCTTGCTGGTCCATGGAAAATATCCAAAGAGCTGGAGGCAGTTAGTTGACCATCAGCAACTATCAAAGGATTACTGACGCCCATTGGAAGTTCACAAGCTGAAACAACAACAAATCAGCATTAAGGACAAATTAAAGTTGCACAATTTTATTAAATCAAATAGGAATGAACAAACATTGAAAATTATATTTCTCATTATGATTGTATTGTTGGACTCACTAATCTTTATGGGAGGTTTCTGAGTAGATCCGGTTGGTGGAACTGCAGTAACCTGGTCAATGATAACCAGTGGAGTTGGAATGGACATTGGGGGTGTCAGAGGTTGGCAGCCAACAACATCAAATCTCAAACCAAAACCTGATGGAGAAGCCTGAACAGGGACAATCTTCACATATTGGGCAATGATATCTCTGTTGAAGAGGTTCCTGACTGGTGTTGTACTGTCAGAGTTAGCACTGAAAGTGTAGGGCACAGTGCCTCCTGGTGTCTCTGTATAAGGAGTAAAGTCTCTGCCATTCAAACTGTAGTACACGTTATATTTCTGAACCCATCGAGATGTGTCTGGACTTCCCTGTGTTACGATTCCAGAGATGAGCTTGGCATCATTGAAGTTGACCATGATCCACTGTTGGCTACTAGAGCTGTGAACATATAAATAAAATATGAAAAACAAATATTCATTTCAGTTTTTCAATACCTAATTATTATGGGTAAGTTGTTCAGTCAACTATCAATGAATTATCAAAATTAACCTAGGAATCCAAGATCCTCCAGAAGTAGTAGATGGAACATTGAACAGCCTACCATCTGCTGCTGTATGATTCTTATCTAGGTTACTGGAAGAGGTCAGTTGGTCATTAGAAACAAGGTAGTGACTGCTCAGGCCCATGGGAATCAGGCATGCTGTTGATAAATAAAAATCGATGGGCATAAACTCTTTGACCAAAGTTAAAAATTTTCAGTCTCTACAAATGAATTTTTGTTCAATAATGCAGAAGAAAATTGAGTTTATAAAATTAGAGAATAGATAAGTTTCGAAAATTGAAATTTTCTTTTTTAAATACTGGTTTATACTTTTTTTTCATTTCAAAAACAGAAAAATGATGCCTATTATAAGTTATCCCGACATAACCAATTTTTTTATCAGAACTAGACACAACAGAATGAGCTAAAAGTCAGGACCACTGAAACTTGAGAATGCTGACCATGGTCTTCAAAGCTGAAAAACTATATGGAGAACTGCCATACCTAGAAACCACTGTGCAGTTCATCTCAGATTTAAGATTACTAGTCTGAACCCTCCAACATAAAAAAAAATAAGAATGAAGAAGAAATTTCAGATAAATAACTATATAACAAATTTTGGTCAAACATGAATTGTGTAGACTAACCTTTAGGTGGTAGTAGAGCTGTAGGAGTAGGCTGAGGTGTAAAAGGTGGAGACAATGTGGAAATGGATTTATTTTCCTCTGTTGGATTACAGCCTAAAATATTGAATCTGGGAGGGAAGAGAAATCAAAATGCAATCTAGAATATTTAGAATCAATAGTGGGTTATCCTGTTTAGTTTTTTTTTAAAACAAATTTAAAAAATCCAAGATTAATGTTAGAAAAATGGAAACTATTAAGTGAAGTATAAAATCATTAATTTGAATGCATTACATACTGTTGCATTAAAATTAAATGGAATAGACATTGATGAATTGTATTTATTTCAAATGATAAAGATTCTTAATTAAAACGAAGACTGGTTTACCTCATTGCAACGCCACCGTAGCTACTGACAGGTACTATACGTATGTATCTAGCTATTGAGTTCCTTATGAAGTAGTTGGTGACGGGTGTGTTAGTATCAGTGTTTGCCTTGAATACTGTGGCCAATCCATCTTGCCTTTCAGAATAGGGGACAAAGTTGACCCCATCAACACTCATGTACACCTCATACTGTGTGACCCATTTGTTGTCTTGACCTTCACCTTGGGTTACAACTCCTGATAAGAATTTGGGCTCCAAAAAGTCCACTTGAATGTAATGCCTTCCATTAGACTCACTGAAAGAAAGTGAGAGAGATGCTTTGAATATGGCTCTTCACAGCTAAATACTAAATGTCAAAATCTGCTATTCAAAAGTAATTTTCTTTTAAATTCTCAAAATATCTAAATTTTCATTCATTATATTCTAAAAACCCAATATGTTTAAACAATTACTTAATTAAAATTAATTATGAAAAAAAAATCTATGTTTAAGCAATTAAGGTAAAGGAAACTTTGCTTAGTTAAGATTTTAGGACATATCTACAATTTCTGTGAGATAAAGGCATATTAAAATAGCTAAAAAATCGACACCTTTTCCCTTAATAAAAAAGAAGATGTGTGATTAGAAAAATATGTTAAGTTGGTTACTTTCAGTCATAAGAAGGCATGTTATATTATAATTTTTATAAGAACCAATATTTGTTTGAAAGGGAAAAATCATCTTAGCCTATTTACTAACTACATTGTCATTCTTCATAAAGTTAATGCCCTCATTTCAATCATTTGTGTAAAAGAACTATACATACGCTGGTTGCCAAGATCCCATGTAGCCATATTCTGAGAGTCTAGCCTTTTCTGGGCCATGTTGTGGAGCACTGCTGGATGCACTGATCTGTTTATCTTCCACAATTCTTTGATTTTCCAAGCCCATGGGTCGACCACAGACTACACATAACAAGAAAATAAAATATCTTGATAATAAACAAAGAGTCTTTATAATATGATTGCTTTCATATTCTAGGAATATTGATAAGTACAAAGTAGTAGAAGAAGATATTAAAGTCATTACCTGGTGCCTTGGTTGGGGATGTGACAAGTCCTGTTGGGACAGCAGTTGTTGGCGTCACATCATTAATAAATGAAACAGATGGTCTGAGAGTGGAGTACGTGGATGAAAAGCAGCCAATATAGTTGATTCTCAAGCCTGGACCATCTGGTGCCCAGGTTACTGGTACTATTCTAACATATCTTGTTACAATAACCTGTTAATAATAATAATAATAATTATTTGTTCTTACTATTTGTTTTCACTATTTTAACATACCTGATGCAATAACTTGATAAGCAGTTTTATAATAATTTTTATAGTAATAAAAAAAACCTCAAACATCAGCATTGACAGATCTGAAAGTATTTGACTTTTAAAAGCACCCCAAAAATTAAGTTTAAAAACTTGGATTTCAAAAAGTTTCTTTAGGAAAATGAAATAGAATTACACTGTCAAGAGACAGGAGGTAAAGAAAAAGATGCCAGATAAGAGTTTAAGCAGCACACCCATTTAGGAGGAATGGTCTAAGACTAAAATGTATGAATACTTACACGAGGGAAGTAATTTCTCATGACAGTGTCCTTATCAGAATTGCCATAAAAGACAATATCCTTGTCATCATTGTTACGAATGGGATAAAAGTTGTAGCCATCTAAACTGGTGCTAATGGTGTAGCTTGAGACCCATTTGTCTGCATTAGGACTACCCTGTGTGAGAATACCGGACAACTCCTCTGGTCTCAAGAAATCAACTTGCAACCATTTGTTCTGGTCAGAGGTGCTGAAAGGCAATATAATAATAATAATAAGGCTTATGCAGTAGTTACAAAAGTACAGTATTTGAGTATCTACACAGTCCCTGCTAAAACCTTAAATAAATATATATTTCATACGAAGATCTGTATGGTTATTTATTCAGGAGAATAAAGTAAAAATACACAAGCCAAAAGACAAAGGGAATTCATTCTAGTACATAAAGTCTCTAACAAAATTCAACACACTTTCCCACATGAATGTAATTCCCATAAATCTGATGTGGTTTTTAACTTACGCTGGAATCCAAGATGTATATTTGTTGAAAAGTCGTCCAGATGCAGCTGAGGTTTGTGGACCAGCAGAACTTGAAGCAGATAACTGAGAGTCAGGAAGTGATCCATGGAACTCAACCTCCAATGGCACATTGCAAATGGTGCCTAATTGTTAAATGTTAGATGTCATTAGTATAAAATTTCAGACCTATCACAAACAATAAAAATATTTTCTAAAATTGTTTTTTTTTTTATGTAATTCCCATGTTATTTTCATTTTTTTTTTAGTTTCATTTAAGAAAGTAATAAAAAAATTTAATTTGGATTAAAAACATGTTGAATACATTTCTTTTTAAAGGTAAAGACTTTTCTTACAACTGTTTAGAAATAAATTACTAGCAAGTGATTACTTCTATGTGGACAGATCATTGTTTTATATCAGTTATCTAATTTATGAAAAGTTTAATTAGTAAAAAATATAGTCAATGTTACACATGCAAAGAGGAGAAGCAGTACTGAGAGAGCAGATTATTCTTGGTAGCCTAATTGTCTAAATACTTCAAACTAAAACAAAGCTATTAATGAAAGGAATACCTATAGATGGTGGGAATGGTGTTACAGTAGGAGCTGTTGACTTTATTGGAGGTGTTGGTGTGACATCATTAATGTATGGAAGTGGGGTTGGTGCCTGGCAGCCAAACACATTGAATCGCAATCCAATGGACTCATGAGCCTCCACTGGTCTAATCTGGATATATCTAGCTTCAACAGGGGTGAAGAAATTGGACACTGGGGTGTACTGATCACTGTTTCCATTGAATATTATTCGGTTTCCAGAGTTGTCTCTAACTGGCTCAAACTTGATCCCATCTGTGCTATAGTAAACTGTGTACTTGGTAACCCATGATGGTTGGTCAGCACTTCCTTGAGTGACCACACCAGAGATTTGATAAGGGGTTAAGAAATCTACTTGAATGTATGGTGAATTATCAGTAGCACTGTGAATTAAAAATACAAAAAAAAATGAATTAAAATATTTTAATATCTGCTACTTAAAAAAGCTTCATGTGCAGCGTACACACACATTTTTTTATCATACTAACAATAGTAATAATTTAATGTATACAACCCTTTTACCAAACATAATAATGGTGGGACTTTGAGAATATAACAGGCATAAAACAGCAATAATGAGGAAAAGACGTCTTTAAAAAAATGTGTAAAGATAGGTCTAAATTTCTTTTCTTTAGTGAGGCATGTAGTTAATGTGAAATTGTTCAATATTTATGGTCCTTAAAAATGTGCTAAGTCACAAGTTATTAGTTTAAAATGGAAAAAAAAATTATTTAAGTAATATTTCAAATGACTATAACACAGAATCCTCAAACTGATTGGGCAATAAAATATAGCTTACAAAGGAAATTAAACTATGTTAGTAAATTCAAAACACGAAGTGATAATCAGTAATAAAATAGTGTCATTCATTTTACAATAGATAAATATGACTGCTGGTGATTTACTTATATTGAAATATAAATGTATATATAAATTATAGGTCTACTTTTTACAAATAAGATTTATATAAGAATTATTGAAAACAAACTTAATTTAAAAAATTTAAATGGTATGGAGCAGTTTTGAATGTTTTTTGATAATACATTTTTCACCAATATTTTGTTAGACAAACCTAATGACTCACCTTGGTGACCAGCCTCCAGCTAGTGAGCCATCTTTACTTGTGTAGAGTCTACCTCTAGAAGGATAGTGTAGAATATCAAGGGAGGAGGATGCCGTCAACTGGGTATTACTAATGACCAGTGGGTTGGTGAGACCCATTGGAATATCACATGCTGAAAATAGTTGCAGAGAAGTAACTGACACATGCATAAAACACAAAAATAAGAAAAATGATAGAAAATCATAAGCCAAAGTCATGTAAAATTAATTTAAAGAAATTTGAAAGACTCAACTCAAGATACATTTGATCTATTTTATCTACATCAATCACTTCAAAAAATGTAAGCTATCCAAACAAACCACCCACTTTTATCTAGCTCCAAATGTTAAACATTACTTTTGGTAAAAAGGTTCACACTAATATAATTGCTAAAGAAAAAAACACTAAAAATATATCTAGTTCCGAAAGTCATTAAATAATATAGACCTGTGATGATAAGAAAAAAAAGCTAAAGAAAATATCTAGCTATTAAAGTCAACCAGTACAAAATTCTGTATTACAAAAAAGTAATCAGCAACTTATAAACATTTCATCAAGCCATACATTACTACTACATACATAAAAGAGAAATCACATACTAGATTGAGCTAGAAAAAAAACTTCTATCAGAAATAAGATTATTATGTCCTTTGCCAGGACAGCAGAAGATGGCAGGCAGGGTTCCAACCTGGGACTGTTGTGATAACACTCTGGAGTGCATAGCATATGATCAAGCAGCCCCCCCCCCCCTCAAGGAAAAAAAAAACTACTGAATAACTTATGTTTATAGAATCCTAAATGCTGCTGATAAAGTCATTTCAAAAAACAAACCCCATTTGGGCAGCTGTTTATACAAACATCCATAAAAAAAAAGCTAAAAAGATTCTAGAAATAAAAAATGCCCTTTGGGTTATGATTTTATGATTTTACCATCACAAAAGAGATACAAGACACCTATAGCAAAGACAAACAGACACAAAAACTCTTTTGTTCCTCTGGCAATCAAATCATTAAATAGAAACTCTCTGATATAAACTTTTCCCATGTAAATTTGTTTTTCTATAGTTATAATGTTTTGTTTGGTGAAATGCACAAATTGTAAGACAAAATTTCCTTACAGATAATAAAGATTATTATTACTATTATTATAAATGTGAATGTTTAGATCTACTCCCTGGGTTTAGCAGTCAGATATAAAAGTAACATTATATGTCAGATAAATCTAAATCCTTACACCTACTCCCTTGGTTTAGCAGTCAGATATAAAAGTAACATTTATATGTCAGATAAATCTAAATGCTTAGACCTACTCCCTTGGTTTAGCAGTCAGATATAAAAGTAACATTATATGTCTGATAAATCTAAATGCTTAGACCTACTCCCTTGGTTTAGCAGTCAGATATAAAAGTAACATTATATGTCAGATAAATCTAAATGCTTAGACCTACTCCCTTGGTTTAGCAGTCAGATATAAAAGTAACATTATATGTCAGATAAATCTAAATGCTTAGACCTAATCACTTAGTTTAGCAGTCAGATATAAAAGTAATATTATATGTCAGATAAATCTAAATGCTTAGACTTAATCACTTGGTTTAGCAGTCAGATATAAAAGTAACATTATATGTCAGATAAATCTAAATGCTTAGACCTAATCACTTGGTTTAGCAGTCAGATATAAAAGTAACATTATATGTCAGATAAATCTAAATGCTTAGACCTACTCACTTGGTTTAGCAGTCAGATATAAAAGTAACATTATTTGTCAGATAAATCTAAATGCTTAGACCTACTCACTTGGTTTAGCAGTCAGATATAAAAGTAACATTATGTCAGATAAATCTAAATGCTTAGACTCACTTGGTTTAGCAGTCAGATATAAAAGTAACATTATATGTCAGATAAATCTAAATGCTTAGACTCACTTGGTTTAGCAGTCAGGTGTGGTGCTAGTGTTGATCCAGTATGAACATCTATTGGGGGTTTTAGAATGATGGGTGGAGGTGTTGGTGGTTGACAGCCAAGTACATCAAACCTTAAGCCAATACCACCTGGTCCTGCCTCAACTGGAACAATCTTAATGTACTGAGCAATGATTTCACGGTTGAGTAAGTTTCTCACAGGTGTGTTACTGTCATTGTTGCCATGGAACAGGTAAGGAGTTTGGTCCCCTGGGTACAAAGTGTATGGTATAAAGTCCACACCATTGACGCTGTAGTAGATGTTGAATGTCTTCACCCAGCGATTTGAATCAGGGCTGCCTTGTGTTACAACTCCAGACAAAAGTTTGGGTTCATTGAAGTTGACAGTGATCCACTGATTAGCTCCAGAACTGGAATATATCATTAATAGTAAAATATTCCTTTACCAATAAGATCATATCATGATCAGATAATGATTTTAGCTGCAATGTAAACATATAATTTCAGAATGTATAAATAACAAAATTCTTCGCTTAACTTTTTTAGAGGAAAAAAATGACCTAAAGCTTGTTAATTTAATACAATTTCTTGAAAATACATTTTAAAATATACAGACTCATTCATGGTTATTTAATAGAACATAAATAATGATAAGAAATCTCAAGAAAGGTGTTAAATCAGTTAAATTTGCATGTATGAAAAAAAAAGCAGACACTTCAAGATCACAGATAATACAAGTTGTCTAACCTTGGAATCCATGATCCACCAGAAGTGGTAGAAGGTTGGTTATAGAGTCTTCCATTAAAAGCAGAGTGGTTGGTGTTAATGTTAGATGAGGATGTTATTTGGTCATCAGTTACCAAGTAGTGGCTGGACAGACCCATTGGTATAGTACATTCTGAAGTAACACATTAGAAATAGTACAATATTAAACAATAAAGTAATAATAACATACATCTGATTTCAGTATAACATAGAACCATAGAGAAGAAAGTGCGTTAAATATTAAGACAAAGTATTATTTAACTATACATATTCTATATGTTAACAGGATAATACAGCCAATCTAAAAATACATTTTTGTTTGTACAAGTTCACAGTTGTAGTTGTGTTTGATGAAATATTAAACCAATTCTAAGTAAAAAGAAAATAGTTGTTTTTTTTATTTTAATCATTTTAACATCAAGAGCTAACCTTTTTTTTTAAATGATGATCGCCAATAACACAATTAACCCTTTGAAGCTGACACCATGAAATTAAGCCTCTTATTAAGGAAACAGCAAATCAGGTTAAATAAATTAAAAAGATATGCTTTACCAGTTAACTGTGGTGGAATATTAGGAGCTCCTGTAGTTGGTTTAGGCTGTGTGGTATACAGTGGAGCATGAGTACTGCCATCAATTCTAGGAGTAGATGGGTTACAGCCAAAAACATCCAATCTGTTCAGAAACAATAACAAAATAAGATGATTTTTATACGAATGTTTAAACTATTTGAATAAAAAGTTTATTTTTTAATGAATGAGTTCATTAACTTGTAAGTAAAATAAGCATATTAAATACAAGAAATGAATTGTAAATGAACATAAGTAAATATTAATAACATAATATTACCGCATGGCTACAGCAGAGTGGCTCCTGACTGGGATGATGCGTATAAACTGAGCAAGTAGATTCAAGTTGAAAAAGTTTGCCACAGGTGATTTTGTATCCACATTGGCTTTAAATATCTTGGCCACACCATCTTGGTTATCTGAGTATGGGTAGAAGTGGACGCCGTCTACACTCGTCTCTATTTTGTAGCTGGTAACCCATTTGTCCTCATGACCTTCACCTTGTGTCACAACACCAGAGAGCAGCTTAACTTCTTTGAAGTCCACTTGGATATATGGGGACTGATCCGTTGCACTACAGGAATGTAACAGAGATTTGGATAAGATGGGTAGGGCTATGTTCTATAACAATAACATTACAAATAACAAAATGAGAAGATTTTTTTTGAACATACAGGGGTATCCAAGATCCTAGATAGTCACTAGGGGAAAGCCTTCCATATCCGGGGCCATGGTTGGGTGTTGATGATGAAGCTGTGATTTGTGAGTCTTGAATAATT
The DNA here is from genome assembly GCA_021533235.1 of Biomphalaria straminea. Lineage (NCBI taxonomy): Eukaryota > Metazoa > Mollusca > Gastropoda > Planorbidae > Biomphalaria > Biomphalaria straminea. The sequence goes on from JADKLZ010000003.1 coordinate 25,747,635, forward strand.
TGCTGGTTTTGGACACCCATTTCTTTAATACACACTGATTGTAATGAAATAAAAAGAAATCATAATTATAAGCATTGGAAGTATACACATTTTTTTTGAAAGTAAACAAAAGTGTTATATTTGGCATATGAAATACATTATAATCCAGTGGTCAGTTTAACAAAGGTTTTCTGCACTGTATAGGCATTATTTTAAGCTTTTACATTAAAGAGATGATATAAGTCACAGATCACTAAACAAAGACACAAGAACTCATCCTCCCATAGCAATTATATTATTGAAAAAAGACAAGTTTCTGATGTAAAGTCCACTTATAAAGCTTAAGACTGCTGTATAAATATACATTTCATTTGCAACATTGTAATATTATTATGAGTAATGCACTATTGTAAAAAAAATATTTCTTCAGGATAATAAAGTTAGTATTATCATTATTATTTCATGCAGAATTTTTAAAGTATATGTTCTGAGTAGATGTTCTCAAATTAAGGACAATGGTACAAATTGTTAGATTTTTGGTGTAATAAATATTTTAGACAACTAACTGCAGCTGTGTTTCAAGGGTCAGCCTCTTTAGTAACACAAGAAGTTGCAAAGGGAAAAGATAATCTCTCGAGACATAAAATGCCACATTTGGATAATGTTCCACTTGATGTCTCACAACTAATAAAAGATGATTATGGATATAAATAAACACAATGAAGAAGAAAGTACGTACATGGTTTTTCTGTGGGTGCTCTTGTGGCAGGAGTGGGAGAATCAGTAGGTGGCTGGTTTGTGGTAGTCACTTTAGGGGTGCTAAATGTTGGTCCTAGAGTAATGGCTGGAAGAGTTGGTCTTGGTGTTGGCACAGCAACAGAGAAACAACCAATGTAATTGAGCCTTAACCCTGGTCCATTGGGTGACCATGTCACTGGTTCCAAGCGGATGTAGCGAGCCACAATAAGCTGGAGATATTAAAGGACATTTCCTATCATTGAATGGCAATGATTAATGACATTTGTTCAGAACATGGACAACCAAAACAAATCAGTAAAAAAAAACAAAGCCTTTTCATCTTTCCAAAAGGGGCCTTGGAACCAATGAATAAATAGCTGATATGATTCTGTTGGAAACAGTCAATACTGGTGTTTTGGATTTAGTACAACACCTAACCAGCTTTAACCTCTAAAGCGAAGATAAAAGTAACAACTAAGGCTGAATTGACAGCCTTAATTCCTAAATCCATATCCCAATTTATACCAGATTTGTAACTAAAGAGGTTTAGCTGTTTGCTAAATCCATCATATACTCAACATTCTTCTTACTGCTAGTTTAGTTGCATTTACTAATAATATCACAGAATGACACAAAAACAAAAATATAAGCAATGTAAAGTCAGTTTTAACCTTAAAACATGTTATTCTTTTATGAAACAATATAATTTCAACTATGAGTTCTCCAGAAAAAAATAAATGACTTGTAAACATTACTTTCCATGAGTGTTCTAGGTATTTGAAACACATGAAGTTTGTTATCATTTAATTTTGTAGGTTTTGGCACATGTAGTAGTTATTAAAAAAAAATAAATTTAATAAACAATCAGAAATAAAATATACTATTACAACTTACATGAGGGAAATAGTTCCTAACCACTGTATTCTTGTCATAGTTGCCAGTAAAGATCAAACGCTTTCCATCATTTCCTCTGATTGGGAAAAAAGTGTAGCCATCCATACTGGTACTGATACTAAATGATGAAACCCATCGGTCAACATTAGGACTACCTTGTGTTAATATGCCAGATAAGTTCTGAGCAGTGCCAAAGTCAACTTGGTGCCACTGGTTCTGATCAGCAAGGCTGCAATAACATTTGTATTAAAGTATCAAGAATAGTTGTCGTAGAAATAATTCCACTAATGTTGAACTTAATAGATAAAAAGCATTTACTAAAAGTTAAAGCTTTCTAGATTATGCTTAAGATCTCGCAGTGTTCCTGCAAGTGAGTTCAAGTGAGTAGCAATAAATCATTTCAGGATCAAAGAAACGAGAGGAAGAAGGCTACTCTTAAGTACATAGTAAAACTTTTAAAAAATTCTAATAATCTCTATTTTGATATGAGAGAGTGGAAGTGTACTCACAGAGGTATCCAGGATGAAACAGAGTTAAGCCTGCCTTCTGAAGCTGCTGTCTGTGGTGTGGAGTGAGAGGATGATAGGAAGTGACTTGGTGGCATCATAGTGGGTACATCAACATTCATGGGCACGTTGCATAACATGTCAGGAACTACAGATATCCAATACAATTGGAAGAGGTAATTTAAAATGATAGCAGTATATTTTTACAACTTTGTCACTATTTGATCGATATATTAATTCTAAATTATTGTGCTAAGAGTTGAATAAATAATGTAGATTGCATTGTACTGCAAGCCAAAAAAAAATTATTGTCATATGAATATTCATTGTTATACAGTATCAACACTTATTCAGCTTACCATTAGGGATTAATATGTAAGGTCCATGAGTGGTAATGGTTGGAGGATTTACAGTGTTTGGTGCAGGAGTTGTGATTGTTGAAATTGTTGGCACCAGAGTTGGTGAGTATGGCGTGGGAGGCACAAAGGTTGGATTTGGAGCTTTGCAGCCAAACAAGTCAAACCTCAGTGCTATTGAATTGTGGGACTCAACTGGACGAATCTGTACAAATTGTGCTGAGATGGTAGGGAAAAAGTTGGTCTTTGGTGTGTTCTGGTCACTGTTGCCATTGAAGATGATTGGGTTGCCTGTAACATCTCTGACTGGTCTGAAGTAGGTACCATCTGTGCTGTAGTACACAGTATATTTGGTGACCCAGGATGGTTGATCAGCACTTCCTTGAGTGGTTACTCCAGAGATTGGATAAGGAGTCAAGAAGTCCACTTGGATAAATGGAGTATTGTCAGTAGTGCTGAAAAATGTTAATATTTTGCCATCAAGTTATATCTTATTATTTTATTAATTAACTCTTAATTTTACATCAATGTCTGTTGGATCTATTCTGTTTTATCAGAATGGATTTAAATTTTAAATTGTGGAGTATACTTTTTATTGAACAAACCAATGTTACCACTCTTATGGAGTTTAAAAAATTACCTAATTAACTAAAGAAACATTGTTGATTTTTCAGAAGATAATTTGGTCTGGAAAAAAATTGCTCTTTAATTATAAAGAAAGTATAGAAAAGAACCTTGGAGACCATCCTCCTGCTAGAGATCCATCTGCATATGTTGAAAGTCTCCCTCTGGTTGGTCCATGCAATGTATCCAGCACCGAAGATGATGACAGCTGTTTGTCATTGATAACCATTGGATTGGTTAAACCCATAGGAATATCACAATCTGAAATGATAGAATATCACAGAATCCTAGTTAGTCTTTTATATTATTAATCATAAATATATATTATTAGAATACTTCAAAAAAATATTTTTTAAATGTTTAATACTAATCTACAGATATTGTGATGATAGCTTGTTGGAAACAGACTTACTTATTGTAGCTGGTAGAGTTGGTGCCAATGTAGTGCCAGTTCCAGGTGATAGTGTTGTTGTCACTACTACACCATGTGGTGTCGGGGTCTGTATAGGTGGTTGTAGCTGTGTACATCCCAAGACATCAAATCTTAGTCCTATACCACCTGGTCCTGCCTCCACTGGAACTATCTTAATATATTGGGCAATGATTTCACGATTGAACAGGTTTCTGACAGGTGTGTTACTGTCATTGTTGCCATGGAACAGGTAAGGAGTTTGGTCCCCAGGGTACAAAGTGTATGGTATAAAGTCCACACCATTGACGCTGTAGTAGATGTTGAATGTCTTCACCCAGCGATTTGAATCAGGGCTGCCTTGTGTTACAACTCCAGACAAAAGTTTGGGCTCATTAAAGTTGACTGTGATCCATTGATTTGTTTCAGATCTTTTTTAAAATACAAAAAAAAATATTAGTAGAAAAATTTTAAAATATCAGAAACAGTTTAAATCTTTTAAAATTTGTATTGTTCTTAGGAATAATCCCATTGGAAGGATGTTTACAGCAATACCTAATAGTAAGCAGAAAAAAAGATTCTATTCGTTAGGCCACAAGTTTGAATGTCAACCAACAAACCTGTCGTCAGTGCATATACTCACAGATACAAAGGATACAGGCTAAAGTAACATTAATAAGAGATAGTAGAGTAAAAGCAACAGAAAGCCTGATGTCTAACAACAAATAGTCTGCTCAATACTATTGCAGCTCTTATTTGCTAGAAGTGGTAGAATAAAATATAATAAGTGGATTGAATCTCAACTTGTTTTAGACCATAAACTAGTCCTTCGGTTGATGGTATTAGGATACAAAAACACTTTTAATTATTGATGAATTTCTTTAGCTTGAATAAAAGTTAAAAAAATAAAAGTAAAATAATATAAACTAACCCAGGAATCCATGATCCGCCAGATGAGTTGGACCTTGTGTTGTAAAGTCTGCCATCACCTGCTGTGTGTGTCTGGTCTATGTTGGACGATGAGGTCAGTTGGTCATTTCTGATTAGGTAATGGCTGCTCAGACCCATGGGGATTGTACATACTGAAGACAATAATACAGTTTACCAGTATTAAAAAAGAATGGTACATAAGGTAGGTTTGACTGTCATACATATTTAGTGATCTAAGTTAGAATTCATGAATAATCCAATAAACAATTATTTCTTCTACCTAAAAAAACAATCAATAAATAAAAATACTTAATTATTCAATTAATTATTGGTAATTAATTATTTTGCTTGATATCAAATAAGGGAAAAAACTTGTACATTATAAGTAGATATAGTTTTAAGGATAAAATTCTTCCGCTTCAGGTAAGTTTTGTTTTTTTAACAAAGGATTTTTTTATATTATGCTTGTTTATAATTAATACACATGCCAGTGCATAACAACATCTTTAATTATTTACTTACCAGCAGGAGTGGTCAAGGTTGGTGGTGTTGGAGACTGTGTGCTGCCGCCCTGGTGGATTGATGGTGTGAGAGTGGATGGTGCTGGGCTAGTAGTGTACACATATAAAGGTACTCGTATTGTGACTTGAGAAATTGGGTTAGGATTACAGCCAAGTATTTCAAACCTGTATTCATGCAAGAAGATTGTTTTATTGTTTGTTAAATTTTACAATAAATTAATATACATATAAAAAAATTGGACACAAGTCCTAACTACTTCCACACACCCTTGTATTTATATCCAATGTCATGCTAAAAGCTTCTATAATTAAAGCAATAGAAATATAAAATTAGAAACCTCAATGCCACATCTCTGTGGCTGCCAATGGGCACAATACGAATGTATCTGGCAATGATGTTCTTGACAAAATAGTTTGTTCTAGGTGTGTTAGTGTCATCATTAGCGCTGAACACTTTGGGAATGCCATCTTGTCTGTCAGAGTAGGGATAGAAGTCCTTGCCATTGGTACTTAAGTATACTTGGTATTCTGATGTCCAGCTGTCTTTCTGACCTTCACCTTGTGTTATGACACCAGACAGGAATTTCAGATCCTGGAAGTCTACTTGTATGTAGGGCTCTTGATCAGTTAGGCTTCACAAATAAAAAAAAAAACAAAAATTTAAATCAAAGTATATAAATTTTGTTGGAATAAAAAAAATAACTTTTAAAAAGAGAAAAATTCAAGACTTATTTACTCTAAATAGTATTTTGACTATTATTTTTGTTAAATTATGAAATACTTTTAGCAAAAAAAACCAACAAAAACCCAAATATATTTATGTAAAATTATGCTACACCTTTACTTTTATGTATTCAGAATTTCTTTTTTAAGTTTAAGATGTACAGATTTGCTTTCCAAAATGTTCTTCCTATGCATGTGTATGTCAGTTGTGTCATATAGAGATTTAAACAAATATATATTTTGTATGTATAGTTGAAAAAAAAAAAGTAAAAAGTAAAGAAAAGAAAGAAACTACTCACAGAGGCATCCAGGAACCTTCATAATACTCTGAGAGTCTGCCAAGTTCTGGTCCATGGTTGCTGGCACTTGAAGATGCAGTTATTTGAGAATCTAAAACAATTCTCTGATCCTGTACACCCATGTTTTTGGAACATACTGAAAAGCATTTTATGAATACAAAGTTTAAATTTAGTGCAAAACACCAGCAAACAAATATATATATATTTTAAAGATTTCTCTTAAGACAAAGAAATGAAAAGAAAAGTGACATCATGTACATTACTCACAAAGATCATAAGTGACTTTTGGAGCTGATGTGACTTCTGGAGTTGGAGTAGGGCTGTTTATGACAGGTGGTGTTTCAGTGTATATCAAAGGTGTAGTTGGTGGAAGTAGTATGCTGGTTGGAACCGTATGGAGAGTAGGAATGGCAGAGGAGAAGCATCCAATGTAATTCACTCTCAAGCCTGGTCCACTTGGAGCCCATGTTTGGGGTATAAGTCGCACAAATCTAGCAACCAGAGTCTGTAGACAAAAGATATCAATATTTAGCTTCTACAAGTCGCTTTTTACATTCCTCTTTTTTTATAATCACTTCCAATTTTAAGTAGGTAGAATTAATAAAGATTTCAAAGTAATATTTGTACGGAACTTAAAAAAAACTACTTACATGGGGGAAATAATTTTTAATTGCTGTGTCTTTATTTGTGTTGGCATTAAACACAACAACAGAGCCATCCACATTGGTTACTGGGAAGAATGTCAGGCCATCCATACTTGTCATGATTGCAAAGGACGAGACCCAGTGTTCAGTGTTAGGACTACCTTGGGTGATGACACCAGACAAGTTTTGTGGTGTCTGGAAGTCTACCTGATGCCACTGATTGTTGTCAATGATTCTAAAGAATGGAAACATCAAACTCAAATGTACACCATGCTCATTTTTAAAAACGTTTCAACTGGTGTGTATGCATTAGGATACAACACACCTGGACTTTTCAAATGATTAAGCTTTCAATGATAGGCAGTTATAATAATAAAACATTGCTTAACATCTTTAGATTAAAAAAAGAAGAATCAACTGCATAATTTAAGCCGTAAGCTTTCTATAGAAATTTAGGCATAACCAATGAAATTAATGAAAACACTAAGAGTACACAAAGTTCAACTCTATAGATGCATTCTAAAACAAGGAGAAGGAAAGTTTGAACAAGCTTTTGAAGAAAAAAGCAAACACAAAAACTCTGTCCTTATAATCTTACCCTGGAATCCATGAAGAAAATGCGTTGTCTAGACGTCCATCAGCAGCAGTTGATTGTAAGTTAAGAGTACTTGAAGCAGTAAGTAAACTGTTGGGCAATACAGTTGGTTTATCTACATTCATTAGGACATTACAGGTCATTCCTATAGAAATGGACACAAAAAATACATCATTTGTTATTAGGTTATTGTTGTAGTAATGCAATTAAATTGAATAAATTAAAAGATAATATTAGATTCAGCTTTGCTGATGGATCCCATAAGGTGGTTAGTCTACCTGGTAGAGTTGGTATTGGAACTTCTGTAGGTCCTTTAGTGGTATCAGTCTGACCTGCTGGTGGTGTTAAAGTTGTTTTGTCATTGATGGTAGGCACCAAAGTTGAGGTTGAGTGTATTGGTGGAACAAACAGAGGAACTGGAGCTTTGCAGCCAAACAAATCAAACCTTAGAGCTACTGAATTGTGGGATTCCACTGGTCTAATCTGAATGTACTGTGCCAAAACAGTTGGGAAGAAATGTGTCACTGGCGTGTACTGATCAGTGTTACCACTGAACACAAGAGGGTTGCCAGAGTTGTCTTTAACAGGCTGAAAGTTGATGCTGTCATTGCTGTAGTACACAGTGTATTTGGTGACCCAAGATGGTTGGTCAGCACTTCCTTGAGTGGTCACTCCAGAGATTTGATATGGAGACAGGAAGTCCACTTGGATGAAGGGGGAATTATCAGATTTGCTGAAATTTAATAAAATATTTTTAGTCGTGAGATATTTAATTCTAAATTGTATTTAAAGTTATAAAAGAAACTAACATTGATAAAATAATAATAATAATAATGATCTCTCAATATTATTTTAAAAAAAAGTAGATTTAACTATTTCAATTGAGGAAAAAATATTGCATTCAATTTCACACTAACAGCTCAATTACAATTAGATTGATTCTGTTCAAATGAAGTCTAAAACAAAAAAACTGCACTGTGAACTAAATGCTCATAGAAAGATATTTAATTAAAATTATGAAAGTAACAGTGATGACAGTAACAGTAATTTAAATATGTTTTTTTTTCTATTTATAAACTTTTCATTATGTGAATACAAAGACTGTAGGTCTAAAAGCATAAGCACTACCTTGGAGACCATCCTCCAGCTAGAGAACCATCTTGATAAGTATTAAGTCTTCCTCTTGTTGGTCCATGCAAACTATCCAATACTGAAGAAGATGACAGCTGCACGTCATGGACAACCATTGGATTTGTCACTCCCATTGGTATATCACAGGCTGCAGAAATCAAATGCACATTGTCTCATCAAAAGTAAGGATGACTCAAGGCGATACCAGTATATATTGAAGTTAGGGATCTCTATAGGAGCATAAATGCTAGGCTACCAAGCCAAGAAGTCTAGACCTATCCACAGAGGATGATAAAATGTATACTTTGGAACTGATCATATTCTTATGCTTAGGGCTTTTCCTATGAAACAAATATATTTCTATGACCTAAATACACATTTCAGAACCATATTAAGGTCAGTCAGAATATTATTGTATTTATTTATAAAAAGAAAATCCAAACACTTTCTTTAACTGTCATCACATAAACATTTCTTCACTAGTTATTTACTTGTAAGGTCTTTGGGGAAACTAATTATACTTGCTATATCATGATGGGAATAGAATTGTTTCACTAAAAAATGTAAAAAAAACAACTTACTAATAATAGGTGGCAATGTTGGTGCTAGTGTTGAGCCAGTTCCCTGAGTTGGTGTTGGTGGCTCTATGACATGAGGTATTGGGGTCACAATCAATGGTGTTTGTGGAATACATCCAAGAACATCAAATCGTAGGCCAATGCCGCCAGGTCCTGCTTCAACTGGAACAATCTTAATGTACTGGGCAATGATTTCACGGTTGAGTAAGTTTCTCACAGGTGTGTTACTGTCATTGTTGCCATGGAACAGGTAAGGAGTTTGGTCCCCTGGGTACAAAGTGTATGGAATAAAGTCCACACCATTGACACTGTAGTAGATGTTGAATGTCTTGACCCAACGAGATGAATCAGGGCTGCCTTGTGTGACTACCCCTGACAAAAGTGTTGGCTTATTAAAGTTTACCATTAGCCACTGCTGCTGTTGGGACCTGGAATATGGAAATGTTCAATCAATATGATTTCAGGCTATTCTATTGTATCAATTTTTGTATTAAAGAAATCACATGAAATAGTTTAAGTTTCCATTTCTTGCACTTATAAACTATATTATAAAACAGGATGGTAAGTTTAGTCTACACAGCATTCTTATGTAGCGTATTTGAGTATTCCTGACTTTGGTTTTTGATGGTGTGTGACTACTGAACTCATTCTATCTCAATAGTCCAGACATGTTCTTATGTCTTGCCCTAAATCAAAATACCTTTAACTGTTAACCATGTTGCTCTAAAAGGTATTCAGCATTTATTTAGCATTCAAAAAAAGAAATGTGTGATTGCCAGAAACACCCTTGTAAAAAGTTGAACTATAAAATGACTTCTCTTGCTTAGAAATATTTAGATTTCTATATGGGATTAGAATTAGAATTGACATATATAATTAAGCAAAATGTTAATATTGTGTCTACAAACCCAGGTATCCATGATCCACCAGATGAGTTGGACCTTGTGTTGTACAGTCTGCCATCAGCTGCTGTGTGATTCTGGTCAATATTGGAGGATGAGGTCAGTTGGTCATCTCTTACAAGATAATGGCTACTCACTCCCATGGGAACAAGACATACTGTGAAAGAATTTTGTTAGGTTACATGTAAATTAAGACAAATCAATGAAAAAAAAACCTATTGGGTCAGTAATAAAAAAAGACACCTTTAGTCTCTCCTGTTCAGGATAAAATATCAGCTACTCCTTAGCTAACCATTTTATACAGAAACTAATTCACAAATGAGATAGGACCACAGGGCAGTAATCATTTGTGAATCAGTGGAGAATGGGGTATCTGGGTGAAGGTTTTGTGCTCCCTTTATGGCACTCAGCAAATAAAACTCTGCTTAAGTCAGAATTTGAACTCAAACCCCCTTGTTAGGTGGTCAGGACATAACCAAGCAGTTTTGGCTTCTCAGATGGACTAATAGCTCCATATATTAATAATAAGTGACCACCAATCCTCCTAAAATCTAATTTGAACAAAAAAGTGATAATATTAATTGTAATTGAACCTCTACCAGATCACTGGATGTATGGTAGACTGACTTGTAAACATAACTTTCAAAAGTTAAAAAAGGTGAAAGAAAAACCCTTTCAAGTAATTGTAAATAAACCTCCACATAGTAAGTCTCATAACAGTAACATTTAAAAGAATCAACAGTAAAAAGGAATGAAATACCTTCAAAAGAAAAAATAAGGGAAAACTATCAGACATGTAAAAATGAAAAGAAAGTAAATAAAAAAGTTTATCCATATTGTAATAACTGAAGGGAGGCAAACTCAACGAGATATAGATGTTTATTTACAGGACATCACAAATATATTGTAACAACAACTGCCTTGAACACAGCATCTTCATTAGCTCTCAACTTAGGCGAAAATCCTTCTTCTCTTCTCATGTCAACATCCGACTTAGTCTGGTTTCTAGAGGTGGGCACTTCTGCACTGTCCTGGATGGTGGTGCGCATGGCAGAGTTATAACAATATATTAAAGAAGATTGCAGTTTTCCCATGACTACACAGACCCACAAGATTTAATTTAAATTAGAGGCACAGCAGAGATTTAATTGCTGCTACACATTGGCTAAACAACAAGGGTTAAAGCTAATATTAAAGTTTCAGGCAAAGAACATTGCCAGATGCCACTGATTTTAATAAATACTCAAAACTATCTTACCATCAATCGGTGGAAGAGTTGATGGTGTTGGAGCTAAGGTACTGCCAGTTTGATGATCAGGGAGAGTTGGACTTTGAGTTGTTGGCTGTGTAGGTATAGAATAAAGTGGTGCTCTTGTTGTCAGTAAGGGCATTTCTTGTGATGGATTACATCCAATGACATCGAACCTTATTGATACAATATATTATCAGTTTAATTAATCATATAACTTTATTTCACATTTCCTTCCCCATTAGTACAAGGCTTCAGATTGTCAACACACACAAATACTGTCTACCTAGTTTACAGTTATTATATGCAAAAATTGCAGTATCCTGAAGAGATGAAAAATTATATAAAACAAAATTCCAAGAAAAATATGCCATCAAATATTACAAGGAATTTCAAAAAGTCGCAGATGCCGGTTGCACTTGGCTGTTATCTCAAATCTGTTAAGGGAAGTAATGAAAATATATGCTAGTGCAGGCCCCAAGGGACCCTCTCAAAATATTGACCATGCAATGGTTAACTCTGCTTCCTTATCCAGCAATTTGAAGCTAGAATTTAAAATAACTGCATCTCTGACTTAGATGCCGTTTTAGATTTTTTAAAGATTTAAAAAAAATATAAAGCTTAAACTTTTAATTAATACAATTATAGAATTTAATTATTACCTGAGGGCATAGCCAAAATGTTTGTCTATGGGGACAATTCTAATATATCTTGCATAAACATTCTGCATAAAGTAGTTTGTGACTGGAGTGTTTGAGTCAGCATTGGCTTTAAATGATTTGGGCACTCCATCCTGTTTGTCAGAATATGGATAAAAGTGTGAGCCGTCTGTGCTTAAGTAGACTTCATATTCCCTAGTCCATCTGTCAGCCACACCTTCACCTTGTGTGATCACACCAGATAAATATTTCAACTCTTGGAAGTCAACTTGGATATAAGGTGCTGTATCTGTGACACTAAGAAACAAACAAAAACAAATCCAGTGAGGAGAGGCTATGTACAGGTTTATGTTAACACATTAATAAAACAATCTTATTTCTAAACAGTAAACAGTGGTTTAATGCTTTCCATTTTATTGTTTAACTTACGCTGGCATCCAGGAACCTTCATAAAACTTGGAAAGTCTGGCAAGTTCAGGACCATGACCACTGGTACTGGACGAAGCTGTTATTTGGGAATCTGAGATGATTCTTTGATTTTGTAAGCCCATGCTCTTTGTACATACTGGCGAACAAACAAAAAATTTTAACCTTTAATTCAAACAGTTCAAAAAAGTAAAATTTACTAATTGCATACTTAAAAGTTGTGTTAATTTTTATATAATTTATATTTAATGCTGTAATGTAAAAATAGTTTGTTTTTTTCTAAAAGTAATCTTAGTTATTGATGCTTTCTGAAAATAATTCAACACATAAAAAAAAAGGTAAGATATTGCACTACTATCCTTACTATCACATATGTGGCATCACTTCTTTAAATCTATGGCTAAGTCACCTAAGTCTAGATATATGACTTCTGTTACTACTGTTACTAGTTTAAAATAAGTGAAAATGTTACTAGTTTAAATAAGTGAAAAGGATGTAACAATATAAAAATCATTTAATTTTTTAGATACTTTTTCATACAAAGCTTACAAATTACTGACTAGAATAATTTAAATGAAATTAATGAATGATTGTAGTGATCAGCTGAAAACTTAATTACTGATGAGCCAACATTTGAATTACTTCACAATTTTAAATAAATAAAAAGCATTTATCTTAAAATATAAATACATAATCCCTTTCCATTTTTCATATGTGACCAAAATCATAAATAAATATTGATGATACATTTTAATGCAATTATATGAAAGTCAATTTCAAAGACACTATAATAGGCCAAAAATAATAACTATTATTATTAATTATTTAGATAAAGTCATGATTCATTAGAAATTTAAAATACCATTTTCACAAGACATCTAAGTAAGAGTCAGTAAGCTTAGAATTAGTTATGTGGCTTCATCATACAATTTACAGAACCCAGATTTTCTGAATTCAACCTCTATTTTATTGAAATAAATGTTTCATTCATTATATATAGAGTCCAACATAAATTGTATGCTTTATGCTAAATAAAGTGGATAAACCGTCCTCTGACCTGGTTCTATTGTATATACTCCTCCCATGGGTGTTGGGCTAACAGTGATGGGTGGGTGAATGGTTGGTGGAGTGTTGACTACAAATGGCACAGTGGGTACACCAGTCTCAAATGAACAACCAATGTAGTTCACTCTTAACCCAGGACCATCTGGTGCCCATGTGACAGGAATCAATTTCACAAATCTAGCAACAATTGGCTGAAATAAACAATGGTACACAAATGAAGAAGCATCTTGAACATACAATTTAGTTTATATCTGTAACAAAACACTTCTATGAGAAAAAATAATTTTGTAATAGGATTGATCTATCAGCTTCCTAAATCATATAGATTGATGCCTGGTTGTGTGTTTTGTGCTCTGGACTATCATTCAATTATATAGATGATCTATGTTTCATCCTTAACCTGTCCTCCTGAGGGAGGTTTAGACTAGGAGGTAGATTATCTTCAACTCCACAGGAACGAACATCCCAAACATGTAAAATATTTGACAAACATCAGTTTTGTGACAAAAAATTCACTTTTAAATGTAAAAAAAAAATAGTTTAGAATAAGTTGTGTAAATGAAAATTTTGTAGACTTACACGTGGGAAATAATTTCTAATGATTGAATCTTTGTCTGAGTTGCCATTATACAGGACAACCTGCTTGTTGTCATTAACTACAGGGAAGAAAGTGTAGCCATCCATGCTGGTACTGATGGTGAATGATGAGATCCATTTCTCAGAGTTGGGACTTCCTTGAGTGAGGACACCAGATAAATTCTGTGGTGTCTTGAAATCTATTTGATGCCACTGGTACATGTCAACTATTCTGTTTGCATTTAAAGCCACAAAATATTAGCACTACAAAGAATAGTTTGGTGATATGGAAATTAAAACTACTTAAGTAGCCATATTAAAATAAACATTTTTTGTCTGATAATATACCCTGGAATCCAAGAGCTCAATTTGTTATCCAATCTACCATCAGCTGCTGTTGTCTGTGGTCCTGAATTGCTTGAAGATGTCATCTGAGCGTTAGGTATGATACTTGGATTGTTAACATTCATAGGGACATTACAGATCACTCCTAAGACAGAAAAAAAAAACAGTTTTAAAAAATCAGGCAATCATATATATATTCAAAATATGAGCCAACAAAAAACTACATTATTTATTCCCTTGCCTACAAAATAAAAAAGAAAGTGATAATGCATACATTTTAAATTTAGATGTAAATGCTAGTGATAAGATCCTGTAGCCAATATTTTACAAAGATGTTTATTCAACTTGATAGTTGTTTTTTTCTGAGATTGGATATTCATTGAACGTGGATAGTAAAATCCAGAAATTTGGAATAAAAACCCAGGAATCAAACCTGAACAATATCAATTAAACTTCTTATCCTCGCTTAGAAATAATATTAAACTGAAAAACTTTATGAAAAAAAATGAATTACCTGGTTTAGTTGTGAAAGGTACTCCAGGAGTTGGTGAACTACCAAAGACACCAGGAGATGGTGATTGGGTGGTGTAGCCAGGAATATTAGGAGTTTGGGTAGACTGAATTAGTGGAATGATCGGTGTAGGAGTGGGAGCTCTACATCCAAATAAGTCAAATCTAAGAGCTACTGAATTATGGGATTCCACTGGTCTAATCTGAATGTACTGTGCCAAAACAGTTGGGAAGAAATGTGTCACTGGCGTGTACTGGTCAGTGTTACCACTAAACACAAGAGGGTTGCCAGAGTTGTCTTTAACAGGCTGAAAGTTGATGCTGTCATTGCTGTAGTACACAGTGTATTTGGTGATCCAGGATGGTTTGTCAGCACTTCCTTGAGTGGTCACTCCAGAGATTTGATGTGGAGACAGGAAGTCCACTTGGATATAGGGTGTTCTATCAGTAACACTAAAACATAAGCAAAGAAATAAACTTTGTAAAAACTAGAATTTAATAGGAATGGAATCCTGTATGTCTTCTTTTCACAAATTTACAGATTGTTTATTGGTTTAGAAACAAATTATTGCATAATACATGTGAAAAATTTGATAAAGTCATGAAACCTTTTCCCAAAATAATAAAAATAACATTAACCAAAATTTGCTAGAATTACAGCTTCTAAACAGGAAAGAAATAGACTGGGGAAGATAATCTGATTAAGAATCATAATGAAAGGCAGTGCTAGAGGGTAATAATTCTCTTTAAAAATATAAATCTCAACAAAAGTTATGTTGTGGTGTAAGCTATTGAAGACTTAGTTCAACAGTGCCTTCGAATGTTGTGTAGTTCTACAGATCAGAGCATTTGAGCTCTTATTAATGTTTTGAAATTAAAAGCTCATATTCATTTTTTTTTAAAGTTATAAAAGATGTACATGCTCATACCAATTCTAATTCATGTGTCTGTCTTCTATACTTTTGGAACTCTCTAGGAAAGGGATGCAACTCAGAAAATATTCATTTTTTTGTATAAAATAAAGGAAAAAAGAAGAATATGTCTTGTATCAAAAATATATACCTTCAACACTATAAAAGCAAATACCTTAAGAGCAAAAAAAAAAAAAGAAGCCTTTATAAACCCATGATTTCCCATGTTGACCTTATACACTGTGGAATCAACATTTTTACAGAATTATTTTTTTAAGTCTGAAAAAATTAAGTTTTTACAAAATAAAAAACATATATAATCTGAGTTTGTGTTCTCCTTCAGTAAGAAACATATCAATAACTAAACTCCTGACCAATGTACCAAAAGTACATTTTATCTACCTGAGCATCTATTGACCAACATACAATTTATACAACTAACCTAGGTGACCAGCCTCCAGCCAGAGTGCCATCAGTGTCAAAGTATAATCTTCCTCTGGATGGATTGTGGCTAACATCTAGAGAGGAGGAGGCACTCAGCTGCTTGTCAGTTATAATTTGAGGATTGGTGACACCCATTGGTATGTCACAGGCTGAGAACAGACAGCAATGGTTTGAAATAACAATAAAGTGATTGATGAAGATATTACTAAAGTAACTATGTTAGAATCAAATAGACAAGAGGGTTTGAGGATTAAACAAAGACTTGACTATAATTTAGAATTATAACTTGGTAATATAATTGGTAGAATGTTTCAAAAAAGATTTATTATTTTAAAAGAATAGTATCCTTAGAACTAAATGCACACTAATATTATGTTAATATTAATAATAAAAGTTGTAACCAATTAAGATTCACTTCAAAGTTTTAAAAAAAGTCATAAAGGTTAACATTACATTTAAAAACACTTTGTTGAAATCAAATCTATTTAGTGATTAGTAGAAAAAAATTCTTACTTATTGTTGGAGGCAGAGTGGGCTTTGGTGTGGGTCCAGATCCAGGTGTTGTAGGAACATTTAGAGGGGGTGGTGTGATCGTCACTTGTGATATTGTCACTGTTGGCTGTTTAGGGTAGCAACCTAAAACATCAAATCTCAGACCAGCACCGCCAGGAGCTTTCTGGACTGGGACAATCTTGATATACTGTGCAATTATGTCACGGTTGAACAGGTTTGTTACTGGTGTGGTGCCATCTTTGTTGCCATTGAACAAATAAGGTGTGCTCTCACCAGGGTAGTCAGTGTATGGAGAAAATGTAATTCCATCCAAACTATAGTAGACATTGAAAGACTGCACCCATCGAGGCACATCAGGGCTGCCTTGAGTGACCACACCAGCAATTTGTTTTGGCTCCTGGAAGTTGACCATAATCCACTGCTGTTGTGTGCTTGAGCTGTTAATATATACTTGCTTTAAAAACACTTAAAGCATACATCCTTTATTGTTAAAAAACAAATGTTAAGTGAAGCATATTTTTCTATTTGAAGTGATTTGTATAGCAAGGGAATAAGTTTTGATAAATTATCGGAGGCCCAAACTATGCAAGTCTTTTATATAGTCACCACAATATGAAGGTACAAGGTTTTATTTATTAACCATTCTAGTGACTGTTATACAGACTGAGTAAACATGAATAAATATTTTTTTTATTATTTTTATTTTTTAGATAATAATATATATATATAAATATAGTTTAATAAAAAAAATTAAATGCAATATTTTTGTACAGAATAGTTTTCGAAATAACTGAATTATATAAAGTATCAATACACAGATATTTAAAGTTTAGTTTACTAACAATTTTTTTTTTTTTATGTGATGTGTGATTCAAATAAAACTAGTCCATACCTTGGTATCCATGAGCCTCCAGATATGTTCGTGTGACTCTGATATAGTCTGCCATCAGAAGCAGTGTGTGTACCATCAATGTTACTGGATGAAGTCAGCTGCTCATCTAGCACTAAATAATGGCTGTTGAGTCCCATTGGGATCTGGCAGGCTAGAAATGCAGATGAGGCACCATGGTATTAAAATCAAACGATGCCATAGGAAAGTAGAAGTACATAGAATTTAAACACATTTCGGTATATCAGGGGTTTAACAGAGAGACAACTGTCACCTTCTGGATTTCAGCTGAATTATTAAAGTAACCAAAGCTTTGATATAAGTCACTCTGATAGCTTAGATTTAAATCTATTGTTTATTCCCTAAACAAACAAAAAATGTCAAACATGCCACTCAAAATATGCCCCCTCCCAGCCAAAAACAAACAACTGCAAGTATCTTACTTCTTGATGGTGGTGGTGTTACAGTTGGTGGGGTGAGAGTGCTCACTCCTGGTGGAAGGGTTGGTGGCTTCAGTGTTGGAGCTTCAGTACTTGGTGGTACGGGGGTAGAGTATGGTGGAGCATGGGTTGGGCCATGTGTAGAGGGGTTAGACGGGTTGCATCCAAGAACATCAAACCTGGAGACAGAATTAGTGATAGAATATGTTAACTTTTAATCTGAGATAAGCATAACATACTCAATAAATACATTCATTATTTTCATTCATATCTTATTTCAATTTGAGTCTGTAGCATTTTATATGGCTTGGCGTTTGAATTGGTATTTACATAGCATTATAATCATCAGCTGTCCCTTGACTTTCATTGATGGGTGTGCTGTGGCAGGTTGTGTAACCAAATCTCAATTCACATTTCCCAGTTAGCAGCTGTTCTTAGCAGTAGGTGTTTTAAATTCTCTTTTAGCTCTAGGTCTCTAGATGGAAAGTTTACTATCCTAACACACAAAATTTGGATTTCAGACAGTAATTCTTGTTTTAAGAGTACAAGTTTCATAATGAAATTTATTACATATACAAATTTATGGCCCAAAAACAATTGTCTAGTCATGAGACATTTACTTGTGATGTCAAAGAAAGTTAGACATTTACTGCAATGATGATGTAAACATTAAAATTTCTTGTTTTAGAAAATGTTTTTTTTCCAATCTCCAATACAAAGTCAAAAGAAATACATAAACCCAAAATGTTGTAAACTTTTTTAATATTATTCTACAGTTTATTGTACCTTAAGGCAATTCCATTGTGTCCACTGACAGGTACCAAACGGATGTACTGTGCAATGATGTTTCTAGAAAAATAGTTGGTCACAAGGGTATTAGTGTCTGTGTTGGCAGTGAACACCTTTTGTGAACCATCCTGTTTGTTGGAATAGGGAATGAAGTCAACACCATTGTAGCTGTAATAGACTTCGTACTGAGTAGTCCATATTTGTTCTGCACCCTCGCCTTGAGTAACTATGCCTGAGAGGAACTTTGGCTCCAAAAAGTTCACTTGGATGTAAGGTGAAAAATCAGAGTCTCTGAGAAATTGAATTTAAAAAAATAATAAAAAAAATAATTTTCCCTTTGCACATGACCTATTTGTTATTTAAATAATGTATCCAGCAGTGTTTAACTTCTTTCACATTCTTCTTTTAAGATCCTAATAAACTGAGTAAAGGTCTGAATAACCAGAGATTAAGCATACAACTTTTTCAAATTTATGATATTTGCTATCATGTCTCTTATGAATAATTATCTGCTGCATTCCATATGACCCAAGCTCCCATACTTTCTATTAAAGATGGTCAGAAACTTACAGTGGTTGCCAAGAGCTCTGGTAGTATGTCTTTGAAACTCTTGCCAACTCAGGGCCATGGAATCTCTTACCAGAAGTTGCAGTTATTTGAGAATCACTAACAATTCTTTGATCTTGCAAGCCCATTTCTTTGTTGCAAACTAAAACAGAAATATTAAATAATTATTGAAAATATCTAAGTAAATTTAACTGCAGACTAAATCTAACTGGAATACAGTGCTAGGGCTACTTCACATTTGTCTAAGATATAAAAAGATATTAAAAAATTGTGATCCTTAATTAATTCCCATTTTGAAAGAGAGAAAAAAATAAAAATAAAAAATAGAGAAGACTTATAAAAAAAAGAGTTGAAACATTAAAGATTGCCATTTAACTTTGCACATTGCAAGGGTTATTGATAGACATATGATGAATTGGTTTACTTTGCACATTGCAAAGGTTATTGATAGACATATGATGAATTGGAGTCTTTGAGACTATGAGCATTGCATGATTGATGATGATAATGATTTGTATTGAAATTTAAAGGAGAAGCTTGAGTGAAAAAAGTATTTTTCTGAGATTGAAGAGAAACCATTGATTGTATCTAAGAGACATGTCATACAGGATAAAAACAAAAGTGAGCCATTAATGTTCCTTGTTTAAGTCTCCATATCTTAAAAAGTAAGTAAAACTGATCTCTCAAGAAGTATATAATTAGAATCAAAATTTTCCATTATATAGATCTTGTTTAGTTCTTTTACTCACTTGAACTGCTCATTTATTGTCACTTACCTGGGGCTTGAGTAGTGAAGGATGGTGGAATAGTTGGAACATTGATTTCAGCTGTGATAGGACTGAAAGTTATAAGTGGTGGAGTGGACATTGTAGCAGGGGGCAATGTTACTTCTGGCCTTGGAGTGACCACTGAGAAACATCCAATGTAGTTGAGTCTTAACCCTGGACCATTGGGAGACCAAGCAAGAGGCTGAAGACGAACATATCTAGCAACCATAACCTAAAAATACAAATTTATAAAAATTTCAGTGTGAAGGGAAATGTACTTTAAATGTTTTTCTTGAAAGTACTGCAACAAAGATAAGCTTTTAAATTAAAATAAATGCTATCATGTACTCAAATAAAAAGAAAATTCTTACATGTGGGAAGTAGTTCCTAATGACTGAGTCTTTGTCTGTGTTCCCATTGAAAACAATCACATTGCCATCACTGTCAACTACAGGGAAGAATGTGTGGCCATCTAAGCTGGTGCTGATAATGTATGAAGAGACCCATCTCTCTGCATTGGGACTACCTTGTGTTAGCACACCAGACAGGTTCTGGGGTGAACTGAAGTCTATCTGCAGCCACTGGTACTGATCAGCAATACTGAAATTAAGAAATTCAGAGTTCTTCTTCTTTATAAAATCAATAAAGCTGTTCTATTATATTTTTTAGTCTCCTAATGTGATAAATAATATTTCAATTTTGAGTTCAAATTTGATAGAAAAAAACAACAACAGTGTTTAAACATAGCTTACGCTGGTATCCAGGAAGTATACTCATTGTGAAGTCTACCATTAGGCGCTGTTGTTTGAGGACTTAAACTACTGGATGCAGTCATTTTGTTATCAGGTAAGTAAACAGGCAGATCGACATTCATGGGAATATTACAAGACAAGTAGACACCTGAAAGATTAAAACATGGAGTAAATTCAAAGTTGGAAATCTACACAAATTACTATCTATTGTTAAAAATTGTTTCTAATTGTAGTCATTCTACATTCTTTTTTGCAACATAGAATTGCTAAAATGGGTGTGTGGGAGATTGTATCATCTTGTTTTTATAAAGAACATAATCAGAAAGCTAGATATATCCTGCAGGAAGCTACACAATAGACTCTGTCTATTTCCTGAAAATTACTTTACGATGATCTCACAAATAAATAATAGTGCAAATATATACCTGGAGGTGTTATGATGGGCATTTTAGTAGTTGGATCAGTTTCCTGTGGAACACCTGGTGTTGGTGTTGCTGAAATTAAATTTTAAAAAAGGTGTGATGAATGTATGTTAACTTGTAAATAGCATCAATACAAAAAATTCCTAAAAATTTTATGCTAAAAATGTTTTCCTTACCTGTGCACTGACACTCATAACGTATCTTGTAGTTTCGACAGACAATGCCTAACTCTGGGTCATTATTACAGATCAAGCCATCAGTAACTGTGCATGTGGCTTCAGAAAGGCTCTCAAAGTTATCGCCTGTCTCTGCATCAATACACTCCACCTTGGAAAGTATGCCTCCATGACAAAATTTAGCTGCCTCTTCCACAGTCATTTTTTCAAAGTCTCCAGAGCCCTCTGCAGGATCAACCCTGTTTATCCATGAAGACCAGCCTGACGTGCAGAGAGGAGGTGGTGTGGCTGGAGTTGTAGTTGGTTCTGTGCCTTTTGTTGTTGGGACAGGAGTCATAGGGGGTGATTTGCAGCCATAGACATCAAACCTCAAACCTATGGCTTCACTGAAGTCAACTGGTCGAATCTGGATAAACTGGGCAACTACAGTTGAAAAGTAGTTGGTTACAGGGGTGTACTGGTTTGTGTTACCATTGAAGATAGTCGGCTTTCCTGAGCTGTCGACCACAGGGTAATAGTTGATGCCATCAGTGCTGTAGTAAACAGTGTATTTCGTTACCCAGAAAGGAAACTCTGGTGATCCTTGTGTAACCACTGCTGAAACTTGGTATGGTGCCAGGAAGTCCACTTGAATGTATTGATTCTTGTCAGACACACTACAATGTGGATAAAGAACATATTAGAATAAAGATAAAATAATCTTCCAATATTGAATATCCAATATGAATAAAATGCTTCAAAAAGTTCTGAGACTTAAATTTTTTACTCAAATTTTCAAATATCAATATTCTCTAAAAGGTTTAATTTCATGTTTATTCACTACGTATCTGCCACACCACAACACTGGGTTCTGTAAATGTTTTTCTCTATTATGTAAGGTTCAACCAAATTTATTAACTAATAGGAAGATTTTTCTTCAACATTCTATCTTGAATAGATATTAGTCTTCCTCATAAACTTTTCATCAAATAATTGTTTCTTTCATTTGCTAGACAAACTTCAATTCCAAACAGTTTAGACAAAGAAATGTTTGATCAGACTATTATATTATTATCAACATCTTGAAATGATCACTTGTGTACATAGCATTACCAAAGGAAGGCCAATTCAATCTGCCTTTGACTATAACCTAAAACCTCCAATCAGCTCCTTATTCATTACTTTATGGTTTTAAAAAAGAAAATGTACTCACTATGGTGACCATGCACCTCCCAATGGGTCATCTACTTCAGTGTAGAGTCTACCTCTTGTGGGTCCATGCAAATGATCCATGTTACTAGAGGAAGTTATCTGAGAGTTGCCTACTATCAAAGGGTTAGTAAGGCCCATTGGAACATCGCAGTCTGGTAAACAGAAAAGTAAAAATGTAAACGTTTATAAGATTTTGGAGATCTGTGTGACATAATCTCATGAGTAGCAGCTGCAGGCAGTGGTCCTCACACATTAAATACCTTACAAACTTACATCCCATTCACAACAGTGATTATAAATAGACCAATGATAGACCACAAGTGACTTTGTAGGGAGAAAGGACTTGTTTATAAAAAGGGCACACTTTTGGTAAACTATAAGTAGATGTTGCATACATGGTGGGAATTTTCAATAGTTCATTGTAATACTATGCATAAAACACACAGTTCTTTGCATTTTGTTCTAAAAAAGTTTATATTTATGTGCATATTGAATTTGTAAAAAACTAGTACACACTCACAAGACCAAAAGTAAATGTTGCACCTCTAATCAAAATGAAAGCAATCGTGAAATGTGAATTTCACAAAATTCTTTTTTCAATATACCTTTTCAACTTCTCTTATAAATGTATGCAGAATTACATGCAGAATTACATGAAAGACCAAATTTGCACAAATTAGAAAGGTATAAAGTATAACCTTTTTCTAAATAAGCCAGCAAAAATGTATTTTCAAATATCATAACCCTAACATAAAATAGTTCAATGGCATTTAAAAAAATCAGCTCTTAGCAAATTATAAATTATACAGCAATATGTTTGTAATTTAAAATAGAAACAACTTCTTAAATTCAAAGTAGAATCTTTTTATTTTATTTTTTTAAATGTAATTATTTCATGAAGTGAAATCAATGCTAGACTCTAAAATTTATAATGACCTTTAAGATAAACTAAGAAGACAGAACTGACACTTACATTGTGGCATAGTTGGTGGTCCATAGGTTGGTGTGGTCTCTAAACCTATTGGCACAGGTTCAGTCACAGGAGGCATGAATGGCGTTGGATTACATCCTAACAGCTCAAACCTCAGACCTGCGCCAGCTGGTGCAGAATGTTGTGGAACAATTTTAATATACTGGGCAATGATGTCACGATTGAACAGGTTCCTGACTGGTGTAGTTTGGTCTGAGTTGCCATAGAAAACATATGGTGTCCTACCATTTGGACTTTCTGTGTAGGGAGTGAAGTCTTTACCATTCAAACTGTAGTAGATTGAGTATTTCTCCACCCAGCGAGGGAAATCAGGACTACCTTGAGTAATGATCCCAGAAAGAAGTTTAGGCTCCAAGAAGTTCACCATGATCCAAGGCTGACTCTCTTGTCTAACAAATAAAACAAACATTATTAATAGAAAAAAAAACAAAAGCAAATGCCAAATGTATACATGTAAATATATTATATATATATATATTTCAATAGGTCTGCATATCAAGTTTTCAGACACTGGATTTAAAACATAACATTAAAAAAAAAATAAAAATAATTAACATCAAAGTGTTAAACCAGAAATCTTTTTAAGTAAAGTAAATAAAGTCTATATAGCGTTTTAAAATAATTCCTTTTTCATTCTCGATTGCTAAACAAAAATAAAAGAATGCATTACCCGGGGATCCATGATCCTCCTGAAATGGGTGTCTTTGGACTGTCAAGTCGAGCCTGGGAGGCAGAGTGCATGATGTCTTTGTAAGAGGAAGAAGTCAGCTGATTATCCAGGATTAGGTGATGACTGTTCACACCCATGGGGATTAGGCAAACTGTCATTGAAAACAAAAAGTTGAAGTGCAAGCAATGACTTCCAAAGAAATGTATTGGCTACAAAAGTAAACTATAAGCAGGCAATATTTTTGAAATACGACAAGAGTAGTCTTATCAGCTGTTTAGATGTGTAGATATTTGAACTATGAACCTGTTGTTTTTGGTATTGGTATAGTGGTCAATGTTTCTCCAGGTGTAGCTCCAGAAGGTAAAGTGCTTGGATGGATGGTTGGTGGCTGAGAGTACTCTGTGGGGCGTACTGAGATCAACAGATTTGGCTTGGATGGGTTACATCCAATAATATCAAACCTGAACACAACATTAGGAATTTCAGATTTAGCAAAAATTAAATTAAGATTCATTTATATCAAGTAAATAGCAATTAACAGAGAAGTAATTTTTGAAACGAAGTATTAAACAGATAATGGTAAACTCATTTTTTAAAGCTAAGTATTATAGAGATAACAGTAAGCTTTTCGTTTCTCTAGTCTACAGCTCACAATAGGCTTTTCAAGTCCAACTAGGTGATAAAAACTAAACTTTGTATTTGAACTCAAGTATTGTAAGGTAAAAAAATGTTTTAGCTACTAAAATTAAACAGAATCTACTAAGTTAAATGTGTGTGTTTTTACCTCATAGCTGTACCATTATGATTACCAGATGGCTTCAGGCGAATGTATCGAGCAAGAATGTTCCTCATGAAGTAGTTGGCTACAGGTGTATTGGAGTCATTGTTAGCCTTGAAGGTAGTGGGCTCACCATCTTGTCTCTCAGAGTAAGGATAAAAGTTTTCACCGTCGACACTCATGTAGACTTCATACTGTGTCACCCATCTGTTCTCTGCACCCTCTCCCTGTGTCACTACACCAGACAGATACTTAGGCTCCAAGAAATCAACCTGAATAAATGGGTCATTGTCATTGTTCCTATGAAAGTGAAAAAAAATAAAGGAATTATAAGTTATTGATTTTAAAGTTTGTGGGTAAAATTATTTGTTAATGATACAATTTTAAGCTATGTTGAGTTAAAAAATCTTGTGATTAAAAGCATTGGTTGATGACAAAACTTTACAGAGAAACATTGGTGAAGAGTAGAAAACAATATAGGACAAAATTATAAATGTTTCCTTACGATGGCATCCATGATCCTTGGTAGCCATTCTGTAAAAATCTGCCTAGCTCTGGTGCATGTTTGTATGAGTTTGTTGAAGATATTATTTGGTCATCTGTAACCACTGTTTGGTCATTGACTCCCATAAGAACATGACATACTGTGGGTTAAAAAAAAGAATTAAAATAAAAACATTTACTGTACTGCTCATGAAAGAAATTGAGTAATTTCAAAATTTAGAGCACAGGTAAAGTGATATAACACAATGAGCATTGAATATTTTTTCTTGAAAGACTTTTTTATTGAAACAAATTATCAACTCTTTTAAATGAATGTTACAGATAAATGAATTTCCATTTACATGGCATCTATAGTATAACAATTATTTTAAATATAGTGTTTTGACTTGCAATCCAAGCTCATCAAGACTGCTATTAAGATGATTTAACTAAGTACATCTTTTTTCAGACCATTGAGTAATTGTAAGGCATGACAGCCATAGAAACAGATAAACCTTAAACCTGCTATGTTCCTTCAAAATTATGTCAGGCTGTTTGATACTAAATAACTATCTGGGAGTACAAATTTTAATGCAACAATGTTCAAGTAAGAAAAAAATACTTTGCAATGTATTCTTGTATTCTTTATAAACATGTATATAAGACTGCAACGTGTGACTCCCCATTGCACTAATTGATTTTGCTTAGCACAAATTGTATAAGATTAGATAATGTATAAGGCTGAGTATTGCACTAAGTGCATTCCTTAGCACAAATGTCATGCAACATAAAATGTCTATTCCTAAGTGCTTTGTGCAAAGTACTTTTGTTCCTAACAAAGACAACTCAGAACTGTTACACAAAATGAAACTTACCAGGTGGCAAGGTGGGAACAGGAACTTGTGTGGAACCGACTGAGCTCACTGGGCTTGGGGTAGCAGTGAAAACTGTTGGACCCACTGGAATGGTTGGAGTGACAACAGGTGGCAGTTCCCATTTTTCAGTGGGGTGAGGAGTTGCATAAGAGGTGGTAAAACATCCAATGTAGTTGACTCTTAAACCAGAACCATAGGGTGACGAGGAGATGGGTTCAATTCGAATGTATCTTGCAATGACAGGCTAAAGCAAAGAAAAAAAAATGCAACATAAGAAAGTGTAGCTTAAAAAAGAAACAGACTAAGACATACACAAACATATAAGCTAATTTTATAATTTTGTTTTGAGGAAAAACAGTGTTCAGTAGCTTTCTTTATCAAGCTTGTGAAGCCATAAATCTAATTCATGATTCTCTCTCCCTAACCTTAATGTTGAAATACCTTAAGCAGACTTTACTGTAGTACATTTTAAAAGTAATAGAACTTTACAATAGCATCAAGATAATGTTCCTCACATGTTGGAAATAGTTTCTCTTGATAGAGTCCTTGTCTGAGTTTCCAGAGAAGACTGTAATCTGTCCATCATTTCCACGTACAGGGTAGAAAGTGTATCCATCCATGCTTGTGCTGACTTTGAATGTTGTGATCCATCTTTCAGCATTAGGGCTACCTTGTGTTAGAACACCAGATAAATTCTGAGGTCGCAAGAAATCCACTTGATGCCATGGATAATTGTCAGAGTTGCTGAGAAAAAAAAAATTCAATTAAGGAATGAAACAACTATTTGAAAAAATGGAAACAATTTTAAATACCAGTGTATAATACCTAATTAGTCAAAAACAGGGATTAACAGATCTATATTTACAATGCAGATATGTGAAATAGGACTGAGGTATAACTGAAAATATCTAATGTAAACTGAAAATAGTAAAATTATACAAATGCTCCATCATGTATGCTAGACTTAAAAATTGTAAATCCCTGGTTAAGAGATCATTTATTAATAAAGCTTACTCTGGAATCCAAGAACTCAATTTGTTATTAAGTCTGCCAGCAGAAGCAGTAGACAGAATGTCCAAGTTAGACGATGAAGAAAATTGATTGGCTTGGACAAGGTTTGGCAGATCCACATTCATGGGAACATTGCACATGATACCTGCAGACAAAGTTTCCAAAATTAAATCCTTGAAAACATGGGAGTAGACAAAGAAGACTAGTTAAATTCTATGAACTAAATAAGTTCTAGTTTTTTATTTTGAGTAACATCATGAGAAATTGTAGGAAAAGAAATTACCTGGTGGTGTCAAAAATGGTGGAGGGTTAGTTGGTGTACTGCCCAAATGAACAGTGGGTGGTGTTGGTGTGGTGCCAGTTCCAAATGTTGGTTTGGCAGTAGGAGTGGACTGAGTCGAAATAGTTGTGGGTGGAGTTGGCACAGGGCTTTCACATCCCAAGACATCAAACCTCAAGCCAAGTGTACCCTGGAAGTCCAGAGGTCGAATCTGCACATATTGGGCATCAACAGGAGTGAAAACATTTGTCACTGGGGCATACTGGTCAGTGTTTCCATTAAATATGATGGGATTGCCAGCGCTATCTTTCACCGGTCTAAAGAAGGTGCCATCGGTGCTGTAGTAAACAGCATAGTTTGTGACCCAGCCTGGTTTTCCAGCAGTGCCTTGTGTGATGATTCCAGAGATCTTGTATGACTTGAGGAAGTTCACTTGGATGTATGGGCTACTGTCACTGAGACTAAAAATAAACAATAACAGAGATGAGAAACTATTATGAATCAATAAATAAGGGGAAAAAAATAAAATAAAAAAGACTTTTTTTGTATCAGACTCTTTATATAAAATAATTTTTGTTGTTATTTTATGTTAAAGTATACCTTGGGGACCAGCCTCCAGCCCAGGAACCATCTGCACTG
Source organism: Biomphalaria straminea (assembly GCA_021533235.1). NCBI lineage: Eukaryota > Metazoa > Mollusca > Gastropoda > Planorbidae > Biomphalaria > Biomphalaria straminea. Next base: position 25,775,882 of record JADKLZ010000003.1, read on the forward strand.
GTGTCAAGTCTTCCTCTTGTTGGTCCATGATATATATCAAGTGAGGAGGAAGCAGTCAGTTGTTGATTACCAATGACGAAAGGATTTGTCAAGCCCATAGGCACATCACAAGCTAAAAATATCAAAGACAATAATCAAAAGTTGTATAGAAATTGTTTTAATCCATGAATTAGAAAATTTTGGAATAAAAAAAATAAACAAAGAGTGAAAGGAATTGAACTGTACTTACTTTAGAGATATGAATAAAAAATGTAATTTTACATAAAATAAGTTCTTATACATTGCACATATTAATTACTTCAGAAAAAGCATCAATTCAAAATAAATTTTGAATCAATCAATAACTGAATGTTAGATTATAGCTGTAGAGTTTAGTATAGTACTAAACAAATGATGATTGCAAGATATGTCATATAAGAACTTTATGATATACAATGAGTGTAAACAAACTTTTTAATGAAGAAAAAAAATATAAATGTGAAATATTGATTCCAAACATAATAAAATAAACCTTTCAGGTTAGAGTCACTTACTGATGCGAGGTGGTAAGGTTGGCGGCTCAAGTGTGACTGCAGTATTAGGACTAGGTGTTGGCCCAGTACCTGGAGTTGGAGTAACTACTGTTGTTTGAATAGGTGGTAGGGTTGGGACCATGATGTCAGGATTACATCCTAGGACATCAAATCTCAGCCCAATACCACTTGGGCCTGCTTCAACTGGAACAATCTTTATGTACTGGGCAATGATCTCACGGTTGAGTAAGTTTCTTACAGGTGTGTTACTGTCATTATTGCCATGGAACAGGTAAGGTGTTTGGTCACCAGGGTGTTCAGTGTATGGAGTAAAGTCAACTCCATTGAAGCTGTAATAGATGTTGAAGGTCTTCACCCAACGAGCTGAATCTGGGCTGCCTTGTGTTACAACTCCAGACAAAAGTTTGGGTTCATTAAAGTTGACAGTGATCCATTGATTTGTTGCAGACCTTAATTTTTAAATTTTAAAAAATATTAGCGTTAAATTAAAAAAAGATTATAAATGACATATTAAGTTATTTGAAAGTCTCAGTAAAAAAAAACAACTTACGAAGGAATCCAGGAACCCCCAGTACTTTCAGTCCTAGTACTATAGAGTCTGCCATCTGAGGCAGTATGAGTCTTGTCCAAGTTGGATGAAGAACTCATCTGATCATTTGTAACAATGTAATGATTAGTAAGTCCCATTGGAATCAGACACACTGAAGAAAAAAATGTAAACATTTAAAGAAAATATTTGTCCAAAGTAAATATAGTCAAAGTAAAACTTGCATCAATGCTGAAGTAAAATGATGTCTTACCTTTGGGTGGTGGAATCTCTAGTGGTGTTGTAAAGGTTGGTGCAAGGGTTTGTCCAAATGGAAGTGTTGGTGCTGCTGTACTTGTGGTTGAGTACATAGGTGGTCGGGTGAAGATGCTTTGCACTTCCAAGGAAGGATTACAGCCAAGAACTTCAAATCTTACAGTGAAGAGAGCAGAAGAACATTACAGGTCAAACAAAAAGTGCAACATAATTTATCCTTGTTACATAAAACATAAAGTAAAATCTTAAGATTTTTATGCAAGCTCCAAATGTAAACAATGAACTACAAATTACCTCAAAGCAACCCCAGTGTTGCTGCTGGTGGGGACAATGCGAAGATAGCGTGTGATGATATTCTTGACAAAATAGTTGGTGACAGCTGTACTGGTGTCAGTGTTTGCAATGAATGTCTTTGTGACTCCATCCTGCTTCTCAGAGTAAGGAATGAAATCCACACCATCAAGACTGGTAAACAACTGGAAGGATGTAACCCACCGCTGCTCAGCCCCTTCTCCTTGGGTTATAAGACCAGACAAAAACTTGGGCTCCTGAAAGTCTACTTGTATGTACGGGGCAGTGTCAGTACTCCTGTAAACAAAAATTTAAAACTTCATGTACATACAGGCAAAATTGATTGACATTGAAGAAAATATTGTTTAAGTATAAATTACCCAAAATAATTATTTCTATTCTATTCACAAAGAAGCATTCTTCCACAATGCCCTTTACACTTCACAATGACTTCTATTGAAAGCAATAAACTTACAAAGGCATCCAAGAACCCTGATAGGATCCTTCTAGAAGTCTTGCAAGTTCAGGTCCATGATGGCTGCTACTAGATGAAGCTGTAATTTGATTGTCTTGAATAATTCTCAGGTTCTGTAATCCCATTTCTTTATCACACACTGTTGAAGTATTAAAGTTATTAATAATTCTAAGCAACAATCATTTGTGTTCAATGGAGTTGAATCTCACAAAATAGTACAAGATAAAGATTAAAATGAGGTTTAGTATGACTTTTGAAAAAATTTCATTATAAGAAAATATATTTAATGTTAAAATCTGTTAAATTTTCTTAATAAAATTTTCTTGATAAATTGCTACTAAATGTGCTCTTATGCAGGTTGATAAATTTAAAATTTAATATTTTTGTTAGATAGTTAAAAATCCATCTTCCCCCAGACTGTTAGTCTGTAAGTATCATCTTCTTTTTTGTAGTAACGTATGAATCATATAAGATAAGATAAGTAATAATGTAAAAAACCTAAATGGTAAAAAATATAATTGTAATGAGTATGAGGCTTTAAGAACCAGTAATTTAAGTCCTTTTTCAGGTCAAATCCTTTAAACAACTTTTGTTAAAGTGTAAAATTGCAGAACTTGAAACTTAGAAACTAAATTTTAAAATTGTTTTCATCATTTTCATCATCATCATCATCTGTCCCTTGACTTTCGCTATAGTGGTGCTGTGACAGTTTGCATAACCCAATCCCTCTACATTTCACAGTCTTTTAAAAGACACTTAAAACTCAATGTCATATTTCGCCATGCTGCAGACTCTTTTTGCATGTCATTATCAGAAATAAGTCTAACTACAGAATGAAACATTTGTTTAAGTCAGCAATATTTACATAGTTCATTGATGTTTGGTGGAGTAACCAATGTAATTGGTTTAGGTGTTGCTGTAATCTGTGGGTGAAGTCCAGGAGTAACAGAAGGTGGAGCTGGTGTCTCTGGGATGAAAGGCACAGATGGTTTGGGTGTTGGAGCATTTGTTGAGAAACATCCAATGTAGTTAAGCCTAAGGCCAGGGCCATTTGGTGCCCAAGCAAGGGGATCAACCCTAATGAATCTTGTGACAATCATCTATAAACAGAAAAAGCATAGTTAACTTGAAACTGGTAAAAAAGTAAAATATTTCTTAAATGCCTTTTTCTATTCTTGAATTTTCTGCTATCAGAGTTAAAAACATGTATTAAGAACATTTTATTTATTTTTGTTTAGAATGCTAACAAAGACAAAATATTTAGACATATTTATAACAAAGAAATCCTATTTTATAGACAGCTAATAAATAAAGACAATATCATTTCTTTGACACAGTACGGAATATAATATGGTTGGTATTGTCATGCTTACATGTGGAAAATAATTTCTCTTGATGGAGTCCTTATCTGAGTTGCCAGAGAACACGACAGTTTTGCCTTCATTATCTTTGACTGGGAAAAATGTGAGCCCATCCATACTTGTGCTGACAGTGAAGGAGGTCACCCATCTTTCAGCATTTGGGCTTCCCTGCGTGAGAATGCCTGATAAATTCTGGGGTGTCTTGAAGTCAACTTGATGCCACAAATGTTTATCAGTAGTTCTAGAAAAACAAATTATTTGGACAATCTTGATTATTCCTTCAGAGTAAAGTCAATAAATAAAATTACAAAGATGCCTAATAGAAATGTATAATAGAATTAAAGAAATATAGATAACAGAAGCATTTTAATATTCAAACACAAGCCATCCGTTTTTATCTTTAGTATGTGAAATAGTCTAATAATCACAGGCTAGAAAAAAAACATTGTAATTTTTAATTTTTTAAAATTTTGTTTGTGTGGAGAAAAAAATATTCATAAAAAATGATGTAACAAAATGAAACACCAGTCAAATTGATCACCAACTTTTAAGTGATATTTTTTTAAAGTACAGTGTGCATTACCAAATAAACTGTTTTAATGTATTATTCAAAAAGACATTGTATTTTACCAGACCAACAGCTAATAATACATAAAATTATTGTTATAAAGTTTCATAAAATTAAGTTTCACTTCATAAAGAATCTCAGAAATGATATCTTTCTATCTAAACCCACCCTGGTATCCATGATGATAAAGTATTCTCTAATCTTCCATCAGCTGCTGAAGTCTGTGGACTAAGTTGACTGGAGGATGTGAGTTGACTATTAGCTATTACATAAGGTCGGTCCACTTCCAATGGGATATTGCACAGAACATCTAGAATAATAATCCATTGAAAAGTAAGTTATATTGTGTCAACTACATTTTATATCCAAATTATATATCAAAGCATGAAAATCATATTATTTCCTATAAAAATAGAGACAGCAGTGACAATAATAATTCAGTTAAATTTATGTGAAGTAATTTTTTATCGCTTAAAGCATGGGTAAAGTCTTATTTATAGAATGGCTTTTTCACCATTTAAAAAAAAAAGGAAATAGCATTAAGTTTAGTTTAAGCATATCATCTTTGCTGGGATAACTCTTTTTTTAAGCTTTTGTTTATGTATTTCTTTCTATAATACACAATTTCAGAAGAACATAAATTTGTCAATGTCATTCCTCACATTTTGAGATGAATATAAATTGTGAATGTCATTTCTTAAAACCAATGCTAACCATTTGCATTTTAAAGAGTAAATACTTTTAGTATGATTCACTTTTCAAAAGGATGTAGTTCAATATTATCACTGATTTCCACAATCTTATCAAAGTAAATCATTTTTCAATATATCAAAAAAGTTAATATAATAATAATATTTAAATATTGCTTTGTATTGGGGTAAGTCTTTTAATACAATATTTTGTAATATAATCATCTGCTCCATCAGGCTTCTCACCTAGTAGCATGTCATATAAATGCCTGCATATGAAATGTGACATAAATGTCCAGTAAAAGGTGAACTGAAGTGAACTAATGTAAAGTAAGTACTCACTTGGCTTAATAAGGAATGGTGTCAAAACTAAAGGTGTGCTGCCAGTCAGGGCTGGAGGTGGAGTAGGAGTTGTAGGTGACAAAGTGGTGGACTCATGTTTAGGTGGGATAGGTGTTGGCGAAGGAGTCTGACATCCCAGAACATTGAATCTCATAACAATGGAACCATGAGACTCGACTGGTCTAATCTGGAGGTATCTCGCTGCAATGACTGGGAAGAAGTTGGTCACTGGAGTGTATTGATCAATGTTGCCGCCAAAAATCTTAGGGTTGCCAGAAGCATCTTTGATTGGCTGGAAGCTGGAGCTGTCATTGCTGTAGTATACTGTGTACTTAGTGACCCAGGATGGCTGGTCTGCACTTCCTTGAGTGGTCACTCCAGAGATTGGGTATGGTGACAGCAAGTCCACTTGGATGTAGGGTGCATTATCTGACTTACTGCGTTTATAGAAACCAGAATAATATAAAATGTAGTGTGGAATGGGGAGGAGATTGGGAAGAACAGTGAAGAAGTATACACATCTCAAAATTATCAATATTTACATGTCAGCTTTAAATACAATTATTACTACTTATATAAATTTAATTTGATTTCAATGTGCTGTTTTCTTAAGTTCCAAAACTTTGTTATCTTTTATTTCTAATAGAGTAGTAAGTCATCAATGCTCATGATCACTATATGCTCAGAGAGGTAGATAAACACATCAATATCTTGCTGTCCAAGTAACTAATCCTAAACTAAACTCAACAAACAAAAGCCAAATTGAAGACTTAAATTAGGTCTCCCTAATGTCATCTAGATATTTGATAGTTGATTAACCTTCCAGTTAACTTACAAATACTAAGAATGACATTAGTAACCTACTGAACTCATTCAATAGTCCTTTTTTAACTTATTCATAGAGATGTTTTACCTTGGAGACCATCCACCAGAATATGGTCCATTGGAATTTAAATACAGTCTAGCTCGAGAGGGTCCATAATAGCCATTCAATGAACTGGAGGCTGTCAACTGGTTATTAGAGATAACAAGTGGGTCTACTATTCCCATGGGCAAATCACAAACTGAAAAAACAAATTCAGACTTCAATTTTCATAAATTCTATGCAATATAGAAATAGGATGTACTTTTTTTGTTACAACCAAGGATATATGGTGGAATTAAGTATCTTTGATAATAAAATGCACTATTTTATCAGAACTAAAATAGAATTCTCAAAAGTTTTTAAATTACAAGTCACTTGAATAAAAATTATGAATGTGGGGTTATTTAACATGCATATCTCCTCTAGGTATATTACTGAGAAGCTATGAGTCACAAACAAACAAAAGCAGATATCATTCAAGTTATACCTATTTCTGGCTTGAGTGTTGGCCCTACAGTTGAACCAGTTCCAGGTGTTGGTGTTGGTCCAATGATCAGAGGTGGGGGAGTAATTATGTTTGGTGGCGGAAGTTCAGGCTTACATCCCAGGACATCAAATCTAAGACCAATACCACCAGGACCTGCTTCCACCGGAACAATCTTGATATACTGGGCAATGATTTCACGATTGAACAGGTTTTGAACGGGTGTGTTACTGTCATTGTTGCCATGAAACAGGTGAGGTATCTGGTCACCAGGGTACAAGGTGTATGGAATAAAGTCCACACCATTAACGCTGTAGTAGATGTTGAATGTCTTAACCCAGCGAGAGGAATCAGGGCTGCCTTGTGTTACAACTCCAGACAATAGCTTAGGCTCACTAAATTTCACCATGATATATTGATCAGATCCAGGCCTGTAAAAATAACAACAAAATTCATATGAACAATCATTATATTCTCAAATATTTAAATCGATAAGCAATCTAAGCTAATAATTGAAGTTTACAGAAATAATGTGGGCTTAGTTGAAAACGTATTATTGAGGAAATATTGTACTTATCCATGAGTTGTACAGAAAATAAAGTTTATTTTTCTAGGTCTCAACTGATAACATTATTTCCACCTCATTAATGGTGCAAAAGAAATTGAATTTTCTACATTGAAGTCATGACTTTACAAATACTAAACACTCATGAATATCATAAAAACATCATTAAGCCAGATTATTAATTTTATTGATTTTAACAACATATGGAGCAAAAAGAATAAAATGGAAGGGACACTAGAATTTTAGGGATGATAAATAGTTCAACTTTTTTTTTTGATAATTTTATAATAATTTTCTTCTATTTATTCTGTGACTTGGAAGATATTTAGTCTGGAGGTTCTTCATATATTCATGTATCAAATGCTTGAAAAATATACTTTAAAAAAGTAAAAACTCACCCAGGAATCCATGATCCACCAGATGAGTTGGACTTTGTGTTGTAAAGTCTGCCATCAGCTGCAGTGTGAGTCTGGTCAATACTGGAGGAAGAAGTCAGTTGGTCATTTGTCACTTGATAGTGATTACTCACACCCATTGGAATCAAACATTCTGGTAAATACAAAAAGATTTCAATACAAATACTTCATTCTAATTGAAATTGAAATAGAAAATCAGTTTAAAATGATAAATCATCCAAGTACTCTTTGGATGAGCTTTAAAGTTTCATTTAATTATATAGTTACTAAGGAGAACATAAAACATAGTGTAAAGCATTACAAGCCTCTCAGACCTATTATCTATTAGCATGATTTGTTTTTCCTAGTCTCACTAAAATAAAAAAGAAATTCAAGTTTTTAATATACTCACCAAAAGTAGTTGTCAGTGTCTGTGGTGTGGGTGCTAAAGTTGTTGGTCTGGTCTGTCCAGGTAGTGTTGGTATATCAGTGGTTGTAGTGGTTGGTTTAGTGGGATATGGTGTTGGATGAGTTGAAATTAAAAGTGGTGGCATTTCCATGGATGGATTACAGCCCAATATTTCAAGCCTGAAAATATTTGATAACTTCTTTAATCAATTTTTGCAAAAAAAAAAGTAAGATACACAAAAAATGTTATTGTTTTAAAATTTGAAAAACAAAGAAGTTATTCTTGTTTTTGATTTACAGTATTTCAAAAGTAAAAGGATTAAAAGGAAGTTATAAAATGTAGGATGGAACTAATAATTATTAACAGGCATCTCAAAAGGGACTTTTCAACATTCAGTTCACATAATTTGACCACAGCCACACTAATGACTTTTCAATTCAAACTTATTTCTTTAATAAAATTTTCCATCAAACGACAAGATGTGGATATGGTGAGAAGATGTCTACAAAATATTCTCACCATAAAGAAATGTGAATAATTATTGTATTTCAAAAATCTTGGACATTGCCAACATAAAAAAAATATTCTGTTTCTAAACATAAGAGATTTGTTATATCATGTTTAAAAACCAAAACCAGATTTTCAATCAATGGTTTGATTTCATTAAATTGATTATTCTTTTTAAATAATAATTCATTTGTGCAGAGATAATAAAAATAAAAGAAAGCTCAAATAGTGTATTATACCTTAGTGCAACACCTTGATGGCTACTGATTGGTACAATACGGATATATCTAGCTATGATATTCTTGGAGAAGTAATTGGTGACTGGAGTATTGGTGTCTGTGTTGGCAGTGAACTCATTAGCCACATTGTCCTGTTTCTCAGAGTAAGGGTAAAAGTCCACACCATCAGTGCTGTAGTAGACTGAGTACTTAGTAACCCAGCTCTCCTCTCTACCTTCTCCTTGGGTTACAACTCCAGACAAGAACTTTAACTCTTTGAAATCAACTTGGATGTAAGGGTTACTGTCACTTGGTCTGAAGGACAGAAGAAACAAAATAGAAATTTTGCAGTCTAAATTTTCTACTCTCTGAAATAAACAACCTAGGTTATACATGTTTACCAAATAATTTTTTACTTTTGAAATAAACCCAAGTGACTTGTTTTTTTTATTCTGATTTAAACCTAGATATATATATGTTAGTATATTATTTAATCAATCTAAAATAAACCTTGACATCTGTTGACTTATTTTTTTATTTTTAAAAAGAGAGTCTAATTGAAGGTTAACCATCATAAGATAATGTAAGATGCAGATTCTTACATTGTATATAAACAGTCAACTTTAGACTAGAGTGCATTTTAATAATAAATATGAAAATTTAAAAAAAAATTGATTACAAAAATGAGTAGGCCTACTGTATGAAGCATGTCCTAAAAAAACCCTCATGAAATATAAAATTGTATACATTTACTAAGAATATAAACTAAGAACATTAAACATTTGTAAAATTGATCTAAAGTCTTACTTAGGCATCCAAGAACTCTGGTAATCCCAAGTTGACAATCTGGCATATTGAGGCTCATGTCTGGCATTACTTGAAGATGCTGTTATTTGCTTGTCATCAACAATAGTCTGCTTTGTTAGGCCCATTTCTTTAGTACATACTGAAGTTAAAAAAAAAACATTCTAGTGAATGTCAATGCTACAGAATTTCTATGCTAAAATTAGGACTGTGATAAGTTATTGCTATCTAATGTCATCTATCCAATCTATGTTAAATCCAAACTTCAGCTATTTCATATCCATACTAGAGGTTTAGATTTGTCAATTAATATTAATAAAGTAATAATAACCTTCATCTATATAGCATTTATGTCAGTTCCAAATTTCCAAATTACTAATTTATCACATCAACACAACAACTGTCACATACATACTACAGCAATGACAAAGCCATACTACAGCTATACCTAATCTATACTACAGCCATGTCATATCAATACTACAACCATGCCAAATCCATACTGCAGCCATGTCACATCTGTACTACAACCAAGCCAAAAGCTATACTACAGCGATGCCAAAGCTATACTACAGCCAAGTCAGATCTCTACTACAGTCATGTCATATCAATACTACTGATAGTACTGAGCTGTCAAGTAATAACCTACCAGGTACATCCAGTGGAGGAACAATATGTGGCGTTGGACTGACTGTAATTACAGTTGATTCTTCAGATATAGATGGCAGGGTTGGTCGTGGAGTGGGGTAGAACAAAGAAAAGCAGCCAATGTAGTTTAGTCTCAATCCAGGACCATTCACTGACCAAGTCATTGGAGAAATACGAATATATCTTGCAACAATCATCTGTAATCATTAAAACTATAATTAACAACTTTATTTAATTTAAAAAAAAAATCTTCTTTAATGCTTGCAATATTCAGTTAGATACTATTTAACACTAATCATAACATCATCATCCCTAAATGCAAGAGTTCCAATATTATATATACCATAATACACTTTTTGAAAACATCTAGCATCACAGTTACTTGAGGTTCTATGAGATAAAGTTGTTCTTTGCTTTATAGTTTTCTGTTGCTTAACTAATGTAACAAATTAAAAAAAAAAGAAAGTTCCCCTTTCAGACCTTGTAATCTATAGAGCAGGTGATGTAAAGGTCATCTGTTTCTATGGCCCATGGTTAATGAGGGTATCATGTGGCCAGCACAGTGACCAAGCCCCTTTACTTTAATTTTACCCAACTAATGTCAGGTTGCATATAAAGCTGGGTGGACTAAGAAGCACACTAAAGATTTCAAAAATAAAAATTCCAGTTTTCCAGGATTTGAACTTAGGACCACAAGTTTGGAAGCCAAGCATGTTACCACTCAGCCACCATGCCACAAATGAAGTAAGCTATAAAGTGAACTTACATTTGGGAAATAGTTTCTCTTCACTGTATTTTCATCAGAGTTTCCTGCAAAGACGATTGTATTACCATTCTGGTCACTGATGGGATAAAAGTTTTGCCCATCCAGACTTGTGCTGATGGTATAAGATGAAACCCACTTGCCAGCAAAGGGGCTACCTTGTGTGAGGATGCCAGAGAGGTTCTGTTTTGTCAAGAAGTCCACCTGAAGCCATTGGTTTCTGTCAGCTGAACTATAATTATTATAAAATGTATTTGTACAGTAAGCCTTCAATAAAAAGATTTAAACTAGCTTAAATAGATCCTGAAATAACAACACAGAGATTCAAAATAGATGGTAAAATGGAGAGGCAAAAAGTGATACATTTACTTAGCTGTTACTAATGTTACATATCAGATTAAAAAGAAATAAAAGTTAAGTTCCACTTTGAGACATTGTGGTCTTTAGGGCAGATGATGTAACAGTCATCTGTTTCTGTGGCCTATGGTTAATGAGGATGTCCTGTGGCCAGCACAACAAAAAACCTCCTTTACTTTTCCCCAACTAATGGGTGGACTCAGAGGTGCCCGAAGATCCCAAAATTAAAAATCTTAGTCTTCACTAGGATTTGAACCCAAGACCACAGTTCAGAAGTAAAGTGCTTTAACTGTCAGCCACCACACCTCCATATATCAGATTTATGAAGTATTATTACTTTAAGGTGTATAAGGAAAGGGTTACAGCATTGTACTTTTCAATGCTGCTTTAATTTTAATCCCATGTTTACTAGAGTCTAATGTGAATTATCTTATTATATTATCTTACAATAACTAATTTGTCATTGTAAAATACAGACTAGAAGCTTGTCATTCTTCTAAACATTTCCTATATCTCAGTCTAGAACTATCATTTTTAATATGCTATGGCAATCAAGTATATTTCCTAAATATAGTATTATATTTTATTATTTCATTTTTATCATCCAAATTACAAAATGACAGCACATTTCTCAAAGTAAAACAAAAATTGTATTGTAGTAGACTGTATGTTACATACGCTGGAATCCAAGAAGAAACTGAGTTTAATCTGCCGTCTGCTGCTGTAGTTTCTGAGGTCAATTGACTAGATGATGAAAATTGGCTACTCTGCATCAATGAAAGCTTGTCAACATTCATAGGGATGTTGCAGTCAATGCCTAAGAGAGAAATAATAAAGTTGTTTTATTCAAGTCTACGCTCACTAAAATTGTTTAATTGAAGTCTGAGCTAAAAGTGATCTTTACATCAAGTTGCTTTCTAGACAATACATTTTTATTTAAATCTATGTTTACGATTAAATAGGTCACAGTACCTTCTGGTATTTTAAAAGGTGTAGGGGGTCCAATAGTAGGATTGAGAATCACTGATACAGGAGTAGGAACTGGTGTCTGACAACCAAGTAAGTTAAATCGAAGCCCTATCGTATTGTGTGCCTCCACAGGTCTGATCTGAATATACTGAGCTGTGATTGGAGAGAAGAAGTGGGTCACTGGTGTATGCTGGTCTGTGTTGCCATTGAACACCATTATGTCACCAGTGCTATCTAAAACTGGCTGGAAGTTGGTGCTGTCATTGCTGTAATAGATTCTGTACTTGGTGACCCATGATGGCTGGTCAGCATTTCCTTGAGTGGTCACACCAGAGATGGAATGGGAGGACAAAAAGTTAACTTGTAGGTATGGTGACCTGTCAGATGTGCTGCAAAAAGATGTAACCAAATCTTCAAATAATTCTTGAAGCAGAAACTAAAAGCAACAAACTATTAAAACAGACATGAATTAAAAGTTCCTAAACTCAATAAAAGAACAAAAGCATATTGATAAACTGATGTTTACATTCTTTCAATCTCGAAATGTTGAAATTTTATTTAGTGAAAAAATAACCTACAAAAATAAAAAATCCATGCCTTTGAAGTTAAGAAAACTAGTTTAACTATTTAATGAACTTGATGCTTTCAAAAAACATTTATGCACAACAACTAAGCTTGCACCCTCACAAGCATAGACTAATTACAAACCTTGGTGTCCAACCACCCAGCATCATCTCAAGCCTTCCAGTAGCTGGTGAGTGTAAGGCATCTAAATAGGAGGAAGCTGTCAGCTGCTTGTCACTTATTACCAGTGGATTGCTTATACCCATTGGAAGATCACATTCTGAATAACAAAGAGAATAATCAGGTTTTGAAATTAATTTTCTCTTACATATAACATTGCAAAGAATTTTTAAAGAATAAGATTTCTATCAGATAACAAAATATTAACTGTGACAGGAAGAATATTATCACACATTAAAACAAAATTTAAACATTAAAAACAAAAGTGGCCACAAATACTTTCAACGCATTTTTTATTTCAATGTAAAAATATATATAATTTAACAAATTTTAAAGTTACTTTGTAATCTTTTTGCTATAAGCTATGTTGTGTAGGGATAAATAATAAACTCATTCATATAGATAAATATTTAAAAAAAAGCTTACTGATGCTAGGTGTAAGGATGGGAACAACAGTTGTGCCAGTTCCCGGTGTTGGTGTTGGGCCTGTAAACAAGACTGGTGTCACTATAGTTGGTGGAGGAAGTTCAGGCTTACATCCCAAGACATCAAATCTAAGACCAATGCCACCAGGACCTGCTTCCACTGGAACAATCTTGATATACTGGGCAATGATTTCACGATTGAACAAGTTTTGAACAGGTGTATTACTATCATTATTGCCATGGAAAAGGTAAGGAGTTTGGTCCCCTGGGTACAAAGTGTATGGTATAAAGTCCACACCATTAACGCTGTAGTAGATGTTGAATGTCTTCACCCAACGAGATGAATCAGGGCTGCCTTGTGTAATGACTCCTGAGAAGAGTTTGGGCTCACTTAATTTCACCATGATATACTGATCAGATCCAGGCCTGAATAAATAAAACAATTTATTTTTAGAACAAATATTATTGTCTTTACTTATGCAATAAGTATAAAAAACATTGATACAGTGATCAAAAGATTTGAGGTGAAATAGTATTATAGAATTATATAGTATAGTATTAAAGACATATGAAACTTACATAAAAATAGAATCAAAATGTAAGAATGTCTTCTGCACATAATGTCAAACATCTAAATGTAAAAATAAACTAATCACCCAGGTATCCATGATCCACCAGATGAGTTGGACTTTGTGTTGTAAAGTCTGCCATCAGCGGCTGTGTGATTCTGGTCCAAATTAGATGATGAAGTTAGTTGATCATTTGTCACTTGATAGTGATTGCTGACACCCATGGGTATTTGACATACTGTGGAGATAAGTTTTTACATTATAGAATGTAGAAATATAATTGTTGCAAGTTACATTTTTATAAACTGAAATTATCATAATGAAATATGATGTTATATTATTATCCTGACAGGCACCTTTTTATTTCACTACAAACAAATATAACATTTTTACATTAACACAGTTCACCAACAAAGTTTAGCAAATCTTTGCTCATCTACAGTGGAAGATTTTCTTTATTTTAATACAAAGATGGGCACTAACTGCAGTTTTTAATGTACTCACCAAAAGGAGTTGTCAGTGGCTGTGGTGAGGGTGTTAGAGTTGTTGGTCTGGTCTGTCCAGGTAGTGTTGGTATATCAGTGACTACTGTTGTGGTGGTTGGTATGGTGGGATATGGTGTTGGATGAGTTGAAATTAAAAGTGGTGGAATTTCCAATGATGGATTACAGCCAAGTATTTCAAGCCTGAAAATATTTATAAATTTCTTTAGAAAATTGTACCAAATATAATGTACAAAAAGTTTTCTTTTGGATAGGGGAGATAAGTTGAGGGTCAAAAATTTTAATGACATAAATGGAATTGAATTGATCTGTACGACAGTGATATTCAAAAATATCAAATAATTAAAAGAAAACAGATACATACACTTTCAACAATAACAGCCAATGATAAAGTTGGAAATCTTTTTAAAAAATGTGGAGACAACACAAGACAGAAGATTACAAATATTATATGCACATGCTGTAGCAAAATCAGGGCCAGAGCTATGTGATGCTAAATGGCAAAATATGTCTGGCTTGAGTTATCATTCAGATTCGAGTTGTGTTTGCTCAGTACCTAAAGGCAGCAGGGAAACCTCCTAGATATCCCTACTCCATTGGTCCACAAAAGAGATTAGATTGTAGCACTAGGAGCATGCTATTAAGCATTAAAGTTGCAATATGCAAAACAATAAATTAAAAAAAAACTAATTTTCTTTAAGGTACTATGAATGTCCCACATATTAAATACAACTCAATTCAAATAGTGTATTATACCTTAGTGCAACACCTTGATGGCTACTGATTGGTACAATACGGATATATCTAGCTATGATATTCTTGGAGAAGTAATTGGTGACTGGACTATTGGTGTCTGTGTTGGCAGTGAATTCTTTGGCCACATTGTCCTGTTTCTCAGAGTAAGGGTAAAAGTCTGCACCATTAGTGCTGTAGTAGACTGAGTACTTAGTAACCCAGCTCTCCTCTCTACCTTCTCCTTGGGTTACAACTCCAGACAAGAACTTTAACTCTTTGAAATCAACTTGAATGTAAGGGTTACTGTCACTTTGTCTTGAAGGACAGAAACAATCATTTAAATTATGGCTTAAAAAAACATAATTGTGTAGATAGTTCTAATAAAAAAACTCAATTTTATTTACAAAAAAACTTTTACAGAAGACTAAAGCAATTTGAAATATGACATACAAAGGCATCCATGATCTTTCATAATTATCTGGTGAAAGTCTGGCATATACAGGCTCATGACTTTCAACAAACGAGGATGCAGTCAACTGATTATCATTGACAATTCTTTGATTTTGTAAGCCCATCTCTTTGTTGCAGACTAGAAATAAAGAATGAAAGTTATGCATTACATTATAATTATTTAGGAATCAAATTAGCTTATACATGTAAGTATTTATATACTATATCAATTTAATATATTTTTCAATCTTTATTCCAATCATGGCTCTACACTCATGTGTTAGACCTGAACTATCTAGAAAGTGCAGAAAATAAACATTTGTGATGCAAAAGAATAATGGATAGAAAGCTACAGTTCATGACGTAATTGATTCCAAACCATTCCATAATTTTATGGTCCAACAAAGAAAACAAAGAACAAGCTGTTTTTTTCACTGAGAATGAAAGTAACCTTAAAAAAATAATATTCCATGTTTCATAAAATCCCACAAACCTTTGTGGAAGGATTAAGTAAAAATAAAACTCAGTAATTTTAATGTATAGTAATTAAGTTGACAATGATTAAGATTCATCAGACTAAATGGCATCTTATTGAATCGTTCAATAGATTTTAATATAACTTGAAAATCCAACAAGGATGGAACATGATGTTTGATACATGATGTTTGATACATGATGTTTAGTTCAATATGATAGTCAACTACATTGCACCAATTATCAGGCTTACTTGTAGTGCCATATGTTGGTGTGGGTACAATTATAGGTATCAGTGTAGTCATTGTGGTCTTTGGTATTGGACTATCAGTCTCTACAGGTACAGGTGCTCGAGGTGTTGGTACCAATGATGAGAAACATCCAATATAGTTAACCCTTAATCCAGCGCCATCAGGAGCCCAATTTAATGGCTCTAGACGAATATATCTTGTGAAAATTGTCTAGATAAAATATAAATTGAAGCCAAAATTATTCAAAACTATTCAGAAAATATAGGCTACCAGCATTTTTAAAAACAACAACTTGGATTTAAAGAAAAAAATGTATTGTTACTCACATGAGGGAAATAATTTCTAACTATTGAATCTTTATCTGAGTTTCCTTTGAAGACAATGATATTTCCATCATCTGAACGTAGAGGGAAGAATGTCAATCCATCCATGCTTGTACTGAGTGTAAAAGATGTCACCCAATTCTCCATATTGGGACTACCTTGAGTGAGAACACCAGACAGGTTCTGGGCAGTCAAGAAGTCTACTTGATGCCACCTATTTTTATCACTGAAGCTATATACAGAGGAAAAAAACAGTTAATATCAAACACAATTCTATCTAACAAAGAATCAATTTAACAATTGGTTTTTGTGTATTTTTTAAATTTCAAAGTGTACCTAGGGACCCATGAAGAAAGTGTATTTTCAAGTCTTCCATTTGCAGCTGATGTTTCTGAGTTATACTGACTAGATGATGTCAGCTGGATGTTGGTTATCATGGATGGTCGATCAACATTCATTGGAATGTTACAATAAATATCTGAGGAAAAAAAAGTCAATTACATATAAAAATTATTTAAGAAAGAATATGAATTATCAAAGAAATTATAATAATAAAATCAAAGCTTAATGAGAAATCTAAAAAAGAAAAACATTTTTACCACCTATGCTATGACTATTATAAAAAAATGCTATTCTCCAATGTAGTTGTCTAATGTAATTGTGGGAAATTTTTCAATTGATTTTGCTCTAGGAAAATAAAATTTGTGTTATCCTTAAGGAAAACTTTTTTAAATTGTGAATTAGTTAATTTTGTGGATTCACTAATTTTCCTAGTTGACTTCACATGAATCTTTAAATTAACATGAGTCCCTACATAATAGTCAAGCCTTAGTGACTTAAAAGAGAAGTAATGTACTAATAAAAATGACATAAATCCTCAGACAAAATACAAACATGATATAATTAACATTTTTTAAAACATGACAATATATTATTCCAATCTATTGCATGATTAGATAAAAAAGTTAAAAAAATAAAAGTACTGGTAGACGATGAAATTACCTGGTGGTGTGTAGAGAACACTTGGAGAGGTGATGGTTGGAGTACTGGGTGTCAGGAATGGTGGAGGAGATGGAGTTGGTGAGTGGCAGCCAAGAAGGTTAAACCTCAGTGCTATGGAATTGTGGGACTCCAGTGGTCTGATTTGAATGAATTGAGCCGACACCTGAGGGAAAAAGTTGGTTACTGGGCTGTACTGGTCAGTGTTGCCATTGAAAACCATAAGGTTTCCTGAGCTGTCTTTGATTGGCTGGAAGTTGGTACCATCATTGCTGTAGTACACGGTATACTTGGTGACCCAGGATGGTTGGTCGGCACTTCCTTGAGTGGTCACTCCAGAGATAGGATATGGAGACAACAGGTTTAATTGGATGAATGGTATATCATCAGTGGTACTGGAAGATGAAATAGGAATATGTTTTAAAAAGAATGATGTCAAGTATTGACAACAACAAAAATATATCACTAAAAAAAAAACTACTTTTGAAATATGCAAAACATAAATGGGTTTGAATACAGTTAGGTCCAGACAATCAAACCATCTGATTATTCAGACCAAATTAGTTAAGTAACAAGGCCATCTCATAATTTAATGTCTTGTACCTGACCTGCTGGTTATTAGGACCAAAATAATTGCCTTACAATGCGGTTGAATTAACTAGAATCAATTTTATTAAAGCTCTCTTTTAACATTTGAAGTCCATTCTGAAAGAAGAATACTTAGACTGTAAAAGGTAGAGAGGTGAAGGGTTCCAAACAAACTCAATCCACATAGATGGTCAATAATGATTTAGTTTTCTTAAATTTTCATTAATTGCAATTGGTAAGTAATGCCATTCACCACTTTCCCCAACTTACTCATTTAATATTTTTAATTATAGTTCTTTTTGGACCAAAGACCTGCCACTGTTGAGTTCAATCATTTATATGTTACAAAGTGTCAATAAGTATATAAATACATTTTTAAAATTAATGTTACATAAATGTAGAAAAAGGTATTATAAAATAATGTAAATAATTTAAGTACTAGTAAACAAATACCTTGGTGACCAGGCGCCAGCCCAAGATCCAAACTGAACAGTGTCTAATCTGCTTCTTGATGGTCCATGGAAAAAATCAAGAGATGAGGAAGCAGATAGCTGACTGTCTCCAATAATCAATGGATTATTGACACCCATGGAGAGGTCACAGACTGTGTTAAAATATTTGTAAAAAATGTTCACAACTCATAGGTTTAAGATAATTCTAGAACGAAATTTCTTTCAAACTTTCTCATTTGTTCATTGAAGAAACATACACAAAATGTCATTTGTAACAAGCTTAGTGCTGACCTCATCATGATTTGGCTGCATATACATTTCTTATTTAAATTCTAGAACACAAAATCTTTATAACAAGGATTAGGTTGTCTGAGCTATAATTAAAATACCTAATTAACATGAATTATAAGACTGACGTAAATATCTGGGAAAGATTTTTTTTTTACAGAAGTATGTCAAGTATGGAGATGGATTGGTAAGACCCATAGAAAAGATACCAGCAACAGAGCTAGGCAGGCCTTAGAGTGGAACCCCCAGGGAACAAGACATAGAGGATGACCAAAAAAAAGCAATAGCACAAAGTATTCTAGAGGAAGCAGAGAGGACCGGAAATAGCTGGGAAACCATAAAAAAACTAGCAAGAGACTGTGGAGAGTGGCATGTTTTTGTCGAGGCCCTATGTTCCATGAGGAACCAAAAGGAACTATGATGATGATGATGATGTCCATACTACTAGATATCCTGCGAAGAACAGCTGCTGACCAGGAAAAATGGATGGATTTGGTTACATAAACTGTCACAGCACCCCTACTACGAAAGTGAAGGAACAGATGAGATGATGATGTACTTTGAGTTAGCTTAGCTAGGACTTGGTTATTGAAAGAAATATAAACAAGTACATTACCTATTTTAGGGGCCAGTGTTGTTCCAGATGGTAGTGATGAAACATGTGGAGCTGGAGTAGAGATCAATAGTTTTGGTATATCTGGTTTGCAACCCAAAACATCAAATCTAACACCAATACCACCAGGTCCTGCCTCAACAGGAACAATCTTTATGTACTGGGCAATGATGTCACGGTTCATAAGGTTAGTCACAGGTGTGTTACTGTCAGTGTTGCCATGGAACAGATGAGGTGTTTGGTCACCAGGATACTCAGTGTATGGAATAAAATCAACACCATTGACACTATAGTAGATGTAGAATGTCTTCATCCAACGAGATGAATCAGGGCTGCCTTGTGTCACAACTCCAGACAAAAGCTTGGGTTCATCAAATTTAACAGCGATCCATTGATTTGTTTCAGATCTAAAAGTTGAAGAAAAAAAAATGTTATATATTTTTTTTCTAGTGCTATTTCAATTCAATACTAACATATGAAATAGTACCAATAAATATACAAGATGGCAAAAAAAAATTATGAGAGCCTTAATCATAGAAATAGTAAAAACAAGATCTAATGAAAAAGTGAATAAAAGTGAATCGAAGAAAGTAAAAACATGTCAGATAGTTAAAAAAGCAAAGAAGAGTTAATCCTACAAGATAGATATACTACATTTCTATGAAATAGTTAAAAGTAAAATACAACAAAATAATGAACGTACCCAGGAATCCATGATCCACCAGATGAGTTTGACTTAGTGTTGTAAAGTCTGCCATCAGCAGCTGTATGTGTTTGGTCAATGTTGGATGATGAGGTCAGTTGGTCATTAGTCACAACATAATGGTCAGTCAATCCCATTGGTATTAAACAAACTAAAAAACAACAACACAGTTTTCAGTTTAATTCATGTTTTTAAAACTAATGAAAATATTGTTACGTAATAACTCTCTGGCGGACCGAAAGGGTTAATGTGTTTGTGGCCTA
>JADKLZ010000003.1:25796316-25819740 GCA_021533235.1 Biomphalaria straminea
TAAATAAATCGCCACCTTGTTACTAGAAAGTCTTGTTGTCAAGTTCTATGTATAATAATGTTTTATTAAAGAGGAAAATTCAGAAAATTAATAAATGAAGTATAAAGCAGTTGACATCCAAAACCAATGGGCCGAAAATCCCCAATGAATACAAATTTCTCATGGGTTTCACCTATTTAATCTAGCTTTAAAGGAAAACTTAAAGTTAGTTGAATAAAGAAAAAGGCACTTGGTTTTTGTGCTATCTCTGACACTTTTAGTTATGTTTGGCTGCTGTAACAGAGTAAACTTGACATCATATGCTTTAAGATATTAGTAACTATTAATAAAACTCTCACCTCTTGGTATGTCTGTCTCAGAGATATGTGGTGTTGGAGCCAGGGTAGATGGCCTAGTTTGACCAGACACAGTTGGAGCTTCTGTAACTTTTGTTGTGGTGGTAGTCACAGTAGGAAAAGGGGTAGGGTGTGGAGTTAGTAACTTATTTGGCTCTGATGGATTGCAACCCAAGACATCAAACCTGTTAATGCATGTCATATTTTGAAATAAGATCATTAATTCAGTCTAATAGCAACTAATAGAATCTATACTAAACACTAGAAGAAAAGTCTACTCTAACTTTGTATGCTGAGAGGTATTATCTTGAACCATCTTCAATGGAATTTTTTATTTGTCTACTTGCAAAATGGAATAGTACAAAACTCAAACTATAAGACTAAGACTTGTCAACTTTAAAATCACCACATTTAAAAACAGAGCACTTAGAGATAAGGAAGCTACACTAAACTAGGATTTAGAATCAGAAATCTTGATTGAAAGAAAATTAAAATGCAGCATCATTCAAACAAATTTGTCCTAGAATTTAATTACATAAAAATTCTACCAATGAAAACAAATGAGCTCTCAGTTTCCATACAGGTTAAATGGTGATATAAAATGTTTGAACTAAACAAAAAAAAAAACTTTGGGCGAAACAAAAGTTGAGAGAACAACATTTTTTATTCATTTGTTGTACTGAAGAGGTGTCAGGGTAAGTAGAATCAGGACAAGACAATTAAGGCCACTAACAATTTTTCTATTACATCTTACTAGTCCACTTTGTAATCAAGCTAATTAACAACATAATCTTGCTGCAGCTTACAAATATTAGTCTTTAGCTTTCAAAATACATTAGTCTTTAATTTACCTTAATGCCACACCTCCTTCTGAAGAAACAGGAACAATGCGGATGTATCTTGCAATGATGTTTTTATTGAAATAATTGGTCACTGGTGTGTTGGTATCTGTGTTGGCTGGGAAAATAGTAGCAGTACCATCCTGCCTCTCAGAATAAGGATAGAAGTTGACTCCATCTGTACTTAACAGTACCTTATACTCTGAGACCCATCTGTTCTCTCTTCCTTCACCTTGGGTCACAACACCTGACAGGAACTTCAGCTCTTTAAAGTCCACTTGAATATATGGTCTCACATCACTTAACCTGGTAACACAGGAGATGATCAGATTACTTTAATGTGCTAGACCTCATCCCAATGTTTCTTTGCAATTTACTTTAATGTGCTAGACCTCATTCAAATGTTTCTTTGCAATTTAAATACAAAAAGAAAACAAAATTATGTGATGACATTTTTTAAATTAATTGCTTGTTATTTTAGAACTCGAGGAAAAGAGATGGGGAAAAATCTATTAAAATTTATGGTTTTATTTCATCACAGAATTTTGTTTTTTACCAGAAAAGAAAACTTTTTATTAAAATACTGTTAATAGAGAAAATTACAATTGAAACTCTGAAAATGTTTGTTTACACTTCAATTTCTATTTAATAGTGCTTTTTAATATTTGCAAATATTGGTAAAATAGATCAAAGAAGCATGCTTTTAACTTTGATCATTAAAACTGTTGCAGTCTATGTTATTTTTCTTCTTAATACTTTGTGTTAAGATGATTCAATAAAATTGTATTACAATAATGTAATAGTGAGCCACAAATTGTTTTTCTTTGACTAAATTGTACAGCTAAAATGTTTAACATTTCTTGATGCATCTTCGATTCTGACACAAGTGTTAGTACACAATCATCAAAAATATAGATTTGAATTGTCCTAGAAATAGGGATCATTATTCATTCTAAAGTGAAAGAATGTACATCTGTTTAATGGCTTTAGTGGATGGTTTAGCTCTTAATTAAATGCATGCTATTTTAGTATTGTTCACTTTTGATTGCAATGTAGAAATATACACAACTTGACAACTTACTAAAACAATGTTGTTATTCTGTATTGTTAAAGATTTAAATTTATTAAATGTAAACAGGAGAAAAAAAAAGTGAATAAAGCTTACCCAGGTATCCAAGAACTTTGATAATCATATTTTGACAGTCTAGCATATTTAGGTTCATGGTTTCTGTCACTAGAGGTTGCTGACAACTGCTGATCATCAACAATTCTTTGATCCTGCAAGCCCATGCTCTTGGTACAAACTGAAGAAGAAATGAAAATTTTATAAGACATTATTTTGTGTGTGTGTGTGATTTCCTAATTAGAATTAGGAACTGGCTATTAAATCATCAAGCTTTACGGTGAGTTAAAGGTAAACAAATTTCGTTTGCTCAAATTTTGTTCTTTGATCAAACGTTATAGAAGTAAGCCAATTTACATTTATAGAAATATTTAAAACATTGTCCACATACTTGGCACTCCATAAGGAGTGGGTGTGATCAGTGGTGGAGGACTGGGTGTAACTGTTGTTGGTCCAACAACTACTGGTGGTGTCTGAGTAGTCAGAGTCTCTAGTGGAGGCCTTTCTGTTGGGACAAGAGAAGAGAAGCAGCCAATGTAGTTCAGCCTGAGACCTGCTCCATTAGGTGCCCAAGAGAGGGGCTGGATGCGCACAAAGCGAGCAACAATTATCTAGGGGAAAAAAGCAAATAAAAGTATTAGCAAAACATTAATATTAGGAAAACTAATTTTTAATTGTTTCTGAAAATCTACTAATTTTTATGCTTAAACAGATGTTAGTTCCACATATATGTTTACATTTCAGCTTAATTGCCAACTATTCCTGATACTTTTCTATGTAGTGTCCCACTCTTCTATTGAGAGAGAAAGTCAAAATAGAGTCATTGTTTGTCTAATCTAAGCCTAAATTAGCATTGAATTTCTTATGGGCATAAATTTGGCATCTAAAGAATTTATTGGCAGGCACTATTAGAGTAAAAAAAAACTTTAACCGAAACTCCAAAGATGTTCTCAATGCATTCATGAGTGAAAAACAATGATGCTTGGCTAAAAGAAAAATGAAATCAACTAGTGTTGCAAAATTTTCATATATTTTATATATATTAAGTAAAGTTCCCCTATCAGACCTTGCAATCTATGGGGCAGATGATATAAGGATCATCTGTTTCTATGGCCCATGGTTAATGAGAGTGCCATGTGGTCAGCACAACCAACCAACCGCCTTTATTTTTTTCCCAACTAATGTTGGGTGCCCATTAGAAATGGGTGGACTGAGAGGTTCCCTCAACATGAAAAAATTAAAAATCCCAGTCTTCACCATGATTTGATTCCCGGGACCCATTGGTTCAGAAGCTAACCCCTTTAAAACTCAGCCACAGCACCTTCATATAGACTATTACTGAATGAAAACAAAAATAAAAATTAACCTAAAAAAAATTAATATTATCAAAATGGATCACTAGTATTGATCTTTATAAAAATCAGGAATACAATCTTTATAAAGATGATTCTACTGCTTACATGTGGGAAATAGTTTCTCTTCAAAGTGTTTTTGTCTTGGTTTCCACTGAAAACAATATCATGGCCATCTTGATTCTGCACAGGGAAGAATGTCAGGCCATCCATACTAGTGCTGACTGTAAAAGAAGACACCCATCTTTCACTATCTGGACTTCCCTGAGTGATAACACCAGAGAGATTCTGAGGTGTCTTGAAATCCACTTGGTGCCAAGGGAAGTTGTCATACATGCTGTACAAGTACATTTATATAGATATAATTAGGATACTTTTGTAAAAATAATTAATAAAATGATCCATCAAATCTAGAGCCCAGTTCAATTAGTTAATTTTTTAATAAATTCTCAGCCAAATGGATGACTCCCTTTTGCCTCTATAAAGGCAAGACAACAAATAGCTAGAAAAATTAATGAGGCTTAATAGCCTTAGAATAATCAAATAATATTTTAAAACCTACAAAGTATTTACTTTTTTAACCATACCTGGCATAGAAACAAATAAAATAATCAAGCACTGTTTTGGGAAAATTGTAGATAATATGAAATCCTTAATTTTTTAGTTTTTAAGTTATGCTAGTTCTATTTATCTTTAAAATATATTTTATGTATTGAAAATTCACTACTTAGTTTAATTGCAATTATTTTCTGATTAAAAAATAAATGGAAAAAGAAAACTTTCCAATTAGAATAAAAATGCTCAAAAAATACCTGGGTACCCAGGAAGAAAAGCTATTTTCTAATCGTCCATTAGCTGCTGAAGTCTGTAGATTCAACTGGCTTGACGATGTGAGTTGGCTGTTTGTTATCATGGATGGACGATCAACATTCATTGGAATGTTGCAAAGCAAATGAAGTTCTGTCGTCATAAGATTTTCAAAACCATTAACATTTTTTTTACTTTTAAAAAGACATTATGTGTAAAATAGTTGCTGAACAACACCTAAGTGATTGCACAGTATCTTTTTGTTTTAAATACTAAAATGAATTATGGTTTATGTCTCAGAATACTAAAACCACATTACAATCTAAAATAGTTGCTTTAATCAATCACTTAACACTTTTTACAAACTTTATCAGCTTGTATATGATGAGACCAGAAAATGCATGCTAATATCATAAAAAAACATTTTTTAATAGTGGTATGTTTTTATAGTAAAAAAAATATTAATGAGTCTTTTTTTGAGAATAAGTTAAAATTTGAAATTTTTTACAGAAAAGTGTGAACAATTCTTACCTGGAGGAGGCTGGAAAGAAACTGAAACAGATGGAGTGTTTGTTGAATAACCAATAGGTGGAGTAGCAGTGGTTTTAATCCCAAGTGTTGGTTGGGATGTGTAAGTGATGTGAGGTGTTGGTGCTGTTGGCACTGGGGTATTGCAGCCAAGAAGGTTAAACCTCAAGGAGATGGAGTTATGGGATTCCAAAGGACGAATTTGAATGTATCTTGCTTCTATCACCTGTGGGAAGTAGTTAGATACTGGAGAGTACTGGTCAGTGTTGCCACTAAAGACAATCGGATTGTTGGAGTTGTCCTTCACGGGCATGAAGTAGATGCCATCATCGCTGTAGTAAACAGTGTACTTGGTAACCCAGGATGGCTGGTCTGCATTTCCTTGAGTGGTCACTCCAGAGATCTCATAGGTGGAGAGAAGGTCCACTTGAATGTAAGGAGATGTGTCAGTTGTTCTGAAAATTATTAACAAAAAACAAAAATAATGCTAATGAGAACTGAGAAATGTTAATAACTTTTTGTCTAAACAATTGTGATGCCCTTTAGACAACTGGACATGGGAGTCCTCTCCTTTTTAGGTAAATTAAATACAAAATGTAATGCGTAATAAAAATAAATTCTTGTTAAGTAAATGTGTTTTTAAATTCTAAATTTAAGTTTTTTTACAAAATATTTCATGTTTTTTTTTGTTTTTTTTTTTAAATTGTGTGATCCACTTTTTTTTTTAAACTATGTCTCACTCCTAAATTTTATGTGCAGTTTACATTTTGGTATAGAGTTAGAGTCTTTCCAACATTTAATACAGAGTTAGAGACTGTACAATATTCATTACAGAGTTAAAGTGTGTCCAACATTTTAGTACAAAATTAGAGCCTGTCCTACAACATTTTAGTACATTCACAAAAGAAATAATAGAGTTTCTTGTTGAAAAAAAAAAGGTATTTTATAAGCTTATTTAACAAGCAAGTCATTTCAAATCAAAGTGCTTTCACTTTCTCTCTCAGTACTATCAAACTATTCTTTCCTTGATTTGAAGAGGGGTCACAACTATAAGAGTAATAGATTTTTACACTTTATAGTATCTTACAGTAGCTTTTTTTTAAAGAATAAAGAATGAATTTTTGTAAGCAGAAAATAAAAAGTTGCTGCTGATACCAAAAGATAAGTTTGGATATTTACCGAGGAGACCATCCACCTGCATAGAGTCCATTGCTATATAAGTACAATCTGGCACGAGAAGGTCCATGATAGCCATCTAGAGAGCTTGAGGCTGTCAACTGGTTATTACTTATGATGAGAGGATTGGTTAAGCCCATAGAAAGGTCACATACTAGGAAGATATAAAAGAGATGTTAGTTAAATATAACAATAAATGCAGACTCTATTTAAAAAAAAAAAGTTAAAGAAAAAATACAAGTTTTTAAAATTCAATTCAAATTTTAAAATTATAATAAAATTACTGAAAAAGGCATTTAAATTACATATAATAGCATTAAACAAAACATGTCTAAGCAAACAAGTAACCGAAACAAAACAGAAAAATTAAACGCATTCACAAATAAATATTGTGAACCTGATTCTTACCAAATTTAGGAGTTATAGTTGGGAGAGGTGTTGGCCCAGTTCCAGGTGTGGGTGTAGGTCCAGTGACCAGTGGAGGAGGAGTTAATCTTGGTGGCTCTAAAGATGGATTGCATCCCAGAACATCAAATCTCAGACCTATTCCACTTGGGGCTCCTTCTACCGGCACAATCTTTATATACTGAGCTACTATATCGCGATTTAGTAGGTTTCGAACAGGTGTAGTGTTGTCATTGTTGCCATTGAATAGGTAAGGTGTCTGTTCGCCTGGGTACAATGTGTACGGCTTGAAGTCAATGCCATTGAGACTAAAGTAGATGTTGAAGGTTTTCACCCAGCGAGAAGAATCAGGACTGCCCTGAGTAACCACTCCTGACAGAAGTTTGGGCTCATTAAAGTTTACAGTTATCCACTGCTGTGAATTTGATCTAAAATAAAAAATTATGTGTGTAATTTAAATTTTATGTCGGTTTATAAGAAGTCAAATTAATTCCAATATCTAGAGGTATAATGAGCAGAATAAATAAATTACATCTATTTGTTGTTTTTTATAAAATAAATTAATTTGATAAGTGGTCAACACCAATTTTACCCCTAGTTCTGCAAATATTAAGCACACTTAAAAACTGGTTGATTTCAGGGAAGCAATGAAATCCATACTTGCCTCCCTTGAGAATTAAATTTCAAATGTTTTTTTTATCTCAGGTCACTACTAAGTACTTCTTTTTTACAAAAACAAAAACAAGATTTGTAACTAAAGTTTACCCAGGAATCCAGGAACCTCCAGATGTCTCTGTCCTAATATTGTAAAGTCTTCCATCTGGAGCAGAATGTTGAAGGTCGAGGTTGGATGAAGAAGTCATTTGGTAATCTGATACTATGTAATGATTAGTTAGTCCCATAGGAATCTGACAAACTGAAAAGAAACAACAGAGTATAGAAAACTTTTTCTAAAGTTCAGTCTCAAAAAATACTTATAGAAAATAATTTGCATTAATATTTTTAAATGAAGACAATATTTAGTTCATTTCCTGGTTCATATTATCATCATAGTTATCTTATAAAATACAGATGTTACTATAAAAGAGAAGATGATTATGTCCTAAGCATGTCCCTAGGTTAATCTAGTCATACATGCTAATGGATGACTTAAACTCTTCTAAGTTGTTGGTTTCCTAGCTGATTCAGGCAACAAATCCCACTTCTTTAAGTCTTTGATTTCACTGAAGTATTACCCTCACTCCTTTATATAAACACAATTTGTTTCACATATAAACATTGGAAATATTTTGAAAATTTAAATATGTATTTGTGAGCTTTTCTTCAAACAGCTTAAATGAACTTAAACAAAATTGTATTATCCTCAAAGTCAAGTAGCCTACCAGTCAGTGGAGTTGGCACCAGAGTAGTTGGCTGTGTTTGGCCAGGTAGAGTGATTGGTGGCTCTAACGTTGTTGTTGCTGTGGTGACAATGGGAGGACGTAAGGTTGTAAGAAGTACGTTCTCCATTGATGGGTTACAACCAAGAATATCAAATCTGTGGATTATTTATATAGCCTTTAATAAATGCTAGTCTTATGTATAGATCATTTCCATTCAATGTTATTAGCTCCTATGTTAAATCTATTTTTTTTAAGTCTTGAAATACTTTCCAAATTTAAAGTCAGTGACACTTAAATCTAAATCATACTTTATAGCTAAGTTAATATAAAAAGTCTAATTTCTTAATCTAAATGTATTGAGTGTATTGCAGATTACTTACATTATTAATCATTATTTTTTGGAATACTTGTTATACAAAATAAAAAAAAAATATTAGAATGATTGAAATTCAAAGTTTATGTCTCAAACAGTTTGGGGTTTTCCCACGTAGTCAAAATCAGTGGAAATGTGAATGCAGGTCGGAGTGGTCCACACATTGAAACACATTAATAATTAATGCTGTGGTGTTAATGTAAATAATGGTTGGGTATTCTAACTGAATTAAAGACCACAAGAGAAATGTAAATATCATTCCATGTTAGCATTACAATCCCCCTACTCACCTTAAAGCAAAGCCCATATGGCTTCCAACTGGTATAATACGAATGTATTGAGCAATGATATTATGCACAAACATATTAGTCACTGGAGTGTTGCTGTCAGAATTGGCAGAATAGGTTGTGGCCACGCCATCTTGTTTTTGTGAATATGGGTAAAAATCAACACCATTACTGCTGTATGAGATTCGATATTCAGTCACCCATTTCTCTTCCAGACCTTGACCTTGTGTTACAACTCCTGACAAAAACTTTTGCTCCTTAAAGTTCACTTGAATGTAGGGTGCTTCATCATTGTTCCTGCAATTTACAATTGGAGTAGGCCTACTTTATTAGAGTAGATTTAAGTTAAAGAGTGTTAACAACATTTTTTAATTATCTTTAAAGTTTCTGCATTCACATTTATAGTATTTGTTTTTAGACAAGTGTTCTATAAATACTGAGCTGCCAACATTAAATAAAAAACTAGGTTACTCATTGAAGTTAATAGAGCAAGAAAAGCGAATACCTAATTCCTATGTAAATATGATCTTTATCATGTAGCTTGTGACTCTATTAATATACTCTTAATTCCCTTGATATCAAATGCCCTATTATAACTGAATAGACTTTTATTCTCCTTCCTAGAAAAGAATTATTCATTACATACTAGGGTGCTAGACTTATACTATCAGAAAAGCAGTCTCATCTTACTAACTATACTTAATGATCTAGTCACATTCATCACTAAAAGAGTTGTACATACGAAGGTATCCATGCACCGTTGGAAGTGTAAAGCCTGGCCATTTCAGGTCCATGGTTGGCTATACTGGATGATGCAGTAATTTGACTGTCTTCAATTATTTGTTCATTCTGTAGCCCCATTTGTTTGGTACACACTATTTTGAAACAAAACAAATTGATCTGGCTATTATATTAATTTATATCATTAAAAAAGTTGCAGTTTTCATATTTTTAGAAATTACAAACATCATTTTATTTTTCAAAAATGTTATTCTTAAGAAGTTGAAAAATATTTAATAGAGTAATATTGTACCATCCAGTAAGATTCATCAGAAGAGATTTGATGTATGACTGTGGCTATTTGTTTAAAAGGCTTAAAAGACTCAAGTAGTAAATGAGGTGTAGTGATAGACTTACAAGGCTCAGATGACATACAAGGTATGATGACAGACTTACAAGGCTCAGGTGGTACATAAGGTGTGAACATAGGTGGACTTTTCGTCGTCACATCAACTACAGTTCCAGTTGGAATGGTTGGTTGAGCAGTGGTCAAGGGTGGTCTAGGTGTAGGTGATGAAGTGGAATAACATCCAATATAATTGAGTCTAAGGCCAGGTCCACTGGGTGCCCAGGTGAGTGGAACAATCTGAACATATCTCGCTATGATAACCTGAGAACAAAGTCATATAATACACATTTAAATACTTCATGCAAAAACTAAGGAATACAAAAAGGGACTCTAAAAATTATTACAAAGTGTTTCATGCATTGATCTAGACATATTTTTATTAATATATCATATTTTATATAAAATCTTCCTTGCAAGATTATGTAACTAATTAAAGCGTGTGTGATTACTTAAACCTCACTTTGACAATGCTTAAAAAGGGCAATCATAAAAAAAAACATTGACACGAAAGAGATAGAGCATGGAAGAAAATAACTTCTATTACATGTTTAAATGTACATCAAAAGGGTTTGAAATGAAATTAACTAAGCCCAAAAGCTAGACTAGAAGCATGCTTTTTGAATAGCCCTGAAATATATACACAGGCAAACACATTTTTAAAAAAAATGATCAATGTGTTTTGATTAATTTTTAAATCATTAAAAAAATCTAGAGTTATTTTAACCAAAATTGTATATTTAAGGTAGTTAACTATGATTTACTAACTTTTTGGTAGTGAATGAATATTTTCCATAATTTGACTTAAAGAACTAAAAAAATTTTTTGACATAATATAACATACAAAGGAAAGGTCACTCACCCTTGGGAAATAATTTCTAACAATAGAATCTTTGTCAGAGTTTCCAGGGAAAACTAAAATTTTATCTTGATTATTTCTGACAGGGTAATAGGTCAGGCCATCCATACTTGTGCGGATCAAAAAGGAAGACACCCATTTTTCACTGTCTGGGCTGCCCTGCGTAAGAACTCCAGAGAGATTCTGAGGAATTTGAAAGTCAACCTGGAGCCATTGACTGGAATCTGCAACCCTGTCAAACACATTATCAAATAATGACAAGAAACTTATCACATACATAACTAAATACATGATTATAAGACAGAAGCAACAAAAACTTAGCTTACAATGGAACCCATGAGGATAATTGGTTATCCAATCTTCCTGCAGATGGTGATGTTTCAGAAGTGAATTGACTAGATGCTGTTAGTTGGCTGTTGACCATCATAGAAGGTCGATCAACATTCATTGGGAAATTACAAATCATATCTGCATGAAAAAAAACAATTCAGAATGTTTATTACCACAAGCAAGACTTGGTAGAATGATCTGAAGATCAAATACAAAAGAATGCTATGATATTAAAGTTCAGGATTTTTAAAACAACTAAATAGTTTTTTTTTTATTATTTAAACAAGATTACAAAGAGAGTTTGTTTAATGCACAAACTCATGTGGCCTCGATCTCAAACCAACTGCTCTAATAAAGCTGTGAATGTTTAGGGTAGTCTATATGGACAAGGGCTGAATATGTGTTTTTGTTTTATAAAAACATAATGAAATGTAGGTATAACTGTATTATTTTGTGTGTTGAGGAAAGAGGTAAATAAAATGTTTTGGGCATTCCTTAAAGGGAAACTCTCATAGTTTTTCAAATTTGAGTTATTGATATATTTAAATTCTGCGTAAAAAGTTGTAATAGTAAACATTTTACCATTTTTTATTTAAATGCTTAGAAAATTTTATATTTAATAAATTAGACAGTAAATTCGCCATGCCTCCTAAAAAACATGGTTCTTTGAGACTTCGTTTTTAGGTTAAGCATACGTCACTCCCCCCAACAATACTGAAAGAGAAACTAGATTTAACCAATCGAGTCGCTTCTTTCTTACAATAGTTGTCAGGCTCTTAGGCTTAGTCTATAGTTTTTATATATATAGAGAGAGAGATGCAAAAGCATTAGGATAACCAACTCGAGAAAAAAAAAACATTTTCATCTAAGCTTCTCCCTATCCCAAGAAATAAATATATCGTGTGTCTGACTGATTCGAACAAACTGGTCAGTGTAAGGCTAGTCTAGACAATGTGTAGTCGGTCATGACAAGACAACCAAGCAATAATGTTTGTTGTGTGTTGAGTGGTCAGGCGAGAAAATATACACTGCCGTGGTTATATAGTCAAGCATGTAAATCTACTTTCAACATGCATTTTTTTTTCTTTGCTTACAATATTTAGATCTAACTGCATAGACGAAGATATATTTCTTTTACGAGAATGTAAACTTTACTGTTATGTTTTCTGTTATTCAGCAGGTACTGGGAGTAGTAATTAATAAAAGATTGTGTATCTATGCGTGACGTTACATAGAAACTATGTGAAAATCTGACCGTTTTGGATACGCAGAAAAAAAATTACGTCAGAAAAACATCAATTACTAAGTTATTCTTGCAAATAAAAAGAAAAGAATAATATATTCATTATCTGTAAATCGGGGGGCGCGGTGGTCGAATGGTTAAGTGCTTGGCTTCCGAACCTGAGGTCCTGGGTTCGAATCCCAGTGAAGACTGAGATTTTGAATTTCAGGATTTTTAGGGCACCCCTGAGTCCACCCAACTCTAATGGGTACCTGACTTTAGTTGGGGAAAGTAAAGGCGGTTGGTCGTTGTGCTGGCCACATAACACCCTGCTCGTATAACCGTTGGCCAAAGAAACAGATGACCTTAACATCATCTGCCCCATAGATCGCAAGGTCTGAAGGGGTAACTTTACTTCTTTTTACTTTTTATCTGTAAATCAAAACACATATTATATCAAAAATTGTCAAAAACATGGGAGTTTCCCTTTAAGAAATACAAATTAATATGTCCTAGCTCAGATCTTCTGTGAAGGCAACGTTCCAACCTAGGAACAGTGAGGCATCCATATAAAAACCATAATGTATTTTAGTTTATCACTTTGTATTTTGTGCCATTAAATTTGGAAGTTTGATATTGAGACTTACTTGGAACAGGAATGGCAAATGTTGGAGGTCCCATAGTGGTTTCAAACTGTCCTGGTGGTGGAGTCAATGTTGTCCTCTCTGAAATAGTTGGAGACCAAGTGACACCCTGTGTAATTGGTACAATTGGGGTTGGCCTTGGGGTCTCACAGCCTAGCAGATTAAACCTCAGTGTGATACCATTGTGGGACTCCATTGGTCTTATCTGTATGTATCTGGCTACTTCTGTGGGGAAGAAGTTGGTCACTGGTGTGTGCTGATCAGTGTTGCCATTGAACACAATAGGGTTGCCTGAGTTGTCCTTAACAGGTTCAAAAGTGATGCCATCGGTACTGAAGTACACTGTGTATTTAGTGACCCATGATGGTTGGTCAGCACTTCCTTGAGTGGTCACCCCAGAGAATTTATATGGTGAGAGAAGATCAACTTGCAAGTATGGTTTCTCATCAGATGTTCTATAAAAGCAAAATTTAAATGATTTAAAAACAAAATTAATGCAACTCAATTGTAAATGAAAGATATGAAAAAAACATTTTGTGGCAAGTTGTTTTGATAATTATCTTTTTTTATGAATATAGAAAAATCAAAACAACAAAGTAGGCTACATTTTTCACAAGTGCAGGCATTGGTCTTAGAAAGGTCTGAATAAGTTTGATGAAATTACAGAGATGGTACAGCAATCAGTACATAATTCTACTGAAAGTTAAAACGTTTTGTAAATAATTTTAAAAAGCAAACCAAAAAAAAAATGCAAATCGGTTGATTGGGTGTTGAAATCTTTATTTTTTAGAAAAAGGTTTTAAACAAAATACAATAGATAAAATACTTATAATATTTGATGCTATTTTATGCTATTGTTTATGAAAAAAAACAACAAGATAGAAATAATAGATTTCTCTAAGTTCAGTTAACCCTTGTTTTAAAAAAAAAAAAAAAAATTAAGCTCCAGCAAATGTCTTAAGTACCAACCTAGGTGACCATCCTCCAGCAAACACTCCATCAGTATAGGTGAAAATCCTGCCTCTGGTTGGTCCATGGTACTCATCAAGGGATGTTGAAGCAGACAACTGTTGGTCCCCGATAATCAAAGGATTAGAAATTCCCATTGGTACATCACACTCTGTGAAAAAAAAATTATTTGTTTTGTTTTTTTTTAATCAAGAAATAATCTTTTATTAGTTATTACAATTTTTAACAAACTAACAGAATATTTTAACAATGTGTGGTTTTAAATGTTATTGTTATGTTTTCAAAGATAGGGGGGAATGGAGAAAGAGGGTCGACAAGTCTTGCTTGGTGCTCCAACAGTCCAACAGACTAAGGGATAGGTAAGGTAAGGTAAGGTTATGTTTACAAGGTAAGGTTATGTGACATGATATAATAGAAAAAATGGAAGAAGTTCAATAATAAGAGTCATTACCAGTAATATATTGTGTAGTGTTGACCAGCTACCAAGTTATTTTGTGGTAAAACTTACTTGTTGGCAAATGTCTATTTAATATAAAGATATTATGGGCTGGTAGCTATTTAATACCAATCACTCTCTATGACAAAGTTTTACAATAGGAAATAAAATTATTATAGACTTGAAGATTGAAATGAATCTGGTCACAGTGAATGGAAATTAAATGTGTCTAGTTTTAGTAATAGGAGATTTAAATAAGCTTTGTCAAAGTGATTGATTATGGAAATGACAAAGATAAAAAGATGGCTTACTAATTGTGACTGGTGTTGGTGGAGTGAGTGTAGTTCCAGTTCCTGGAGTTGGTGGAGTGAGTGTAGTTCCAGTTCCCAGTGTTGGAGGAGTCAGTGATGGTGGTAATTTTGGTATATCAGGTTTACATCCCAAAACATCAAATCTAAGACCTATGCCACTAGGTCCTGCCTCAACAGGAACTATCTTGATGTACTGAGCAATGATTTCACGGTTGAGTAAATTTCTTACAGGTGTGTTACTGTCAGTGTTGCCATGGAACAGGTAAGGTGTTTGGCTACCAGGGTACTCAGTGTATGGAATATAGTCAACACCATTGACACTGTAGTAGATGTTGAATGTCTTCACCCAATGAGATGAATCAGGGCTGCCTTGTGTCACAACTCCAGACAAAAGTTTGGGTTCATCAAATTTGACAGTGATCCATTGATTTGTTTCAGATCTTCATTGAAATTTAAAAAAAAAAAAAGCATTACTAAGTTATAAAAAACAGAGACAGAAATTAAATAATGGATTAACTATATATACTTTATTTTATTATGCATAAAAAAAAAATAAAAAAAATTATCTCATGGAAATGTATGAGTCTATTCAAATGTAAATTATATAAAGTATAACTTTTTTGTCAGTTGATGGATTCAATTGTTAGTTTCCCATACTCTTAAAGTGCTTGATAAATTGGGTCAAAATGTATTGGTATTATTAAGTTAAAATAAAGCTAATGTAGCAAATATTCATTTTGATGGTTTCGTAATCATTTATAAAATCTTAAAATAATAATTAATAAAGGCTAAAAAATGATGTTTCTTAGGATTATCATCAACTTAAAGAAAAGCTAAACAGCCTTTAAAAAAAACTACCAACTTAAGTAAATTAAATTTTAAAAAAATACCAGTTGTGGCTTCAAGATTGAAACAATATTAAAATGAAAGTGGAAGAAAAAAAAATTTACTCCTATTACCCAGGAATCCATGATCCACCAGAAGTACTGGAGTAAACATTATTAAGTCTTCCATCAGATGCTGTGTGGCTTTTATCCAGATTAGATGATGAAGTCATCTGGTCATTAGCAATGATATAATGGCTACTCAAGCCCATGGGTAGAAGACAGGCTGTGAAATAATAAAGACAAAATGGGTTAAAGTGAAGCTGTACAAAAGAAAAATAGACATTGTCATTTAAATACAAAATGAATTGAATGTCATTGTGGATAAAAGAACACAATAACAAAAGCAATAAAAAAAAAAACATTTACTTGGTGGGCTTATGGTATCTAAAACAATAGGTGGTGGTGTCAGTGTTGGCTCAGGTGTTTGACCAAAAGGTAAAGTTGGTTTCTCTGTTGTTGTTGTCGGAGGTGGAGAGGGTGTTACTATTCCACGGTCTGGCAATGAAGGGTTGCAGCCCAACACATCAAACCTATAAGCATACAATAGAAATAATTAGTTTTTAAAAATGTGCTTTGTGTCTATTTGGTGTTAATAGAAGATTTTTTAAACAAGTATTATTTTTAGTGCTGATAATCAAACATGAACAGCATAAATATTTCTAAAAGCATAAGTAATTAAAATCTTTTTTAAAAAGACAAATAACCATGCTTTTTAAAAGGTCAACCATGCCTTTTTTTAAAGAGTTAGGTACAAATAGAATAAAGATTTACAGAATGATCTATAGGAAAAAAAATGTAACTGCTTTGCTCAACTGCATATCTGGTCCAGAAGCAGGTTAACAAATTAGGGAAAATACAAAATTATGTTCTTGTGGTCTTTTTAAAAGACTATAAAAGAAATACCAAGCCAGATATTAGGAATATTGTTGATCAGATCAGTCAAGCTACATTATTTACAGTATAATGGTTATACATATAATCACTGTGATGACAAATTTAGGATTTATATTCCTTTTTTTTGCATCATTGACTTTAAGAATATTTAAATCAATTAGCTTAATATTGTTTCACTTCAGTGTATAACTAATAAACCCAAAATTGTGTGTTGGAGAATTATAGAAAATAATAACTAAATTTAAACAAATACTTCAATTCTCAATAAATAATATCAAATTAACCCTTTCCCCCTTAAGCAGTGCATTCAAGGTCCCATTGAGAAGACAAATTATGCTTTATTTAATTCTTATATGAATGTAAGAAGGGCATGAGCGTGCAAACTGCCCTTTTTCAAGTTCATTTTCCTGCTTAACATTCTCCAACAGTATATGTTTGATTAACTTTATTCAACATTTTCTTTGCTTACCTCAGTGCTGGCTGCATGTGACTACCAACAGGGTATATCCTAATGTATTGGGCCAAGATATTTTGAACAAAGAGGTTAGTAACAGGTGTGTTGGAATCTGTGTTGGCTTTGAAAATTGTTGCTCCATCCTGCTTGGCTGAGTATGGAACAAAGTCTACACCATCCATGCTTGTGTATACTTTATATTCGGTCACCCATCTTTCTTCAGTTCCTTCTCCCTGAGTCACTACACCAGACAGGAACTTGGGTTCTTGAAAGTTAACTTGGATATATGGTGATGTGTCATCATTCCTGAACACAAAAAAATATTATTTTTTTTTTTTTTACATTTTTATAGTTATTGAAAACTGTGAAAAGATATTAATCCACTATCATGCCTTTTATGTTTGGTATTTTAAAACAAAAAGTTTTTTTATATTTTAAAAATGTAATTCTATATATATATTTATGAAGGATATCCTTCTATTTTGTGTATTTATCTTAGATAAATTCATTTTAAAATATCATAATCAAGCAGCAAATGTGTGTATTTTAAAGTTGCTTAATAA
Organism: Biomphalaria straminea; assembly: GCA_021533235.1. Classification (NCBI taxonomy): domain Eukaryota; kingdom Metazoa; phylum Mollusca; class Gastropoda; family Planorbidae; genus Biomphalaria; species Biomphalaria straminea. The sequence continues at coordinate 25,813,619 of JADKLZ010000003.1, forward strand.
AACCATATCTAAAAAAGAAGAAGCTCATTTGTTCTTTACATTTTCAATTATAAGATTATTAAACCTATTTATTGTATTTAAAAAATTACATTGGCATCCAAGATCCTTGGTAAAAATATTCAGAAAGTCTGGCCAGTTGTGGTCCATGAAAAGGTTTACTTGATGAAGCTGTTATCTGTGAGTCTTTAATAATTTGTTGACTTTGTAAGCCCATTTCTTTGCCACATACTAAAAAAAAGGGAAAAACACCTTTTCCTTATTAACATGTCAAGAATGTATCAAAATATTGCAGAGATGGGCATTGTTGACATTTTTACATTAATTGATATGTAAAATATTTTTAAAATTACAATTATGAAAATATTTACTTATAGCAAACTAATACTAATATTTGTGTTATTCTAAATATTTTCTGTTGTTTAACACTTGATTCTTTATAATCAGATTTGGTCTCTTTCAAATGTTCCATAAGAAAAAAAATGATAACAAATGAAAATATTGTTCTAACCCTGCCATGCGCACCGCCATCTAAGCTAGTGCAGAAGGTGCGCACTGTTATAGACTAAACTGAGAAGGATTTCAACATAAAGGAAGAAGAATGATTTCCGCTATGAAGAGACTGTGCAAAAGGCAGATGTTTTATAATGTATTTCTGATGGCATGTAAATAAACATCATTATCTCGTTGAGTTGCCTCACTTAAGTTATTACAATATGATAAATTTTCCCAAAAAGATGTCAGTGCAAAAAAAAAAAAAAGAATATCATAGGAAAATGAAAATATCATGGTAGTTAAAATGCAGTCTAAAAATTATTATTGCATCAATAGCAATGCAATAAAAACTAATTCTCATTATATGGAATATAGAAACTATAGTCTGTAAAAATTCAATTTAATATTATATACAAGAAAATAAAATATGAAGAAAAAGAACAGTAAAAAAAAAGTGATGCTCACAAAACAATAAACACTATTGACAATATTTACCTGGTGTAGGTGTGGGAACAAAGAATGGGACTGTCGGGGGTAAAATTTGAGGAGTGGGCGCAGCAGTAGTAACACCTGGTGGGGGTGTAGCCATTGTGGTTGGAGTTGGAATTTCAATACGCTCTGTTGGTCGAGGTGTGTTGTACTTGGAGATGCAACCAAGATAATTGATTCTCAGCCCAGGACCATTGGGTGCCCATGTCAATGGTATGATACGGATGTACCTAGCTATTACAGGCTACAAGAAAAATTGAACATTTTTGTTAAATCCAACTAGATTTTAAGAAATATTTGTATTGAACAATTCCACTTTTATGTATGCATGTATATAAAATCTAAAATTATAATAACATGATTTATATTTATATATAAAATATTGTATTGTCTAATAAAAAAATGCAAATTCATAACAAATTAATACTGTTATGAATTGTTTCAAATAAGTTTTTACTACTAATAGGTGATAAATATTTTATTTTTTTTAAACTAAATTAAGCTTCCCACACCTTTTTTCTTTAATGATACAGAATGAAGATAAAGAAACAATCTTTACAGAAAAACCCAGACACATGAGAAGAAAATAAATGGTCAATCACTAAAATGTATAAAGTTTCAATCACTAAAATGTATAAAGTTCTCAAGTACATATCAAATTGTGTTTTTCTAAGATATAAAGTTTTTAAACATAATTGTGTAGAAACTTCATAAATTAGATTATTGCTAATCTAATCTATGAAAACAAAGTATTTATTTAATTTACATTTTCCCTCTGTATAAAAAACCCAGCAACTTACATGTGGAAAATAATTTCTGACTATAGAATCCTTGTCAGAATTTCCTTTAAAAATGAAAATATTTCCATCATTGCCACGAAGTGGATAGAAAGTTAAGTCATCAAGGCTGGTGCTAATCATGTAGGATGACACCCATTTCTCAGCATTTGGACTGCCCTGAGTTAGTATGCCAGACAAGTTCTGAGCTAACAAAAAGTCCACCTGAAGCCATTGGTTCTGGTCAGTCACACTATTAAATAAAATAAATCTATCTTTAAAAATCTTTATTTTTTCACTTGTTTACAATTCTTTATTGATTAATGACCATAAAAAAAGATAAAAAATATAGGGTAATATCTTTTCACTATATTCAATAAGAAGATAAAAGCTTAGTTAAAAATAACACAATGTTGAGATTTACTTACGCTGGGATCCAAGATGACAAACCATTAAGTCTGCCATCACCAGGGGGAGTAATACTCAGTGTGGAACTCAACTGGTTATCAGGTAAAAATGGAGGAAGATCCACATTCATTGGAACATTGCAAACTACATCTGTTTCACAATTAAAGACAAATTAATAATGATGTTGAATTAATTTTCATTTTAAATAATAGGACATTTATCTTCAGTTTTGTTTTTTAAAAGTAGTTGTAGATTTTAAAATACATTAGCTTATTAGCTTCAAATTAATAATATTATATATATACTGTATATACTGTATATTAATTCTGCAGCAAAATGTACAGATCTTTATAGCCAAGAGGCAAACATATAAAATGAGAAAAGTGCACTTGTTTGTTTTTTAGATTGTCTGAGAAAGTGAAACATCTTAGCTTTGTCTATGGAAGTGTTGAACCATCATCAGGTTGTGGTGGGGATTCTGTTTTATTTTAGATATAAATGTAAAGTAGTAAGCTTCTGATACCTTTTTTTTCCACTTGTGATAAAGCATAATCATTTAATTCTAAATTTTATTTGATCACATTGGACCAATGATTAGACAATGTGAAAATATTTAAATATTTTGAATTCAATATGTGTGTGTGTGTGGTTCAATAGCAATTATGCTTTCAAAAGATACAAAAGAATGCACAACTTGGAACATTTTAAAGTATGAATGATGGGATACTGACCTGGTTGTAGAGTAAATGGTGGTGACAAAGTTGGTGAAGTTTGATGCTGGCCTGGTGGTGGGGTCAGAGTTGTAGCTCCTCCGGGATAGCTTACAGTGGGGGCCTTAGTTGGGGTACCTCCAGTTACTCTGAAAGGTGTTGGAGTTGGTGTTTCCCCATAGGCTATTGTTGGAGGAACCAGAGTTGCTGCACCATTGCATACTAGAAGATCAAACCTCAAGCCTGCAGCTCCGACCCACTTATTGGGATAAATTCTGACAGCAATAGCAGGCACCTCCCTATCAAAGTATCCCTTGACTGGGGTGTTGCTGTCAAAATTCCCTTTGAAAACTTTGGGCCCAGTCTGTCTGCTGTCCATGTAGGGCTGGAAATTGACTCCATCTATAGATGTTTCCACTGAGTACTCTGTCACCCATTGTGGTGAATTAGGAACTCCTTGAAGAACTACTCCAGTGATAAGGTCAGGACGTTTAAGTTTTAGTGTGATATAAGGATGAAGATCAGATAATCTGCAATTAACAAGGAATGGCTCTAGCAATAATATGTATTGTTTAGGCTAGACAAAAAAATGCACAATGTTTTAAATCAATCATTATTTTTATAATGATTAAAAGCAACTTTTTCTTTATTTTCATGTTAAATGTGTTTTAAAAAAATAGATTTATGTAAAAAGTGTAACTCTTTGTCAGAGTTTTTGTGAGAATTTCTTGTTTTTGTCTACACAATGATAGATCCCGCAATGCTGCCAATACTACACAACATTGGTTTCCACAGTTCTATCAGCTGTGTGACGTGAGGACTATGTGTTGTGGGCAGCAATGTTCTGAATATAAATAATGCCCAGGCTCTCATCTCATCTTGTGAGAAGAGCCATCATCTTGTACACTGAAGACAGTCAACCAATTTGTATATTGTTTAGTGTCAATTGTTATAATACAAATTTAAATCAAACTTCATTTCTATACATTAGGAGCAATACAATTATCTGATACTATTTTCAAATAGTAGCATGTGATCACTTAATGGAAATTTTGTTGCTTCTTAAACTTCTTGCAATGCATCTTTTCATATTAAAGACTTTTTACTCAGGAATGATACCATTTCCAAAGTTTCCTAATAGGATAATAAATGACTTTACAAAAATAGTCCTTTTGACTTCATGTATTTTTGTGAAGAAAAAATGTCTGTTAAATGTGTTTATCTTTGCAAGTTGAAGTGATCAGATATTCCTAATGGTATTATTCTTTATAGCTATTTGGAAATATTGAACCTTCTAAAATGATATTTGTTAAAAGGTTCCCTTGTAAAGCCGGTTTTCCCACAGGAATGTAAGATGAAAATCATCTGTAGATTTACAGCAAAAAATCTTGGCCTTTGAAATGAGATTTGCTATAAATCAATGTGTTTTCAAGACTCACTGCCCCATGTTAGCTGTGTTCAGCAATCCCAAAGACTTGTAATGTGTGTAATATGATGAATAAATATTTATTTAGACTTAATTAATTAAACAATCAATTTTTCTTCTGTTCCTCCAGAAACATTGAATACAACCTATAGGTTTCTCTGAACCTATCTTATTGATTAATGTTTTGTTTGCTTAAATGTTTTCCATTTTCTTTAATATTTATCATGCATATTCAAGGAGCAACATGATAATCAATTTACTACTCAACCAACCAGTCTGCAAAAACAGTTAAGATCCTCTTGAATAGGCAATGAAAGATTTTATTAGTAAGAGCATTTATAAATTATGTAATGAGTTAATAATTGTTAATAATTAATTTAACTTGTTTTATGTCAGATTTTTTTTTCAATTGCTCTTGTATCTTTTGGGTTCCATTGGCCTCCTTCAGTCATAGAATGACTATGGTTCATATCTTGTATAGTGTATCTTTTATGCATGTTTTGTGTGTTCTGGTCTAATCTCTTATGTGGAAATAAGGGAAAAAATGGGATGAGGGGGTGTCTGTGTGAAGATTTCTCTGATCAGGAAAGACAACTCAGCTTGAGTTGGGATTTGAACTTGAGATCCCTTGATAGGTTTGCCTCTCAGACACCTATTCAAAAACTAAGTGTTCAACTTTTGCAGACTCTTTTACAAACCTTTTCACTTGTAATAATTTACACAAAATAATTATTATGCCAGTAGTTCTAAAATTACAGGCTTTGACCAATTATAGGTTGGTGTATAATGGAGCATTGCCAGCTTTGTGAACTAATGTGAATTACATTTATATATGTTATTTCTGTTTTAAATGTTATCACTGTCAATAAAATGTGTCATTGAAATATTATTATTTTTTGAGTAATATATTATAAAAATAATTATAATACACTTTTAATTTTTTTATGTCCATTTCAAGACCATAAGCTTTCCAAAAATATTTTATGCATTATTATATTTTACTTTGTGCTATGTATAAAGACTTTGTATCACCTGATATAACTTAAGGGTGTACAGCAATGCTTATAAGTGAGTAAGACACAAGGATTTTACATGGTTGCTTGGTGGCAACAACAGCAAGATAAACAGGCCATTCTAGCCCTGTTCAGAGTCAACCACTACCTTATAGACAAATACTTTGAATGATTTGGAGAGAAGTATTACTCACAATGTCACCATTACAGAGAAGATGAAGAGAAGTAGACCAACTTCTCACAGACTGGACAAGGTTTTAAGAGAGAGAGAACTGGTTCATATACGTTTTTTTCAATTAAAATGGACAAGGAGATCCTAAGACACAAATGATTCCTTTAGGGGGATTAGCACAAAAGGGTTTCCAGAAGGATTATGCTAGTTGAAGAAGTAACAGATGAATATTAAACACACAAATATTCAAAATATATATATTAAAAAATGAATTGTCTGGTTTTAACAAAGGTGAATATTGAGTCTTAGTAAGTCTCAATTACAGTAGTAGTCTGAATTTGACTAATCCCCACTTTAGCAAAAAAAATATAAACTTTTTACATACCTTATTTTTATTTATATATTTTTTAAGTGGAATTATATATTGTAGATGGTTAGTTTAGTATTATTCTTTTTTTATATCTTTGAAGAGGTTAATTTTCTATAAAAAAAACCCAGTCCAGTTCTACATTCCAAATGCTATCATGAACACATTCATTTCAAATTGAAAAAGTCTCTAACCTGGGAACCCATGCTCCCCCGTTGTCAGCTCCTGAGTGTGTGTTGAAGAGTCGAGCCTGATGAGCCTCGTAAGCT
>JADKLZ010000003.1:25819750-25842910 GCA_021533235.1 Biomphalaria straminea
TTTCACTCAGTAACTTCAGCAGGGTGGGTTCCAATCAAAGCTGAAAGTGTTCTTACAGTCTAATAAAAATGTAAACAAATTAAATACAACAAAGTGTCCAAGCATGATGCTCTTTTTTTATTGATCTGAATATGAAGTCAAAGAAATAATAGATGCAAATACTGGAAGACATTATGGAAAGCCAGATGCATTACAATTATTTAGCAACTAAAATTCATATTAATAAAAACAAAATATTCTTAAGACTGTTGTAAAAGTCTTAAGTGTTAAAAAATAGGATATTAAGATCATCCTTAATGGTAATGAAATCAATATAATCATGTATATTAAAATAACCGTGATGATGACAAATAAAACCAATCACTTCGTAAAGCTAATCCAATTTGAGCTTTTGTAAAGTTCTAAGAAAATCTTATAATTCTTGTCATTTTTCAGTCATTTTTTTTCTTTATTTGAATGTTTTTAAACCAGTAGAGAACCTTTTTATTTAGTCTAAACTATTGTTAAAAGCATTCAAAGATTATTTTGAAATATTTGTGATTTTCAAATTCAATATTTTCACCAAGTGATTGAGCATCAAAGAGTATCACACATACTTAAACAAGAACTTTTATAAAAAATAAAAAAAAAAAAACAATAGCAGGGTTATTTTTTAACAGCAGCCTTGCGAAGGCGTCGAGGTGCTGCAGCTCTATTACCTCCATTGGTGTCATTGACTGAATGAGGAGTCCCTGCATTTTCGGTGGTCTTCCGACCAGGTTCATCTGCTGTTGTGGTTGTTTGTGGAGTAGGTGTGTGCATAGGAACAGGCTCACACTTGCCAAAGGTGATATGCTCTATTATTGTGTTGCGACAAATGCTATAATATAGAAAAATAGATTTTAAGTTAAAAAGAAAGGTATGAAATAATGAACTGAAATCCTTGTATGAAATAATTTTGTTCTTTCACTTATAAGATTAAGAAAAACTGATTACTCAAAAAGGCAATAATGTCCAATAATAAGATAATTTGAAGTTAACTGTGAATTACAGTTTCTTGCCAATTTTTTTCTTGGCATTAACAAATCAACTATGACATCTTCAAGGCAAAGACCAACAAGTAAGATTTAAAAATCAAGGATAAAAACGTATGCAATTAATCATTACGGCCATCAAATAAAAATAAAATTACACTTACCAAATCTCACATTCAGTCCTACAGGCTGAAGGGTCCTCTATTCTCTCCCCTTCTTTGTAGGTCTTGCCATTGATATCGCAAGAAGGAGTTTCACAAAGAGATTCAGGAATGCAAGTCACTGGGTCGGTGAGGGAGTCATAGACCTGAAAGAGAACATTTATATTTACAATTTCATCACAAATAAATTGTGTAGCTTTCTGTATTTGAATCAGCAAACATGAATTTGATACTATAAATTTTATACAAAAAAACTTTTATGGTTTAACTGACACTATTGGTCCAGATGATATTACAATGAGTAAACATCTCTACATTTCATATAAATGTATTCACCTGTCCTGGTGGGCAAGGATTAAGATCACAGCCTTCAAAACAAAGTCCTTTAAGATCACTACATTGTGAAGCAATTGTAGAATACACATTTTTGTTGCCGCAGGTTTTCTTTGGACACAGAGAGATGCATGGATTAAATGTTTCACACTGCTCACACTGTATGGCTGAAATTAGAAAATAAAAAGAATAATTTAACTCAGTTTGAATGGGAGATGCACATTACAATGTGATATCTTTTACGAAGATGACAAAAAGTGTCTGGTCTTTCATAAAATAAACAGAAAAATTAAACTCAGTTTGAATGGGAGATGCACATTATAATGTGATATCTATTACGTAGATAACAACAAAGTGACTGGTCTTTCTTTTTAAGATATCTTTTAAGTTAAAAAACATGTTGAATCAATACTTACGACATAAATCATTGCTTCTCCAATTGATGGGCACTCCATTAACAGCACATTCATGAGCATAGGCAGCTATGGCAGTACATAGACAGTCACAGTCACCACCCAGGTCGCAAGCACAAGCATCAAACTCACATCTTCAAATATAAGAAACAGGATTTCAAGTATTTCTTAAAAACATCTTAAAATATTGATTTAATTATCTTCACAATTTGTTTTATTAGGATCCTTATTTCATTGAGTAAAAAAACATGTTTCACCTTCTGACAAAATCTGTGCGATCAATAACATTGTGACATGGTTGAAATAGGTCAGAATTCAATACTGAACACTTGAAATGTGCCCAAGCTTTTCTCTGGGGGTTCTTTGAGCAAGTGTCAGTGATCTCCAGGGATGGTGCACAAGAGCTCTGCACTTTCCAGCTATCACCAAAAGCTGTTGCCTTGGTAACAGGATCTCCTCCTTGTTTTGGAATAAAATCATCTCCAGAGTCTTGATTAAAGTTGCCACAGAGACCTTCAACCTAATGGCCAAAGTGTACAAGAAAAAAAGTATTTTCCTAATTTAGACAAATTATTGTGAACATTTCAAATATGAAAAAAAAAACACTTTGCAAAGTGATATTTAAGAACATAAATAGAAAAATAGAAAAAAAAAAAAGTAAGCTAACCCTATATATTTTTTCTTCCTTTTTTTTTTTCATAAAAGTAACTTTCTTTTAAAATGATTACATCTGCTCAAGATTAGTTAGTTATAAAATAAGCAACTATTACATGAACATGGCTTCACAAAAACATCTAAGCAAACAAATAAAGCTACTTACATATCTCATGTGATCTTTTGTTAATCTGACATAAACTCTTGTTCCTTTGTCCCACTGTACTGTTACACCAAATGGAGTTGTGATGTAAACCATGTCACCAACTTCTTTGACATTGAATGGTGAGCCAGGATCTGATACAACGGACTGACCTGGATGCAATATTATATACAAGAATATTAATTACTGACAAAATCTCTACTTGAGGACATAATGATAAAAACAGCCAGTGTCCTAAGTGAGGAGTCTCACTGTTGTGAAACCAATATATGGGAAAGTACTTGGGGTAAACATGCTAATGTAAAAATTCAAATATTTCTGTTTCCAGAAAGATCCCAACTCAAGTGGCTTGTTAGCCTTTCCTAGCTACCCACATAGAAGGAATCCAAACCTTTACTGCCTTGCATTACATTTAAACATGGAAACCTGGAAAAAACTTCAGAAATCAACACTGTGAGGAAATATCATAGTCAGTAACTTTACGCAGCTTGCAGCACACAGTGCTACAGTCAGGCAGAACCTGCAATGCTCCTGGTCTCAAACTGTATCTGGTTCCTGTGTGGAGAGGGAGGGCAACTAATCATTTCAACCATAGCTAATGACCAGGCTCTCATTTCTTAGAGATGAACCATAGTTACCTCACAATTGAAGGAAGCCGAAAATATTACTACTTGCCATTAAATCCATCTGGTATTTTTTTAAATAATTTTTTTTTTATTTTATTTTATTTTTCTGAAATTTTTCAGGTACTAATTTCAAGTGTGTAAACCTGAAAATAATTTCAAGGTGAAAAAAAAAAAAAAGATTCCATTGAACAAAAAAAAAATAAAAAAATATATAAATCTTTGTACCTGGGATAAGTTGAAGTCTGTAAAAGTTATCTGTTCCTTCTGTTCCTACAGAAAAGTCAATTTCTTTAGCACAAGTCACTCCTGTTGTACCACACTGTGTATTGTGAGTGGTTATGGCATAATTGTAAGGACTGTCATCAGTAGATTTCACTAAAACATAGTCACACACTCCCTGGAACTCATAACGACGGCCATCAAATGTAGTGTAATGGGAGTCTCCATAGGCACTACATGACGATGGACAGGTGTTGTTTGTGCACTGCCATTGGCGATTTTTACAAGTGCTATGAATAAGAAATTGGATAATGATATGAAGAATCATATAAAAGAGTATACCTTCATTGTTTTACTCTATTTATTTTTTATGTAATAACAAGTTAAGTTCCCACTTGAGCTCTATAACATGAGTGAAAGAAATTAAAGCCTGTACTACTTTGTTTAATGTGGACCTAATAACATGTATTGGGATTAAAAGAAGAAATATTAAATCTATATTCAACTATTAAATCTATAATTAAGTTAAAAAAATGAATTAGACTTTTGACAATAAATATGATATAAAAGTATTTTCAACTTCTATCTCCATTAGGCCTATAAACATTATAGACTTATAAAACACAGGGTTTTTATTATGAAAACAAAGTATTCAGAACCAAATATAATACCAAATATATTTTAAGGTTATTAATTCAATAGCTATCTGCTGCTGTGTTTCCATGTTACTTATAATATTTTATTACTTCATTTGAAAAGTAATTTTAAATTCTAATTTAACATTTGTGTACATAAAAGAATATATTTTTATTATGACAATACAGTAGTACCACATCACCATACTTTCTGGAATAATTGTACTTGTACCTAAGCACAACACCTGCCTGGCCATGGGAAACTCTCATAAATTTAAAACAAACAAAACACAGGCAGGTAATTATGTTTAGTAGCCTATTAACAGAATCAAACGAAGAGGATTTTCCTTACCACTTATAAAAAAGGACATTTTATGGTGCACAAAATATATGGTAAATAAATTCTCTATTGAATTCCCATCCTATGTGAACAAATCATGTTAAATAAACAAACCATTGATTGCATTCCTGGAAGTAAGATTCCCCTTCATGGTAAGTATTTCCAGCATGGTGACAGGGGCACAAGGAAGCATTGACACACTTGTCTCCATCAAGAACCAGACCAGGCAGACACTCACATCCAGCATCGCAATTGTCTTTACTACAGTTGGGTGGATTGTGCATGTTGTCACAAGTAAGTGGACAGTTGGATTTGCATCTGGTGTAGACTGATGTCTCAAGTGGGCACAATGGAGGTGGATTGGTAGGTGGAAGAGTCACACGAGCAGGTGGCACAGCTGAGCAGGCAAACTTGGCATTTTCACAGACACTGTGCACAAAAAAATCAAACAAAAATAAATGTGTCATTATTTTTCAGAATTTAACTAATAAATATTTTATAATAATCTAAATCAATGGTAAAACTTAGTTATGTCTATATGATCAAATATTATTATTTAGATACTGGCGAATAACAACAAAGATTTATCTTATTATATTTTTAAAATTGACTTAAGTATTAAAGAACAAATTTAACAATCTTTTTGTGAAAAGTAAAATGTCTAAATTACCAAATTTCACTTCCAAGAACTGTTGTGTATCCAGATGGATACTGTTTCCCATTGAAAATACAAGGACAATCTGCAATTGGGACACATTGCCCTTGGTCGTTTAAAGTTTGACCGGCCAAACAATTGCAGCCTTCAACACACTTTGTGTCACAGTCAGGGTCTCTGTTTTCAGCGATGTCTCTGCATGTACGTTCACAGGGCCTGGCACACACAGTATATTGCTGACCAGCAGGACACTGCAGCACTGTTCAGATTGAAATTTTAACAAATCATCAACATGAATGGTATTTCTACAACATGAATTGCATTTCATCAACATAACTGATGGTAAAATGGTGGTATACAAACAATAAATTTTAATTAGCTACTTACAGCATTCTGGTATTTGCAGACGCCAATTTATTTGTATTCCCTTAGTGGCACATGTGTCTGCATAGCTTCCCATGTTAGGGCACATACAGTCCTTCATATTAGCAGTGCAAGAACATAGATCGTATAGACAGTCCTCATAATATGTGGTGACATCAATCACATTATGACAAGCTAGAAAACAGAAAGAATTTTTAAAAAAAAGAAACAAAATTATGACAATGCATTAAAAATAATTTTCAAAAGACTTTAAACAACTAACTAAATCATTATTGTGTAACAGGCCATTCAAGATCACTGATGAAGAATTGTGGCAAAGAACAAAGTAGTAGCCCAATGTAAAAGAAATCATTCAAAGATGATGGCAATTGATTGGCCACACCCCTAACAAACTTGCATTTAACATCACAAGACAAGCCCTCACCTGAAACTCCCAAAGAAAGACAAAAAGGGACAGCCCAGAAATACAGGGCACTGACATTTAGATGGCATGGATGAGGTGACTTCACAAACAGAAAAGATTTTAATTGAATTTTAAATTCCATTGAAATAATAGTCATTTACTTTACCTTTAAATATGTCTCCTTTGAGTTTCTGGCACAAAGCCAATGCTTGATCTTTTTTCTGAGGGTTGGCATCACAAGGATCTTGAGGTGATATTTCTGAGATGTTGGCACATGACTGCTCAGTCTTCCATTGGTTACCAAAAATGTTGGGGTTGGTTTCAACATTACCCTCAAGTGTCTTAAAATCATTGGTCTGATCACCATCAAATGTACCGCACAGACCAATGGTTTTTTTGTAGAACTCAGCAGGAGCTTTGATGTAAGCTCGTGTGCGACCATCCCACAATATGCTGATACCGTTGCTTAGAGTAGCCTAGAGATCATTTACATATAATTTATAGATTTTTAAAAATCAAGTTTTAAAAATACATGGTATATAATGAGTGCAAGGTATAAAATAAATATGAAACATTTTTAATGAATGTAAGAAGCAATAATATGAGTACTTTAAAAACTTAAGTAGCAATAATAAATAAAACACTGAAGAATAACTTATAAATACAAAAGCACAACCTAATAAGTACTTAGATAGACACAAAGATAAAGGCACATTTCTTATTCCATTTGTTAGGGCAAATTCATACAAGTGCTCCTTTTTCCCTGGAGCTACTAGAGCATAGAACAAATTGCCAGAATCGCCAGGAATGCCTAAAGACTTAGCAAAGTTTAAGTCTCTAATTAATACACATGACTAGATTACTACATGGCTATGCGAAGGAAATAGTGCCATAAAAGCATAGAACAGTTTGCCTGAATCAGCCAGGAATATGTCCGTCAACAAACTTTCTCTTTACGAAGAGGCCCGAACAAGACACTGGCCCCAAAACACCCACAATATAAAGAAAACTATATGGAGAGCTCCCTGATTTGGAAACCACTGTGCAGTTCATCTCATATATTGGTCTAGTCATCTGGACGCTCCATCATAAAAATGAGAATGAGGAAGAAGAAGCTAGGAATACAAATGACTTAGCAGAGCTTATGTCTCTAATTAATACACATGGGAAGGACATAATTATCTTCTCTTTGAAAGGAATGTCTGTAATTTATGACAACTAATAAAGATAAGATAATGAGTGCCCTTTCCAAAATAGTACTTAGAAATGTGGTAAACTAATTATGTCTTAAACATTTCTCTAAAACATTCTAGTAAGCTCTTCAGTACAATTTTGTATTAGGCAAAAACAAAAAAAAACGAATTATTCCTTTTTGTGAACTCACTTGCATAAAGAGTGATGACACCATAGTGACTTTTATCTCTGGTGTTATATAAGGTAGAGTAGTTATTTCTCTCCCATTTATAAAGAGCTGGTGATTGTGGTCCAACTTAATGTTCAAGCCTTGCATATCAATGCTGATGGACTTTGTGCAGGAAGCCTCTCCATGTCCACACTGAATGTTGTCCACTATCACATTGAAGTCTCTGTCTTTCATCAGGTAGTAGGAGCAGGTCCCCATGAAATTATATCTCTTACCATCAAAGGTTTCATAGTGAGGGTCCCCAGTGGCTGAGCAGGTTTTGTCACAAGATTTTCTGGTACAGTTCCAAGCACCATTGTGGCATGTGCTAATAGTAAAAAGATAAATGTTTGTCCTTTTTATTATATACATACATAGATCAGTTAGGTAAAGGAGACAAACCATTAAATCTAACATTAAATATTTAATTGATTTTACAGTTTGTATACTACTGAAAAGTCAAAGAACTTATTTTATAAGTAATTTTTTGTAACTGTCACAGTCTTGCTGACATTGCCTGGTATATGTTCACTTCAGGTCGAGAAGATGAAAGGCACATGAATCATCTGATATAGAAAGACTTAATTGACTTTTAGTCATTAGTAACTTTTAAGTCAGTTGGCAAGAGTAGTAACTTTTAAGTCAGTTAGGTAGAGTGGTCACTGAAGAGTAGTAACTTGGAGTTCAGTTGGGTAGAGTCGTTTCTGGGATTTGTAACAGTAAACATATTTCTAATAGTTGTTTTCTGTGCTAGGAGCTGGATACATGTTATTGAAGTTTATTGTTATCCGCTGTGATGCTGATGTATTTTAGTAGTGAAGTTGTTTTCTAGTGGACTTGTATATTTGATACCGCTGTTATGCGGATGTAGTTATATTTCAAATTGGATACTTGATGTAAATAGGATGAAGTGATAGTATATTGAAATATTGAATAAACAATATATTTTGTCTGCTAAAGTGGATTCAAGTCAATTTATTCTATTTATGTTTGTCATGTGTTACGTGTTACTCCAGGATGCACTCCAGGATGCACGAACCCAGCATTCTTCTAACATTGCACACATTGATGACAAACACATCCTTTATATTCTGGTGAACAGCCCTATGTGTAATATTGTCACCACATATATGAATACAGTTACAGTAACCATGATCATTTCAAACTGATTTTAATTTTCGATCAACATAAAATGTTTTAACCAAGTTAATGTGGATTGAGACTAACTTGACTTACCAATTGTTACATTTTTCTGGGACTATATCACCTTCTTTAAATGTTTGTGAGTTTTTCTCACAAGGGCATTCAGTGGTCGGGATGCAATTACCATTGTGTAGAACCTGTCCATCAGGACAGAAGCAACCATCCACACAAGTGGTATCAGGGCATACTGAGTTCACATTAGAACAGTCTTTAGCACATGAGCTGCCACATTCTTTATAGACCATGTTATTGGGACAGGAAATGGCTGGAAAAAAAAAGTGACTGTATTAAATCTCTAACAAAAAAAAATTTACTTTGGATTTAAAATAAGGATAACACTTCCCAGTCAATACTTCTCCGAAGTATCCATCAAGTAAACATTTTATATTCAAGTAAAAGGCTTGCCCAAAGATGAAAAAGGCTGAACAAAAATACATTACTCAGAAATGCTAAAAAATTGTCTAAAAAAAATAAGTAAATGTAATATTTCCTAGTGCTATTTTTCTAACAAACATAATGTTGTTTTTTTTTTGTCTGCTCAAAAATAATGCACAATCAAATATCAATGAATAAAGCCTAAGTTATTGTGTTTTTAACTTTAAATAATTGATGTAACTGAAAATCTAATACTCTACCACATCTGCCTTGAGTCCTCCATGTTATACTGGCACCTTTGTCCATGCAAGAACGTGAATAAGCCTCCATTGTATCACACATACAAGAGGCTTCACCCCCAGCATTACAGCAATCAGTTTTACAAGACTCTTTGAATTGTGTTGCATCGACTTTCTGGATAATTTCAATTTTTTTTTTAATTACAATCAATAATAACAACAAATAATAATGGCTAGATCTGATGCCATACCAATTTTTTCTTTTCACTATGATTTTTAAGGCAAAATAAAGTTTATAACAACTTTTTAAGTTTGTGTATTTTCCAAAATTAATATTTTATTAAATCAATAATTTAACACAAATAAATGAAAATACATGTAAGAAGATTATAAGAGTATAGAGTTACCGAAGAGCATGCAAGAAAAGATGCTTCAGATGTTAAAGCCTCACAGAAAGTTTGAGCTTTCTGGATAATATCTGGAGTCTGGGCATCACATCCAGTCTTCTGTGGTGGCTCAGCACAAACTGTTGTTGTTAAAAAATAAGATAAAACATCACAGAGATTTGTTTCCTCTTTGCATTTCTAGTTACAGATAAAAACTAAAACTTGCTACATGATGAAATTTTAAAACTAGTTCATGTTTCATTTTATCATAATCAACAAATTCTAAGTATCTAAATACACAAGAGAAAGATTTAATGAGACATTATGGCTCATTTATTGATCTTTTGTTGCTATTTTAAATAATGTTTTGTTTGATGATAATTGAATGTCAACAGTTGAGAGCATGAGTGACTTACCATTTCCAGGTTCTTCTTTTTTCCAACTAGCACCAAACAGTCCTACATCTGTAACTTGGCTTCCTCTTGGTGTCTCAAAATCATCAGTTGGAATCTTATTGTACTTGCCACAAAGACCAGTAATTTTATTTAGAAACTCATCTGAAACCTGAAATTTAGAACAAATTTGGGGAAATTAAACTTTTATATATCATAGAAACATGTTCTGCTTACATGATAAACCAAGCTATGTGAATTAGCAAATCCATGTTTTAATAGTTGAGTACTATTGTATCAGCTTTTGAACTGTTATGCGATTAAGACAATTTTGCAATTTTAATACAATTAACTGGTTTTCACATATAACTTTTCTTAGAAAAAAAATATCAAAGTTTTTATCTTATAGATTACAGAAGTTCCATTAAAAGAGAATGATTCAAACATGATCAAGAAATAATCTTTTGTGTCTGTAAAGGGCACAATAACAGAATAATACAACACATGTTCCAGGAGCTGAAAATTGATTCTAACAAAGCATGCCCTTGAGAGGTGTCTCCAAATAATGCTGACCTTGCATACTTTATCAAGAATCCTAAACATGATACTTGCCCCAGAAGACAAACTTTAGAAAGAGCTACCTGATCTCAGATAATAGGACTGCTATCTGAACCCTTCAACATGATAATGAGCTTGCAGAAGACGAATTAAAAGAAGAATTTTAAAATGCTTATTTAATTTGAAAGGAAAACAAGCAAAATATTTTTAAAATCTTTTTTTTTAAACAAAGCTTATCTAAGGGAAAGAATGCAACACAGCAACTATATATATCAATATATAGTTGTTATATTCCTTATTCAATATCAAAATATTTAATTACCAATAGTTAAATGATTAATTGGTTAATTATTTAATTGATTCTTGTATTGTTAGTTACGATAAAACAAAATAATTAATTAACAGTAATTAATTGACTTATTGGTTAATTTTTTAAAAAGATTCATTTCTTATATTGCAAATGAATTATTGCGTGAAGTTTCAATTTCATCCGAGAAAGGGTTAGGAGAAATAACGTGTACAGACAGAAAGATAGACAGATAAAAAGAGTGAGTTGATATAAGCTTTGTAAAAATATAATCATATTGGTACTTGTTTACCTTGATAAAGACAGACTGCTTTCCATCCCATTTAATGTTGTACCCAAGGTTACTTGACATTGTTATGTAGCCACCAACTTTTTCAAATACAATGCCTTCTTTAAATCCTGGTACACTCACAAGCTGAAATTTAGTGAGTAAATTTAGAAAATACTTCAACAAAAAGATATAACATAATAATTTTCTATACTCTGCAACTTCTAGCTGATCTTTAATGTGAAAATAGAAGAGATTAAATTATCTATTGATATATAAAATATAAAAAGTATTACTTGATCATTCCACTTGATTTCAGGTCCGCTAGCTCCGGCAGCAAAAGATATTTTATTTCCTGACTGATAAACATCAATTTCTTTGCTGCATGCTGATACACAATTAGGTTTGTTTCTAGCCAGAATGTCAAATTGATTTGGTGCATGAACCAAAGTATATCGACATGGGCCCTGTTTGTGGTGATGTATATATGTCATTTTAATACCATTTTTTACAATTTAAATTGCTATCATTATTAAAACTAAATAAATTATTTTTATTTTCCTAATTTGAGTAATGTTTGAAAATTTAACAATAAATTAAATTTAATAACAAGAAAATAATTAAATAAAAATTAAATACTTTTAAAAAAAAAAAAGCTAATGTCAACTAGTATGGATTAGTTATGTAAATGAATATGTAATAGATCTAGACTAACAATAATAAATCAGTGTGATTAGATATCATTTTCGGTAATTAATTTGTTTAGCGAAATTTCATGCTTTTAGCTTTCGCAATGAGCTATGATCATATTACTTGTCAGGCCTATTTGCGAAAGGAAAGGGAATAAATAAAGGAGTATCTGAATGTTACCATGATAGCTTTTTAAATGCATTTATACAAAAAAAAGTTGTACGACTTGAATTCAAACATGCATGCTCAAGGTTATATAGTTATCAAACATTATTTTCAAACTTTTAAATGACGCCTCTAAACGAAGTATAAAGGGGACTATTTCAACTTATACCACTACATCTGCCAAGTACAATTTCTTTCCCTTATTTGAAAACAACCAAATTAATTAATTACCAATAGTTAATTAATTCATTTTTTTTTATTGATTCTTGTTTTATCAGGTACAAAAATTAAACTTATTCTGAGATTTGGTGTGGGAGAAATAATGTGTACAAACATTTTACCAGACAGACAGAGTTGATCTAAGCTTTGTAAAAATGAAGTGAAGTTTGAAAAATGAAAGTCTAATGAAACCATTAAAAATCATATTTAAGCTCCTACAATAATCAGTAAACAAAATAAAATGAAAAGGACACTGACTTTATGGTCTTAATTAATATAATGGAAACAATAAAAAAAAAAAGTCTTCTGACATTATTGTTATTATAAAGCTCTAAATCCATATCCAGTTCTAATGTGTGCATAAGCCAACTGAAATAAGGCTTACTAGTTTTTAATTATTAAGTTCTAATTTAAGCTACTTTCATTTTACTCTACAGAAATTTTAAAAGATGGTTCAAAATAGCTGAAAAGTTTCTTGACAATTAAAAACTTCTACAATTAAACATGCTTCTTGCACTTCCAATTTGAAAAAAAAAATTTATTCTTTAAATCTGTAATTAAAATTGTTAACTAAGTTATTGATTTATATGACTGATTTAGTTTCATGTAATTGTTTCTATAACTTAACTTACATCGAATGTGTACACTTTGTTGTCAAATGTTCGATAATGATTTGTTCCCCATGCTCCACACATTGCATCACTGGAGATCCTTGCTGAAAACCAAATAATTTCTTATTCACAGTTCAAAACCATTTATGAAAATACTGGGCCTATTGCATTAATAAAAGATCTCAGGTTCAATCACTTTAAAATCTTGTTAGACCAAACTATTATAAACATTCAATTTTCCAAATATTAGCAATTACAAATAAGGTTAAACTGAAAAATGAAGTAAAAAAAATAATCAAAGATAAATATGAGGTTTTTACCTGCTGTTGTTCTGGGTGCTGATGTGGTTGGTAGATCAACAGCTGAAAGAAAAAAAAACAGGTTTTTAAAATAATCATTTAGAGTTTATTTCAGAGAGAGCATGAAAAGAAAGTCCTTATTTGTAGTTATTACCTACAAAATAAAAATTGTTCATGATTAAAGGCTCAATAAGGTAATTACACAGCTTGTAGAATGTGTGATAATAGTCAAGGCTAAAGAGATGAAGCACCTGGATTTGAGAAGAGCTAATTTTTCTTTTTCTTAAAATGAGGATTCTTTTTAATCTAACACGCTCTTGGACTTGTTACAGTTTTGTATAAGAAACTGAAAAATGTTAATTCTATATCACCTACCCTACTATTCATACACTCTTAAAAATGAAAGGTACTTTTCATAATAAATGCTTTTTAAATGGAAAAAAAATTTTTTTTTTATTTTTATAACACACAGTACAGTCCTTGTAATCTCAACAAATTTTAATAAGGATCTATAAAGAAATCTTAGTCTTAGCCTTTTATAATAAACTTTGTACTAAATAAGATCATTAAAAATAAATGAAGATAGCTCACCTTGTATGCAGTCTGGCACCAAAGTAACATCAGGTGTCCATGTACCATTCTTACCACACACATACTTAGCAGGAGGTTCCCTTTCAAAAGTAAATGTTGGCAGACACTGTGGTACACAATCTTTGCCACCCTCAGCATTTTGTATGCAATCCATTGTTCCAAATCTTGGTGGAACATAATTGGTGCAAAGTTCCCGACCTTTGGTGAGTAAATAGAGTATAGATGATAAGTAAAAAGAATATAATCTATGCATTTAATTTACCGAAAGAGTGAAGATAGATGGCTCTTGTCATGAAATTAGGTAATAAAAAAAAAATATTAATGAAAGATAATTTTTGTTTGGAAATTCAATTATTAAGCAAAGATAAGAACTCAAATATCTCATCAGTTATGTTTTTTTCTCCTCTTTTACACTTTTGCAAACTCTGCATGTGGTCTTCCCCCTATTTTTAATAATTAAGCTTGTTTGTGTAGATTCCTTCCCGTTATTTGATATTTTAAAATTAATTTCATGTGTACAGTTTCTATCAGCCATAATCTAGATCTAAATTATAAATATAAATTGGCAATTAAAAAGTTTTTGTTTATTAATTGAGTAAATTAAAGTCAGAGAATTTTTTTTCAGTGTGATAAAAATATATGTATTAATGGTTCTTGTCAATAGTTTTGTATAAGGATGAGGTGGGTTTTTAATAAATGTGAAAAGTAAAAGAATATAATGTCTACCTTAATTTTTTTTAAAATTATATCTCTATTAACTGTAAAACCTACAATAATAACGATGAGGGAGGAAATTACTGCCTTAATTGTACTTCTACAACTATTATGTAATTGAAATATTATTTATTTATTTATTTTGCATGTAAAAATAGTTATAAAAATGTAGATCTACCTAGAAAGAAATAAAAAAAACTTACTGTGCAAGCATTGCTCTCCATAAAAGGGTTGCACACACCTACAAGTGTTGGGTGCTGTGCATACACCACCATTTAAGCAAGCTGGATCACAATTAGCTACAATTCAAAAGTAATAATAAATTAATAAGTTATATAACTACAACATGGCCATTCTTATGCAAAGAATAGCAATATATGGATACTTTTTTATGTATTTTAGGGTACAACAAATTTTACAATACAAAATTTGAAAGATACTTACCAATGCAATCAGGGGTTGTCACTGTATCAAAGAAACCAGTGGCAACATCACAGGGAAAGACAAAGTCTTTAGCTTCTGTTTTATCAAATTTGTATCCTGTTTTGCATGTAATTGTGCAGAATCTAAATGAAGTAAATAAATAAAAGGTAAACACTACACTTTTAGACTTTTTTCTATCCTAAGGTGACCAGAATAACAAGTTAAGAGGATACTAAAGCACTGAACAACAAGTTCTTACTAATAATTTTTTATTTGGCATTCCTTTGGTATTGTTTTGAATGAGGCCTTCAAGAGAGGCCATTCCTTATAGGCCTCAACACTGACCTGCAACTTCACAAGCCGTGGGCAGTTTAGACAAATAGCTCCTTGCCACGTCCTGGTTTGTACAATGTGGCAAAGAGCTATTGGTCTAAACTGCCCACAGGTAGTGACGTTGTAGGTCAGTGTTGAGGCCTTCTATAATGAATGGTTTCGGTTTAACCATGTACATGTATGTCTTGTTGCATGTGATTGTCAGAAACTTTATTCAAGATAGAGCACCTTTCTGTATGATCTACCTGAAAGCATCAATTTAACCTGTGGAATAGGCTGCGTCTCTATCTGAAATAGAAACTTTGCACAATTTTCTTAAAAGTTTTAAGATTTTTGCTGCTTCCTCACTTTTTCTAACCAACATGAGTGTTCTTAATAGTAATTCACATGCGTATGTACTTTTCTTTTATTTTATGAAAGAAGGACATTGGCCACCTGTCTAGACATTTTATGAAAAGTGTGAGTAGACATTTCAAAGCGGAGCTGTCACTCCTAAGTCAGGACGTCTGGTCACCTTAATTTATACTTTTTTTTTAAAACTTTTTCTAGATTCATATATTATTATAGATCTAGAGCTTGACTAATTCTAGACTAGACTATTGATAAAGGTCTAGATCTACTAGACTGGTCTAGATATTAAGATAACTCAGACATGTGGGGCCTACTACTAGACTCGACATGATTTATAAATACATAATACACCATAGCCTAGATCATCTAGACTCTATAGGGTCTACTACTATACATGCAGATCTATTAAAATGTTATTTAAAATTACAATAATAACAATATTCATAGAGTTGATATAGTGCTCATAGCTGTATTCACAGTATTGCTAATTTGATTTTTTTTTTTTCAAAAGAAATTAACTTAAATCTAGGCAACCTTAGGCGTCTAGTGCCATTAGAGAATGGTTATGGAATGGGTGGCCTGAATCAGCCAGGAAAACCAGAGTCTAAGTCATTGATTAACATGAATGACTAGATAACATATTAAATGCGTATGACGTAGATTCTAATTATCAACAGCTCCTTTGTAATATAACGTCTGTAATATATTAGATCAATAAATAACATAGGAAGAATAAAATTATGATTAGAATTATAGACTTTATCTATTATAGAGATAGTAATATAAGAATAATAATAATAATAATAATAACCTTTATTGTCCATAAGGAAATTTGTCTTACAATTTGTGCATTATACCAAACAAAACATTATAACTATAAAGAAAAACAAAATGTTCATTCACACCAGACTCTCTCACAATTTAGATGTCAAAATTTACATCAGGTACATCAAGATGTAGATTCTATATAATCATACATAGATTATAGATAGATCTACATCTAATCTAGTCATAATTAGGCATATTCATATAATATACCTAGGTAGATCTAGTATTATAGATTTCAATATTAATATAATATTAAATAAAATAATATTATAATCATTTGCCACATTTGGGACAAAAGTCGTCTAGTACTAGTAGGCCTATGCCTATTATACTGGCTATACTAGACTGTCTAGACATAGTTTATTAGTAGTTACTAGGCTATACACTATACTACTGGCTATGTAAAGTATGTAACATAATAATAATATAGTAATACTAATAGTAATAGATAATAGATCTATGTTATAATTATTATATGTAGAGTCTATATATTTGATTAATCATTAAAAATTCTTTTTTTTTTTATAATATAAGCCCTACTATAAAAAAATTATACAATACTGACAATTACTCTATCTATAGTCTAGTATAGTCTATAGCCAGTAGTATAGTTAATATGTACATAAATAGATCTATAAAGACTAGAATGATAGATCTAGACTATATCATATATCTAGATTCTACCTATCACTACTAGTACTATAACTAGACTCTAGTCTATAGAGTAGACATTCACATAGACATAGTCATACTAGATTGATAGATCTAAATCTAGAGATCTAGACTAGTTTAAGTTTAGGCTTTAGTCGTAGACAGATACTGAGATAGATCTAATCAATTCTAATCCATAATCGTGACTTTTACATAAAAAAAAATAGATAGCTAGACTACTTGTAGTCTAGATCGATTTATTTTTGTCCTAATGAACTCTATGATAGGCTATGCATTCAGACCATTTTTCACATAGATCTAGATCTAGATCTAGATCTAGATCTAGATCTAGATCTAGAATGGAATAGATGGAATAGAATGGATCCAGATAAATCATAGACTATATAAATCTAGATTCTATATTTGTTTCGCTTTTTTTTTTTAATTTAACATTTTTGGTTTGACACTTGGATTATCTTGTCCTATCTTATAAAAAAAAGACTTTACTTCAAAAAAAAAAAAAAAAAAGAAAGATTAGAATTATCTTCGTTTTACTAGATCTAGTTATTGTAGTTTTGATATTCATAGGTAAATCTAGATATAGATTTACATGTTAATCAATAATTTAAATTTTGCCAAGTAATTGGTTTTCCTGGCAGACTCAGGCAACCTATTCCATGCTCTAAACGACTAAAGGCCACTAGATTTGGAAAGAATGAGCATTTTGTTTGGTTTGGTTTGGTTTTAGTTTTAGGCACATCGGCACAGTATAGGCCATGTCGTGCCAGCAGTCCCTTAAGGACCACTCTCCCAAATTTGTTATGGGCAATACATCTATATAGGAATTCAAAAAAGAAGATGATTGCGTCCTATAATTACAATCTAGATTTGGTTCCCTGACATATTCTCATCATATGAGACATTTCATCATTGTAACATTTCATCACCATAACATAAGTTAACCCTAACTCTAAATGATGAATAGCTATAATGATGAAATGTTGCTATGATAAAATGTCTCGTATGATGAGGTGTATGGTCACCTCTAGATTTATATAGGCCTATAGGGCCTACACAAAATTGATTTTTAAAAAAAATATTATTCGATTTGAATATAATAATAATAATAATAATAAGGCTTGTCTTGGAGTCTGAAGATCAGTGAGGAATGTAGTATTTCCCGTGGCTGCGCAGCCCCCAACTGTGACCTTCATTTTTTGCCACTTCCAGGGCAAGCATTGGCCTAACCATTGTCCGCAGGTGGTCGATTTAGATTTTCTTTTCGCCGTCTGCGTCTGTCCTCGGCAGCGGATCTTCTCTTGGTCTTAAATATTTGAATCTAGATCTATATACATGTTTGTATTATGGGAGAGATAACTTAAAAGAAAACAAAGAATGATTCTGTATTTAGAGCATGATGACGATGGTATCCATGACGCATCACTTTAAAATGAAGTAGAGCTACTTCGACAGCATCTAACCCTAACTAGGGTCTGTGTGATATTTTAGAACCTTGTTTGGTTAAGTCCTCAACGTCTTTATCATTTTTCGGCATGTTTGACAGCAGCAATACCTTATGCATGGGAGATACTAATTGTTCTGTATCATTCTGGAACTACTCTCAGACGTCATATTCATCGGCCTCTGCACAATAAGGCAGAGGCGTGGTGAGCGTAACGTGCGCCCGGGCAAGGTATACATTATTATCTTCTTATCTTATCTTATATAATACAGACGTTACTTAAAAAAAGAAGATGATATATTACGTCCTACGCTTCATGCATTCAGTAATGCATATTAACCAATGACTTAAATTCTGCCAAGTCTCTGGTTTTCCTGGCTAGCTCAGGCAACACATTCCATGCTCTAATCGCGCTAGGAAAGAAAGCATTTGTACAGATTTGTCCTAGTATATGGGACGAGGAATGTGCCGTTATCGTTATTGGCGCGTCTGCATAAAGTAAGCCTAAATCTCTATGATTATACAAAATCTTCCTCTACATGGATGTAAAAAGGAATTTAAAACCTCAGGTTGGTAAGACTACAAAATTAAAAAAACAATCATAAATTAATAATAATAATTATCGTTATTTAAATTTGTTACTATTATCAAATCATTTTTTTATTGTCATGGTAACGCCACGAACTAGTCATACCTATTAACACAATTTCAAAGTGAGTTTTTTTCATCTAATGTGATCCACATAGAAAATCAACTAATGGTGGTACTAAACGAATAAAATATGAAACTCTATTTGACTCGACTTATGTTATTTCACATCGAGAGCAAATGTAGAAAGTCGTTAGCTATGAAGATGTAATGTTTGTAATTAGTGCCCAATTAATGTTCAAATTCAATAGGAGTTACTGTAGCTAAATAAAATTCAATCGTAATAGTTTTTAAATATTTGAACAGATATATCACTTTTTTCTCATGTTCAACGTCAAGATTCTTAGCTTTTCCTGTAAGAACCGCACAGATTTAAAACAATGGTTCCCATAATAGTGGCTTTTCCCAAACCACCCCCTCAAAAAAAAAATTATTTCCGCGCCTCCCCCCCCCCCCCCCCCATTATCCAGCTAATGGGTCTGTAAGCATTACGATCAAGAGATTCCCTGCAATGTGAGCTTCCGAAATTCACGATTTTTTTACATTTTACTCTTAGAAAGAAAAACGCGAGTCCCAGTCAAAGATATAAAAAATCTTGGAACAGGTTTAGGCTATACTGAGTTGTGAGATAGGCTATATTCTAAGCATTTGAGCATGTAAATTCGTAATGGGCTAGATCGAAAGATCCTACTGGTGTTCAGAAAGATGCCTTATTGTTTTCATAAAAGTGTCAACTAACCGATGGTAGGCCTACGTCACGCGGAAGAAAATTAATCTTTCTGACGTAATTGTCAGGTAAGAAAGTACTCTCTAGAATCTTTACGATAACCTTTAAACAACACAACGACAATTTATAAGACATTTTATAAAGTGATGCAATAAGACAGTGTTTCCCAAACTGTGTTCCGCAGAGCCCCAGTGTTACGCGAGGCCTGAATGCGTGTTCCACAACCTACTGGAATACCTAACTAGTAGGCCACCACGTGATATAATGTCTTTAAAAAATAAACAAAAGTTTCCGCTAAATACTCATAATAAGCGAGATGTTTCGTTAAGAAAAAATAGTTTACAAAACACAGCAATAAAAGATTAGTTCCACCAAGGCGCTCCTTTCAGTAGGTCTAAATTTTGTGCATCATGATGATCAGTAGCGGTCTTAGGGGGTGTCAACTGGGGCAACCGCCCCAGGCCCCGCGCCTGAGGGGGGCCCCGCGCTGGGAGATTTTATTGTCACCAACTTCGAAAACTAAATGAGTGGTCATAAACAAGGACTTGTTACTCAATATTTTCCCAGTATACCAAATATACCAATTGCTATTTAAGATTACATATTGTATTTCGAAATACCGTTTTGTTTCGGTAAAGACAGCCGAGTCTTAGAGGCTATCATCGTTTAACGTTCACAATAAAAACACATAAGTAGAAGCAACCATTCCTAATCGTTTCGACGTCTAATCGGATTTTATTTGGAAAATGCGTAGTGATAAAGTTTGAACTACTATTTGCATTATGAAAAATTGTATATGAAAAATACATTTGTAGTAACAATAATGGAACTTTTGACCAATTGATTATTTAATAAAAATAATCAGTGCTTTTTTTTAACCGTCACGTCGTACGGCGTACTTCACTTTTTTCAATGTGGGGAAAAATATTAATTTTCTTGAATTTTAGCGTTTATTATTAATTTATTAATAGTTACAAAATTAGGCAATCCATTTTTTTAAAAAATAAAAAAGCACTGAAAATAACTAAACAATTGTACGATGTATTCTCGACTGTCGCTGGTGATACGTTCTAAGACCGCACGCAAAGGTCAGCTTTTCGCAGTAAGCTGTTTAATTTCATAAACGTATAATATTTTTCGGATATAAACAGTATCACCAGTTGGTGTGCTTATACAGTTATTTCGGCAAATCAGCTTCCAGCATGACATATTAAGTTTTCTTTTTCCAATTGGCTACTGTGTGAACGTGTTGAAAAAAACAAAAAAAAAAAAAAAAAAAAACGCGGGAGTATTTTTAGCGGTCCCAGAAAGGGGAAAAGACGCTATTAGTTTTGTGTGGAATGTCTGCCCGTCCATCCGTTGCGTTTAGATCTCGTAAACTAGAAAAGTTAGTGAAAATCCGACTTCATAATATTTAAGACCATTCAAAGTTCTGATGCAACGGCTACTTTTTTTTTTCTAAAACCGAAAAATCAAATTTTTAAATAACTTATGCAAGCAGTTTCTTTCAGAAAAATACATCACTTTTACAACTATCCATTATTAATGTTAACAAACACCGAAAGCTCTGTAATATAACAGATAATTAATTAGCCCTTTTAAACAGGTTTATATGAAAACGTTGTTTTTTTTTTTCATTTTTTTTACATTAGTATTGCTAAGTTAAGTAAGTTTTGTTATACTAACTACTACATTTACACAGAAAAAATCTATTTAGTATGCATATAAGTTGGACATAATTTAAAACAACAATTAATAAGTAGTTTTTCATATCACGTGTCATAATGTGGTTAAGTAACAAATAAGCTTCACTGGGCACTACACAAGATCTGTCAACCTTCTTTCTCCATTCTACTGTCATTTATTTGTCATTGATAGAATTTCATTCTGATGTTCTTTCTGAAAATATTGAAACCTCCTTTTTTACCTGTCTGGGTGGACCACTTCAGGGGCAGATTTTAGTTTGTGTTTCCACACAAACTGTCCTTGTAACCTTGTCTTTAGAAAATTATTTAAAAAAAAACGTGATACAGCCTTTCCGAAAAAGTCGGGTCTTCGAAAGTGAATGGACCACTGTAACTCCTATAGAACACTTTATTCTTAAAGAACATCCTATTGGCTTCAATTAACAGAGTGGGAGAGGCGACATACTATTAGTAGTGGCGAGTGTTTTTTTATTTGCATCTATTGATGCAGAACAATTAAAATACAGTATATAATGTACTTTAGCGGCCAATAGTAAACCAGCAGTACCCTACGTAATGTTCTATGTTTTGTTACAAAAATAATGCCCGCAGCTTTGAGGCGAACATACTGTATTGTTATTGTTGCAGCATTAGAGAAGAATTAGCCCGTTAGCGAGATGTGGTACGATATATATATATAGTCTACCTTTACGGCTAGGGGCCCCGCACATGACGCTCGCCCAGGGCCCCGCGCACTGCTAGGGCCGCCCCTGATGATGATGAAAGCACTCATAAAGCGCGCGATGGAGTTTTTTTTCCCTGTCTATGGCGTGGCTGAGTTATCCGGACTACAGGGCTATTAAGTGCCGAGTTTTCGTGACACTATTGTATCAGGTCCTCTTTTGTTAAGTTTGACAAATTGTTATCATTTGCTTTTACTTTTAGGTCCTACGTGCTTCGAAATTTCACTCAGAAATGGTTATATTATCCCTAGATCCTAGCTAAACGACAGTGAATGGCGGCTGGCAGGGTTCGAACGCGGGGCTATCGGGGGCGATAGTTCGAAGCACATACCACGACGCAACCATGCATCCATTGAATTCAATTACCAATATCATAATAGATCTAGTATAAGTGACATAACAATATATTGTAATAAAATGGTTCTCTTTTGAAACAATTAATAATGACATTAGGCCAATATTTGTAGTTCAGCATTCGACTAGTGATTAGATAAGGCCTACTGCTTAGTTATCACATATAAATCTTGTCTAAACCCGTCATGGGATCGCAAATCTCCTTATGCCCCGTTGCCATTAAGTCCACCAGCTCAAAATTAGTCTCGGCAGTAAAAAAAAAACATAGGACCATCAGTGACACAATTAATAATACTTACATTTCAATTTGCAGTGCATCCGAATATTCACAGGTCACTTCGCCATTCTTTGGAGCAGTAGGGGTGGGGCACACTATAGACAAGAGATTAAGTTAAGATTATTTTATGTTAGATTACCTCTTAAAAATAAAATAAATACGTTAGATTAGCTAATAAAGATTAATTAATGTTAAATTTTCTATTCCTGTCGAACTATCTATCTATCTATCTATCTATCTATCTATCTATCTATCTATCT
>JADKLZ010000003.1:25847591-25860318 GCA_021533235.1 Biomphalaria straminea
AACAAGCAACAACAAGTAATTGGGAAGATCCCATGGCGCACCACGGTTTGAATGGACCTGATCCGCACTATTTTCATTCACAAAATAGCATAGACATAAATAAATATAGACTGGAAAAAGGAAGTAACTTCGTGTAACTTGAAAACACATGTATATAGATCTATATCCACTATTGAATTATGATTTCTAAATTATGAAAAAAATAAAAATTGCATGATCCTCAGTCTTAGAGATTAAACACAATTTATAGACATAAAATAAAGTACACACAATTGTAATGCACACATTTTGTTTCATAAAACTCTCTTATGAATTTGTGTAACGAATGGGAGGGAGGTTAAAAAAGTGGAAGCCGGAAGAGATTATATTGTGTCGTAAGACTCTTGAAACTAGAACGACAATACACAGATAGATACTACTCTCAGGTTTGACTTTAGCGCGGGAAATCTGTTATATCATGTTAGAAAATGGTTCAATTTAATAATTTATACACCTAAAAATTAGCACGGGTCCAAAGAAAGTTCGGGACCCACTGTGGTCGCATATGTTGTAGTATTTTTTATTCATGATTTCACTTATAACAAGTAGGCTAAATGGGAAGATCCCATGGCTCGATTATAGAACTTCTCTTCGCAGAGATAGTTTTATGCTTTAGCACATGAACATACTAATTATAGTCCATTTAATCAAATTAACATTCAAATTTGTTTTTCTAAAGCATTGTTACATGAGTGCAGCTATATTCTTAAAATCGCGTAAATTAAGGTCAATTAGCCATTTTTTTTCTCCATTCATAGTATTTTTCATTCATGAATTCACGCATTCGCTTTACTTATATCAAGCAATTGGGAAGATCCCATGGCGCAGAATGGTGTGAATGGGAAATAATATATCCAAATCTGCACTATTTTCATTCACAAAATAAGCATAGCATATTTTTTTTATTACTTTAAAAATATTTTAATAATGTCCGGAAATTTCCAGGACTTTTTCGACCGGCGGCATAGTAGGCTATTTAATAACATTTCAGGAGATTTCCAGGGGGCTCCTGGTAAATCAAGAGGCCGCGGAAATCTGTTATGTTTTATAAAATCTTATCTTATCTTATCTTATATAATACAGACGTTACTTCAAAAAAGAAGATGATTACGTCCTACGCGTCATGCATTCAGTCATGCATATTTACCAGTGACTTAAATTCTGCTAAGTCACTGGTTTTCCTGGCTTGCTCAGGCAAACCATTCTGCTCAGGCAAACCAAATGGTTCAATTTAATAATTTATACACCTAAAAATTAGCACGGGTCCAAAGAAAGTTCGGGACCCACTGTGGTCACATATGTTATAGTATTTTTATTCATGAATTCACTTATAACAAGTAAATGAGAAGATCCCATGGCGCAGCATGGTGTGAATGGAAATGGTGTATCCAAATCAGCACTATTTTCATTCACAAAATAGCATAGACATAAATAAATATAGACTGGAAAAAGGAATTAACTTCATGTAGCTTGATTTAATAATTTATACACCTAAAAAATTAGCACTGGTCCAAGGAAAGTGCGGGACCCACTGCGGTCGCATATGTTGTAGTGCCTAAGGCCTGCCCTGGAAAATAGCGGCGTATGCTATGCCGCCGGTCGACTAGTGTATAATAATATGTATAATATTTAGTTATTGTAAGCACCAAGGTGTCTGTTGAATGTCAGGGGTCCGGGAAACGAGCTTAGGACACAACCCTGACAATGCCTTTTCAAAGATCGCTGACCCCCATAGTTAGTGACATGATATCATTTAGAAAGGATAGGCCTAAAGTGTCATTCTAAGAGAAAAGTCTAAATTTTCTTGTTAAAGACTATCATACTATTGTGTATTTTCTAGACTCTAGACTATTTTTCGATTAAGCTAAATTCAACTTTTTAAATTAAATAGCATTTCATATGTTTTGTCGCATTTTAGTCGTTTGTACGGACAAACATGTTTTGAATACGTTTTGAAAAAAAAATATAAATAATATAATACATTTTAAAAAAGCATTTACTTAAGTGAAAAATGAAAAGCGTTAGAATGCTTGATTACCTTTACTGGTTCTTCAATTCCATTATTATTTTGTTAGCCTTTATCTTGTCTTATATTTTGATACAAATTAATTTTGTATTATATATTTTGTATTTTATATTATGTTGATTGATTATAAGTATTACATCTGATACAATGCTGCATGTTCATGCTAGTGACTTCTTTGTTTTGAAATTTATTTATTAGCATTTGTCCTTATTGTATTATCATATTGTATTTTGTTGAAAGCTTAATTCGGGCTTGATAAGTTTTTTATGAAGCTTACTTATTTTAGCTTTCTTAAAAAGATATCATCTTTTTTTTTTTTTATAAAACTTAAAAATGGAAACTGTAAATGGAATAGGAAAAATTAGCAATTATTTGATCCTATTTTGCGCTTGCTAATCTATCTATAAAAATCCAAATTGAATATTATTCATATTTAATCATCACATATGTTTGCGTTAGCAGATAAAAAATTAAGTAGCAAGAGAATTCACCATTAATGCCTTATTAAACCTTTCATAAAGTGTAATTGCTGTAAGCTACTAAGCTATGATTGATGAATTTCGTTCTTCGTCTACTTTCAGTGAGTTCGTCTTTGAGTATAACTTAAAGCAAAGTCTTCATATTTTTTTCATTTTTATCCCGTAAAAAATATTTCAATTTAAAGAAGTTGCGCGCATATATCTTCGATTCAAAAAGCGCTACTTGTAAAACTTCAAAATCATGAGTTTTTTTGTTTTTTTTTTACTTTTTTAAGCTATGTCCGTGACATTAGTGTGCAGTGTCTACACCAATAAATGTTTCACTACAGTGAGTAAAACTTTCCCCCAAAATAAATACTATTCAAGATGTGAACGATACTTTATTAAATCTTTTAAAAAGTCAATGAATTGTCTTCTTACCGGGCATTTGTCAAGGACGCAGTAATAAGCACGCTCAGGCAAAAAGCCTTAACGATGGCTTTTGGCGCCATCATTGATGACTTTCTTCCTTTAGAAGCGATGCATGCACGCCTGCACCTTGATGGGTTCGATTAATACAGAAAAGCAATAGATTAGTATAGAAATGGATGAACAAGACTGAATAACTCCGTCGCCCTTTCTAGTGACTACCTTACGCGCAAAAGCTTTAAATAATCCAGTTCTAAAGTCCAGATTTTGGAACTAACCAATGGTATTGATAATACGGGAATTGTTCTTTGACTCCATAAATTTTGGTTACAATAGTCTGCTTAATCTTACTTTTTTCCCCTTGAACTTTGATAGATCTATGTGTGGAAAAAAAAGGGGGGGGGGAGACTTTGGTAAAATAAAAGTTTTATATGACAAAGTAAAAAAGTTGGGTTCATCAAGTACTTGCGTAGTTTGGTGGTGAATGGAGTGTTCTTTAAAAAGAATTCCTTTATTGACCAAGGCATGAACTCTGTACTTATATCTACTTTGTGCTTGCTAATCAATCTATAAAAATCATAATTGAATATTATCAATATTTAATCGTCATATATGTTCACGTTAGCAGATAAAAATTAAGTAGTTGACATCATTAGAGACGTTATGAGCAAAACGTGCCCCTCCCCCAATTTTCCTTGAACATCGCTTAGAAATATAGGCTTCGTGTTGCGCCCCCCTGAGTGTGACAAACGATCATCGAATGTTGTGCCTTAATACATTTAGAAACATCCAGCTAAAGAATTGGAATTCCTCGAAAGGCGCCATCCATTTTTCCTAATATTCAATGCACCTTTGACATGTAGATTGACTGTGTAACACAAATGCCTTGCATTCGTCTAAGACGCTCTAAGATAGGCCTACATTGATAATTTGATATGGTTTCAGAAGTTAATTTACTGCGCTGTCCAGATAGGCCTAATATTGCCTGTGTTTCACTAGCTTTACAATCAAAGCATTGAAATAGGCCTACTACTGGGAATAAATTTTTTCTGCACCATTGCTGCACTTCATAAGGTCATCAGTCTCAGGCCTAGAGGGGGAAAAGATCCATCTTCCGAAGACCCCAATGAATGCTCCATTTCCGTTCCACATACTACATTTAGGCCTACGTTGCTTTTGTGTCCTTTAAATACAAGGAAAAATCAATTTGGTTGTATCAATTATTTATTTATTATTTGATTCCTTTGAATATAGAATAAATTACAGTATAATATTAAAATTGTATTAAAATTTGTATTCCTTCACTCTCTCTCAATCTCTATCTAAAATAAATTAGTATTTGTTGTAGTTTTTTATTTATCTACAGTGCGTCTAAAAGGAAGCGGAAATGAGTTAGTGTGGACAAAATATGTAGGTCGCGGCCATAGACATATATAGACTGGAAACAGGAAGTAACTTTATGTAAAATGTATATCCATTGTATTCGGATTTCCGAAATCTGACAATTTGCACGATCTTTAGTCTTAAAGATTAAACAAAACTACACTTCCTCCTTATTTACGCAGCATGGTGTGAAATAAAAATGGTGTATCCAAATCCGCACTATTTTCATTCACAAAATGGCATAGATAGCATAAATAAATATACACTGGAAAAAAGAAGTAAAGGATTCAGTTCTTAACTTTGAATTAGTGAAACTAGGGATTTTTTCAGCAGAATGTCCAAATAAGCTAAAATTAAAAAAAAAACAGTTTCAGAACAAAAAATAAACATTATGATTAATTGACATTACAGTCACGCTAAGAGATAAAAAAAACACAATAGTGAAAATATTGCAATACTTATATAGGTTATGGCTGAAATAGATATGAATACTTAACTTTTATACTGCTCATGCTGTATAGTATCTATAGTACACTAATTTGCAAATCACAAATGTTCCCTTCATAAAAATATCTTATTGGCCAGTCTATACTTATTTATGTCTATGGTCGCGGCTGAGGCTGTGTAGCCACGGAAAATGCAGCATTTCTCATTAACCTTCTGACAATCCTTATTACTATTATATGGACTGCGGCATTTGAGGAAATAACAAAAAATAAAATACAAAGGTTTTATAGAAAGCTTGCAGTTTTTTCCCCAATTGCAGTGGTCAGGTTGCGATGTGTTAAAACTTTTTCTTAGCCAGCATCTAATAGGTAAAAGGAACCTGTTTTGAGTGTTTACTAAATTGCACGTGAATAGTCAAATTTTAAACAAATATATAATATAGGGTAGATAATAACCCTATGGGTTACTTAATTAGCCATTTAATGACAATAATTGATGCTTCAGTAGAAGATGTGCATCCCTTCGGAACAATAACGTCTTTGCGTTATAAGAGTTCTATTTGATTGGGTTGTTTGTTTTACATGTTCAAGATGTTCCTATGTAACATGGTGCTCAAGCTATGTTTTTTTTTTCTTTCAATATTTGTGTCCTACTAAGTTTGTCATCTCCCACTAAATTTCTATTATTTTTCTACTCTGTGACCCTAACCTTTTTTTCTTCAGTAGTGATATACTAGTTTCATTTACTGCAGAACCTTTCTTGACAAGATTAACTATTAACTAAAAGTTTTACTATTGAAAAGTTGACGTTCATATCTTGAGTACAGACGATATGGCGTGTGCAAACAGCGTCTTATCTCAACCCCTGACACCGAACAGCGAAAGCCTCAACGATAAATAAATATAAGACATTACGCAGTTATTTGCATTGTCACTACACCTTGGGGGCTCCACCTTGCAACCAAGGACACATGTTAGATAATACAAAGCCGATTTTTTTTTTAAGGAGCTCAATGAAGAGACAACGGCTTGGTTTTGGGTTAGGGCATATATAAAGTAAATTGTAAAAAAAAAAGTAGATTTTTTTTTCTCCTTGTAATTGTTTTATCTTTTTTTTTCCCAACACTATCTCCTCCTTGGCCCCTCTAATCTCAGAATTTCGGTACACATGTCTCATACTTGACTGCATTTCGTGGTTTCTAGATTGATGTTACTTTCACGGACTAGATGCATGGCGATTTGACGCATGTAACAATGAACGAATTTATAATAACAAATGGCTGCTCAGATTTCTAACCGGACAAGATAATTTTGTAAATAAGTTTTATGATACTCCAAAATGCTAATTGTAAACGGGTTGATTGTATGTGTGTGTGTGTTTCTCCTCATGTGAAGATTGAGATAAACAAGTTGCGCAGAAACAAAAAAAAAAGTAGCCATTTATAGGCTATGCAAAGAATGGACGCAATTGTTGTCAGGGCCATGTGCCCTGATGAGCAAGTTATGTATGACAAATACATATTGTTAAATACATCTATTCAAACAGAATCAGACAATCTGCCGTCTGTAATCTTTAAGCGCCCTTATCGCGACGACCTTTGCTGGGTTAGCAGCGGTATGTCGTAGAAATACGAATGACTCCCTGTTGAGGCTGGCCTCCTGTCTTGTTAATACAGGGGTAACCTGTGACCACGGATGTGATTAGATAATAATCAATATATTCTAGTTCATGGATGACTTTCTGACAAAGGAATGGATGAATAGCCAATCTATTATTCCTGGCGTATGGAAGATGCCCTTCCCTTTTGTTAAGTGTCGAGAGAGCACATCTATCGTCATCTCTAGTAGACATTGGTTATAAATAACACTTAACCGACTAAACAATGCCTAGTAAACCTGCTTTTAATTTTATTTTTTTTATAATTTAGTGTATTCATGCTTTTTCAAACCCGAAAATAAACATTTAAGTCTATCATTATATGAGGATATAACCGAAAACACGTTTCGGAAAATAAAAATATATTAAAAACAAGTTAACTAAAAAAATACTTTTAAAAAATCTCTTTATGCTGAGTGAAAATGCATTAATCATGTGTAAGAAGCTATCTGCTGACGTCAAAGAAAGTTTATAGTCACACGAACTCATTTTGGAAAATGTTTTGTAATGTCGGGTGGGGAAACCACTTCCCATCTGAAAAATTGCTCATACATTTTGCTAATTCTAAATGTCATTGTTCAAGGCAATTTGAAGAGAAAATCTTTTAAGTTCCCTACTGTTTAGAAAAAAAAAACGTTGCACGCGTGAAGTCGTTTTCCATTGCAGCCTTAGCGTAAAACAATTAGCCTTGACTTGGAAGAATGTCTTTGCAGTGTAATTCTTCAAATGGTTACGTTTAGTACTGCAGTTAGAGCATGAAAACAGAATGCTCCGTACTCATTATGGCTTCTTTTTTTAACTTCTTAGCTTCATCTAACATCGAATGATGGTAAATTCAGGGCTAGCTTTAGGTATGTGAAGGGCAGAATTTTTTGTGGAGGCTCCTACACTTTTTCGAAAGCTTTAATAAATCCACCTACTTATCATACATGCTCTATTTTACGAGCACACTTCAAGCGGACACTTGTGAAACCACGACAACATTGCAGCAATGATTGCCAATCGTAAGATTTAAAACACTGGTGAAAAAAAAAAGTCGATAAACCGTCAGAATTCTGAAACTTTAAAATCTCATTAGTGGAGGCCCTTTTTTTGTGGAGCCCCCCGGCTGTAGCCCCGCCTACCCTTCTTTATATTCAGCCCTGCGTAAATCTCTAGGTTACAATGTAAAGCAGATAACAAAATAAAAGGCCGCTTTTTTTCCCTGTTTCAGTTGAAATCATTGCCATCGTGTTCTAGAGGTTTCATGAAATCCATTTTGGGATATAAAAATGGAAGCATTAAAGTATATTCAAAAATGCATTTTTAGTTTGGATTTGTATTGTAATAATTTAGCATCAAAATAAAATACTACACTGTATAATTTTGAAGTACATCTGGACTATATATAATTTTATTGTTTATTGAAGTTCAATGATACCATTATCTTACTAAAGTAAATTTTCTGGTCCATGTAGGGCCTACATAGGCGTGGAATGTTTTCATCGTGTGATTAACTCTTTGACTCCGGATCAACGCTCATTTCGTTGATTTTAAAAAGGGGGGGAAAAAGGACGGACCAACGCTAAAATCGTCGGCTATTTAAAATATATTTTTTCGTTTCTATTCCTCCTATTCATGCTTTTTATTGCATAATTTTTTATCTAGGATAGTTTCCCTTTGCTAAACATCCGGATTAACATGTTTTTAGAAGATTTTTAAGTCATTACATTTTGTTTCTGTGTGCGTGTTTTATTTTACCCTTATCCATAATTTTATCGAAATCAGTTTTTTTTACAAGCAACCCAAAGCAGTTGAGCTGTGACTACATATTTAGCCACATACCATCGCAGACATAGCCGTTGTCCGCCGTGTTTCTCAACCTG
The DNA here is from genome assembly GCA_021533235.1 of Biomphalaria straminea. Classification (NCBI taxonomy): domain Eukaryota; kingdom Metazoa; phylum Mollusca; class Gastropoda; family Planorbidae; genus Biomphalaria; species Biomphalaria straminea. Next base: position 25,855,895 of record JADKLZ010000003.1, read on the forward strand.
TAAAGCTCGGCGGCCCCCTTTTTACGATACCTCACTTATTCGCGACTTCATCAGTAAATTATTTTTGTTTATAAGTAGGATGTTAGAAAAGTATAATTGTAGGCCTAATCATCCATTCTTTCTGACGTGCACTTATTTACATTGTATTTCTTATTCACATTCAACACATGTGAAAATGCTATATATTTAAACTTGATAACTAAGAGGTTTAACACAGACAAATCATTACATGACTGCAAATGCTTGATCCAGATTTGTGGAATTAAAGAGAAATGTTTCACTATTCAGCTATGTCAGTTGCCAGATTCAATATCATTTTCCTCGTAGAGAGCAGATATGGTTGGAAGCATTGTAAATATTGTTTTGGGTTACAAATGACATACTGGTTTGTTTTTTTTTTTGCTTTAACTAATGGGACAGGAAACAGTAGTGCTTGCCTTACAAGAGTGTCTGTGCTAATTATAAAATATATTACGTCATTGTTTATTGTTTATGTTTTGAGTGAACGTAAAAGATAGAGCGGAAATAAAGGAGTTCTCTATATGTCTACCTTCATGAAGACAGTCTCGTTATATTATTTATTGTTAATTTGTAAAGTCTACAGTAGTTTATTAATCTGTGACGGTGTCAGAAGAGTCAGATCTTGTGATCTTGTGTCAGATCTTGTGACAGATCTGGAAGGTAGTGGCTTCTAAATTGCCTTTAAGTACATTGTTATTGTATTTGTATCAAGTCTTGTGATCTTGTGTCAGATCTTGTGACAGATCTGGAAGGTAGTGGCTTCTAAATTGCCTTTAAGTACATTGTTATTGTATTTGTATCAAGTGGTATATCACTAGTTCATTTGAATTGTTTTAGATCTAGACATCTAGACATAGAATCTAGAATCTATACGCTCTACGAAAAATGGAATTATTCGATCCTCCTAAACCGTTGTCACTAGACGGCAATCTATCTGAAAGATGGAAAAAATGGAGACAAAGTTTTGAACTATTTATGGTCGCCACTGAAAAGGATACGAAGCCCGAACCAGTAAAGAAAGCTATACTGCTACACCTAATCGGTGAACCCGCTCGAGACATCTACAATACTTTTCAAGTATGTGAAGATGAGACTGTAGACAAACTCATTGAAAGGTTTCAGAATCATTTTATGCCTAAGTCCAACACTGTTTATGACAGATTTAAATTCTTCACAAGAAGTCAGAAGGACGGTGAAACGTTTGAACAGTACTATACAGATTTAAAGAATTTGTCCAAAGAATGTAAGTTTGACAACCTTCGTGAGGAACTCATCAGAGATCGATTAGTATGTGGCATACAGTCGGATCGAGTGAGAGAGAGACTTCTGAGAGACGTAGACTTAACTTTAGAGAAAGCAGCAAGCATCATTCGTGCTGACGAGCATACACAGAATCAAATGATGGATATGAAAGTGGATATGAAAGGAATACAAATAGATGCTGCTAATAAGATAAAGAGGACAGAAGAAAGAAAGCCAGTTAAAAACTCACAGGAGAGTATGGCAAGGAACCATGTTACAAGTACCATTAAAGATTGCAGATCTTGTGGTAGATCGCATGGAAAACTCAATTGCCCAGCATTCGGACAGACATGTTGAAAATGTAAAAAGAAAAATCATTTCGCTGCAAAATGTCGTTCGAAATATTCCAAGGCTGTTGATTTACTGGAAGATGAAAGTCAAGCAAGCCAAATAAATGAGTTATGGTTTGAGGCAATTGGCACTGACAACAATGTCAGAGTTTGGATGGTTGATGTCAATATTATGGGAAAGATAGTCAAAATGAAGATTGACACAGGAGCACAAGCTAATGTGATATCAGAGTCAACGTGGAACACTTTAGAAACTGATAGTCAGTTAAAACAGTCAAATACTACCCTACGAGCATTAGGGGATGAAGCATTAGAACTGAAAGGAGTTGCATCGGTCACATTTAAAGTCGACGATGTGGAAGTCAAAGATGATCTGTATGTGATCAAGAAAGAAATTAACCCAGTTCTTGGTATGAAGACATCTATTGCTTTAAGACTAATCGAAGCAAAGAAAAACGTCGAAGTACATGATGTCAAGCGACAAAATGAAGTACCACGAGAGTTGATGCCGAGAAATCAACTAACAACAACTTGCAGACCAAAGTCAGGTTCTCAATTGCACGAAGATGATAAACTATTACGTGCTCAAGAGAAATCGAGACCAGATGAGGACATGATTAAGAAAAATTATGGCGCAACAGGAAAGTTTCCCGGAAGTAATCAGAAGATAAAAGAAATTCGTCGCAAAACTGAAGCTGATGTTAAACTGTTCAAAAGAAACAATGTAAAGGAAAAATTGTTACCTCATGCTGTACCAGACAGACCATGGAAAAAGGTTGCGACAGATTTGTTTGAATGGCGAAACAATGATTATTTGCTAGTTGTGGACTATTTCTCAAAATACCCTGAAATAAAACGACTGGAGAACAAAACAGCAGAATGTGTTATCAGGGCACTGAAAGGAATTTTTGCTAGACATGGCATACCAGAAGAAATAGTGAGCGACAATATGCCATTCAACAGTTATCAATATAGAGAGTTTGCTTCTGAATGGACTTTCAAGATAACTACATCAAGTCCCAGGTACCCTCAATCAAATGGTCAAAGTGAGGTGTATGTTGGTATCGTAAAGCAGATATTCAACAAAGCATACAAAAGTGGGAAAGATCCATATCTCGCTATGCTCGAGTATAGAAATACTCCAATAAGTGGACTGCCGTATTCACCATCACAACTGCTGATGAGTAGAAGACTCAGGGACATAATTCCAACTGATCCCAAACTATTTGAACCATCGATAGCTGAGAATGCAGAGAGATTACTCAACGAACGACAGATGAAAAGCAAAGTAAAATACGATGCAAAAGCAAGACTACCTAAAGATTATTCTGTCGGAGAGAAGGTGAGAGTGCGTATAGGACAAACATGGCAGAAAGCTGTCGTCATTAAGAAACATCCATCACCCAGATAATATATCATAAAGACTAATGATGGAAAAACCTACAGAAGAAACCAACGGTTTTTAAACAAGAGTTTTGATGAAGACATCTCTGGGTACTATGATACTGACGAAGACAATGAACAACAAACTGTTAGAACAACCGAAACAGACAGTTATAGACCAACGTCTAGAGAACTTGTCGTGCCAGTCAAAACAACCAGAAGTGGCCGAGTTGTTAAGATTCCTTCTAGATATCAGTAGGCCCTATTAAGAACTTTAAAAAAAAGGATGTGCTAATATAAAAATATATTACGTCATTGTTTATTGTTTATGTTTTGAGTGAACGTAAAAGATAGAGCGGAAATAAAATAGTTTCTCTATGTCTACTACTGAAGACAGTCTCGTTATATTATTTATTGTTAAATTGTAAAGTCTACAGTAGTTTATTAATCTGTGACAACAGAACAGTGTCCAAGAGTTGCGGGAAGACAACTGAAGGGTCAATGAACTACATGGGATCTTTGAGGCACTACGTTCAACAACCGAGTTTCTTACAGAGCAATATGGGAGGCCCATACTTTTCTGTTGTGCTACCATTTGAACTTCATCCAAGGTTCATGTTGTCCAATGCGTTATGGATTTCTAAACAGAGTTTACGTATTAAAATTAAAATTTATGGATTCAACCTTTTCTAAAACATACATCGTTTAGTTCATATATTACGGATTTATCACCGTTAGTAATTACAATAATGGAAATATAGTATATAAAACTAGAGGTTTTTAAGTTTCATTAACATCTTACGAGTGCTGAACAACTCTGAATCTTATAGACCAGGGGGTGGGCAAATTACGACCCGTGGGCCACATGCGGCCATCCGAAGTGTTTTATGCGGCCCGCAGACACCTAAAGAAATCAGGTGTGCCCACACATTCCACATTAAAATGCAAATACATTAAAAATAAATAATTGTAAATATCTATAGAAATTAGAGATTTTTTTTTATTCTTGTCACTTATAATGAAGAGGTTAAAGAAACATTGACTCTAAACGTCCTTCTAAAAAGTTTAAACTAAACAAGGTTATATTTAATAGCAATATTTCGATACATTCAATAAAAGAATAAGCCCAGGCCAGTATTTGTTCAATGCTATGAAGAACTGTGTTGAAAGAGTTAAGTTGGCTTGTACAAGATGGCAAGGGTAACAATTGATGGAACTTTGACTGAAAAAACAACCTTTTTAATAACATAAAGAAAATATCCCAACCATAAAATATTACTGGAACGTTTACACAAAGCTACATTGAATTCCTGAGCAGTGGCGTCACTAGGGTGGGTGTCACCCGGTGCGGTAAAATCAGGGTGTCACCCCCCCCCCAGCGTTCCACTTATTCTTCAAATAAAAAACTTTTGTTGTTCAGTCGTTGTT
>JADKLZ010000003.1:25860418-25902181 GCA_021533235.1 Biomphalaria straminea
AAAAAAAAAAGCTAACACTTGACTGAATTTTTGTTCTTTTATGACTTAATAGGAGGCCAAGTGGTTCCCCAAACAAGGATATAAAAGCACATTTAGTTGATTTTGATGAGGTAGAGCTCAATAAATTGGGGAAAATTCTCAATACACTAGAATCTCAAAATAAACTTCTCAGCGAATGTGTTTTAAAAACAGATGAAAAACTTCAGCAGACAGTGCAGGTGATCAAAGAATATTGTTCTTCATGGGAGGAGGTAGGTTTTTAAGACCTTTTTTTTTTTTTGTTTAGCAAAACATAATATGAATAAATATCAACATTTAATAGTATTAAAACCCATAATATATAAAAAAAAAAACTTATGGACAATTTATTATCATCATGAAACAAGATAAATAGTTGAACATCAAGCTAAAGAAACAACAAAAAGAAAAGATTAAAAAATTAAAATAAAACCTTTATTTTTTTCACTGGGTCCATTTGGAAAACCACAACAACAAATATGAGTGGTTTTGGCATGCACATACTAAAGAAACTCCTTAACGAAAGGAAAACTTTTTTAAAAAAATTTAATTAAACCTTTATCTTTGGATCTGATTGCAAAAAAAAAACCAAACAAACTATTAGTGAAGAGTCATGCATAGAATCTACATGTCTAGCAAGTATGGAAAAAAGACATGGTTATAAAGAAGACTAAATTTACAAGTAAAAATTTGATGATTGCTACATGTTGTGCACACCAAAATTGATGTTAGATAAGATAAATTATAAAATAGTTTTGATAAAGCAATAAAGTAAAGCATAATTATTATATATATATATTTATAAAATAATTAAAATGGTGGCTAGGTGCTACATAATTAATAAAGGTGTTGACTGTATAACATTATTGAGACGTTGACATGTTAATTACAAAATAATAATGATGGACAAAATAATATAGATATAAGCAATGTACAAAATTATTGAACTGTTATCTATGTACAAATAATAAAAATGTTAGCTATGCACACAATTATTACCTATTTGTAAAAAATAAAGATGTTCGTTATTTACAAAGTTACATAATTTATCAAATTATCTTTTTTTTATAAGTAAGTATAAATTTTTAATATTGGTGCTATAGCAGAAAATTGTATTAATTATTTATTCTCATCTAGGCTGCTTCAGCGATATCACAATTGACAAGATCAAAACTTACAAAAAATGCATAAAAGGTTCACAGACCCAGTATCTATACAAGTATTCCCATCAAGTCAGCATTTTTGTGCGGGGTTGCTCTTTTATAGATTTTATTTCTATAAAATGAAGTGACAGTTTGCTTGAGCACTGATAGTTTGTGTGATGGACCTCTAGACTGTGTAAGAGAGCAATAAACTACATGGTTAACTAGAAATCTAAAATGTTATTAGTTCAAAGCAAGGCTGGCTGTGAGTTGAAGCTCAAGGCTATGTAAATGCACTCAGATAATTTGTAAATATGTGATACTGCTAATACATTGAGTTTACTTGTACAACATGGTAGGGTGCAGTATGCTAAAGTCCTGTGTGGAAAGATTCTTGAGTATATATGGTAGAGCTTAAGATTACTTTATAAAAGAAGCTATCTTTTATACTGTATTTTAAACTATTCCAATGTGTTTTAGTGCATTTTTACTATAAAAAAATACTTTTGGCATTGTTTAATTGGCATTGTTTAACATCAACATGTTTTGATGAATGCAATCAATTTATTATATTTTATGTTATGTCATTTTAGAAATCTCAGAATGTACCGGTATCAATGGTAACCAACTGGCTTTTATGCTTAGTTAAATTTACTGTGCCTGGTGTTCAATTCATCTTTTTCTTATTCACTATCTGGAAGTGAATATCTTTTTCTCTTGGATCTTTTTGGCACAATGGTTGTTAATTCATCACCATCTTCTGAACTGTCTTCTTTTAAAAATTCCCCAGTTTGAGATGCACCGTCTTCTTTGTTTTCCTCTGGATCCATAAGGGGTGTGCTTAACTGGTGTGGATCAGATGCTGGTAAGTTTGTTTTCTGTTCTTCGTCACTGGAATCGACTTGAGTGATTCGTGAGTAGTAATTGCGGATTCTGTGCTAAATATGTAGAAACATATAAGCATCTTAAACTTTGAATTAAAGCATCAAAAACAAAGGAAAGCAAATTTTACTTTAACATTCACAATGAAAAAATAAAATGTTAAATACTAATAGAAACATTGAAGGGATATTGCAACAGAAAATTATGTGTCATTTGCTATGAATCCATGTCATTCATAAAGACTACAATATATTCAGATACTTCAGTTCCAACTAAACAAAATAACAATCTTAATGTATTTATGACTGATGACAAGAAATATAAATTACTCAGCAAAATCTTTTTCAAAAGTTTAAAGTGTTCTGAAAGCTGTTACACATGCAAGCTATATTGTGTATTGCTAAAAATAATAAAACATTTTCTGATGTCAACTTTGTAATGTAGGATTCAAGTTTTATGTCATTATAAGAAAAATAATTTTGAAACTAAGTTTATCTCAAAAAGCTACAACATTTAGAGTTGAATTAATACATAAAAATTGTCCATCACAGTTAACCTCAAAGATCTGCTCCAATAATATGGACTAAAAAGAGATGCATGTGTTTGTTGAAGATTGAAGAAAAGGAACAGATACTTCTCTAATGAATATTATGAAAGAGCTCCAAATATGATAGAGAAAATATCTGGGATAAAACTACTCTGAGATCGATGTTGTTTCCCTAAACTATATCATACATTCAAGACACCTTCTTTAAAACTGCATTAAATATAAAAAACTAATTTTCAATGTAATAGTAAAGCTTGTAAATAATATTCACTCACAAGGTCTTACAGACTATTGCTAGAACTCCTAAATTCTGTGCAATCTGAATAAGCGAAAGTAATTAGGCTTGGTGTAGGATGTGTTTTTGAGCGAGTTGGGGAACTAACAAAATGAAATGTTGTCTTTCTTCCATGAGAAAGTTAGTCTGCAGAAAGTGAAATATTTGAAATATTCTGCATTTTCACAGATCTTTTCTGTTACTAATCTGAGGCCACCTTAAATGTATCAATTAACTTCACTATCTCCATGAAACAAATTCTGATGAACCATTATCAAAACACAGTTTGAATTCATAGGCTTACATAGCATTTAGCTTAATTTTTATAGTCTTGTTACCTGTTACCTATTCCTTAGTCTGGTGGACCGTTGGGGCACCAAGCAAGACTTGTGGACCATCTTTCTCCATTCCTCTCTATCCTTTGCCCTGATTAAAACCTCGTTCAATGGTAGGCCTGTCCATTCTTTGATGTTGTCTTCCCACCGCTTTCTCTGTCTGCCTCTTTTTCTTTTTCCTGGTACTGTTCCCTGGAGGAAGGTCTTTGCGAGTCCTGAAGATCTTGTTACATGGCCATACATTTTGAGCTTTCGTTTCTTCACAGTATTTAGCAGGGCATCATGGGGTCCAATCGCTGCCGTAAGCCTGTCTGTAATCTCTTGATTTGTGATGCAGTCTTTAAATGTGATGCCTAGGATCCTTCGGTAGCATCTCATTTCCATTGCTAGGATCCTCCTCTCTAGCTCTGCAGTCAGCGTCCAAGACTCACAAGCATATAGAAATGTGGCCATGACGAGGGAGCGCATCAGTCTGATTTTGGTGCTGAGGGCTAAGCCTTTATCTTTCCATATCAACTTGAGTTTAGAAAGGGCCGCTGTGGACTGTGCTATTCGGACCATTAGTTCGGGCTTAGTTCCCTCATCCGAGACAATAGCTCCGAGGTATTTAAAGCTGCTAACGCTAGTTAGCTTTTCGCCTCCAATACTGATGGCCTTTGTAAAGCCCTGTTGACTATTGGTCATGATTTGGGTTTTTTCTGCATTTATTTGCATGCCATAAGCTGCTGAAGTCTTGTCAATGCGCATCTAGGGCGGCTAGTTCGTCTTCTGTCCCTGCTAGGCCATCAATGTCATCTGCGAAGCTCAAGTTTGTAACTTTTCTTCCTCCAATGCTTACAGTACCTTCAAATCCTTCGAGAGCATCTTCCATTATTCTTTCAAGGAAGATATTGAAGAGTGTTGGTGAAAGGAGGCAGCCTTGTCTTACTCCAACTGTGGTTTTGAACCATTCCCCAATATTGTTGTTGAAGTACACCGCACTGGTGGCATCCTTGTATAGGTTCTGGATAACTTTGGTTATGTTTGTGTTAATGTTATATTTTTCCATTGTCGCCCAGAGTGCCCCGTGCCATACTCGATCGAAAGCTTTCTTGAAATCAATAAAGACATGGAAAAGATTCTCTTGGTGTTGGAGATATTTTTCACAGAGTATTCTGAGGTTTAGGATTTGCTCTGTTGTGCTGCGACCATGTCTAAAACCCGCCTGTTCTTCAGATATGATTTTGTCTGCTATCGGTTTTAGTCGATTTAATATAATTTTTAACAGCACTTTGCTGGGATGGCTTATGAGGCTGATGGTGCGATAGTTTTGACATAGTTGTAAATTGCCTTTCTTTGGAAGAGTGATGATGAGTGACTGGGTCCAGGGTTTGGGCCATTCTCCTGATTGCCAGATCTTGTTGCAAATTGTGTAGAGTGCGTTTATCATGGTTTCTCCTCCCGCTTGTAGAAGTTCACCAGGAATGTTGTCAACTCCGGCCGATTTTCCCTTTTTCAGGGCTTTTACTGCTGCTGCTACTTCCGAGCGAAGAATCGGATAGTCGTCCATGTTGGAAACTGCCGGGACATTTAGTATAAAATTTCTGTTGTTCTTTTTTCATTATGGCCTGCCAAAATTTGTTTAATGGCCCACTCTTTTAAAAGTTTGCCCATCACTAGTATAGAAGATTCTAAATTGGTGATAGTCCTAAAGATCCAGACTTAGAAGAATGTTATGAACACTATTATTTATTTATCATCACTGACATATGTATGTCTAGACCTCCTAATTAAATTTAATTATTACATTATTATATTTTTAAAAATTATAATGGTCAAGCCAGAGTTTTCCCTTTGTGGCCAAGTATGTAGTAATTTTTTTCACAAATAAATATCTAGGCAAATTGTTACATCCTTTTATGAGATCCTTGTCCACCTACCCAGAATTTTGTTTTGAATTGATGAGATAAGTCATAAGAGGAAGTGTAAAAATATGCCCTAGACTGATATAGAGCATAATAGCTGGAGTTTATTCAAGGAAATGTAATAGCCAGTGTATTTTTCTTTTTAATTAAGGAAAAGGTAAAGTTGTGCCATACAATTTGTGAATTATTTCTTTTTCCTTTCCTTAATAACATAATCCTCCATGTGTTAATTTTTTTAATGTTTGAAGTTTTTTTAAATTTTAATCACATAAATAGATGTTTGATGTAAGATTAAAAGAAAATAGGACAATGATTGCCTTTTTATTTGACGTTCCAGAATGTGTTTTTATATCTTCTTCCGAGAAACTTTCAGTTGATGACATGCTGTCGCTTGTATCTTCATAATCATCAAAATTATAATCGTTGTATCTGAAAATATATTATATACCGGTACTTAGATTTAAAAAAATCATACAATTTTGTACATTTAATTTTTTTTAACAGATTTATAAGGCAAGTCATGTATATTTTTTTTTACATTTTAGTAAAGTTGTTAACAGTCTTTTTTGGTGTTAGTCTTTTTAAGCTAGAACTTCCTTCTACAGTTGGTATTTTTTTCCAGATTTCATCTCTTGGTGGAAGTTGAAACTTTGGTTTCTTTTGTTTTTGAGATATTCGTGATGACTTTCTGTTTATCTGCAATATTAAGTATAAGCCTTTCTCATGATGTTTTAGAGAAAAATTAATTTTAATATTAAAAATATCTTTAAATTAAATTAAAATAAATGTGATAAGGTTTACAACTTTATTGCACACACACACACACACAAGTGTAAAATAGTTTATATATATATATATATATATATAATATATATATATATATATGTTTAGTAGAGTCATTATTGTAGAGCAGTTAGCTGATACTTTTATATATCTTTTTTTTTTGCTTCATATTGGTTAGACCTATAGAAAAAAAAAGCTAGGCATTGCCCATCCATTTTCAAATAAAAATAGATGCATTGCTTAGTTTTGCAACTCATATTTAAATTTTACATTTAAATTGACTATGATAGGGTGAGTCACAAATACGAAGGATTTTTTAAAGTCACAATTGCGGAACACTTTAAAAAAACATATTTTATTAGTCTTATATGAAACTATTCTTTACAGTAGTTTATTTTTGTAAAAGCTTAAGACACGGAACTGGTATTGTCACTGTTAGGTTCTTTAACTCTTTTTTAATTTTCATTGACATCACACTACCTTTATTTTCCACTATTCTTTAATTCTTTTTATCATCATTATTATATATTTGATATTATGATTTGTATTCAACTGTTAAAAAAAAATCAATAATATTAACAATTAAACGAACAAACTGAAAGAATTAAGGAAAAAAAAAACTTACTAACAAAAATTAATTACATATTTGTATACAGCTGATATTGACTTAATCATACCGGGTATACAAAATATATTTATACATTAATACTATTATATTTTGTTTGCGTTAAAGCGGGGGTGGACAAATTACAACCGCCGAAGTGTTTTATGCGGCCCGTGAAAACCTAAATAAATCAAGTAATCCCACACATTACACGTACTATAAAGCAAATATATTAAAAATAAAAAAATACATAATTGTAAATATCTATAGAAATTATTTTAAAAATTTTTATTCTTATCACTTATAGTGAAGAAGCTGAAAAACATTGTCTTTAAACATCCATCTAATAGCAATATTTCGATAAATTTAGTTAAGTCAGTATTTTATTCAATGCTATGAAAAACTGTGTAGAAAGAGCTTGGTTGGCTAGTACAAGATGGCAAGGGTAACAACTGAAGGAGCTTTGACTGAGACAAACAACCTTTTTAATAAAATAAAGAAAATATGATGACCATAAAATAGTTACTGAAAGGTTTATACAAAACTACATTGAATTCGAGGGTATTATGTGGAAAATACTTTCCCATTTATGTATTGGACACATGGCTGTCCCTAGATATTGTCAAATTATGCAACTGTTAAGGTCCATATTTATTGGGGGCCTCACATTGTAGGTACCGGTACCGGGTATGTGTTAATATTATAGAGTAGGAATATCGAAACGTGTACTCTGTTATTGTACACTAGGTCTTTAAAAAATTGAATAATTTTAGTTTTTTTTTCCTTTATTTTGTATTTTTCTATTTTATTTGGAGCCACCAAATTCACTATGCCTATGGCCTCCATATATCCAAGGTCGGCCCCAACTGGTAGTTCTGAAAAGTAAGTGAAGATTTAGAATTAAAACATTTTGAAGTTCAGTAACACAGTAGTATTCGCTGGCCAATCATTAGAATAATATGGAATCTCAAGGAAGAAATTGTTCAGTTCATGATGAACATTGACTGTGACCTTTTCCTAATATTTCAAATGAAGAGTTGAAGACAGACTTCATGTTTATCATCAGAAGCATTGCAATTTGTTGCTTGCACATAAAATGTATATGCATCTTAAATCTTTTCAAACAAAGCTGTTCCATTTCTTTAGGCCAGCAAATGAAATTAAGGCTTTATCATTTTACCTTAGCTGAAAGGTGAAACTATTGCTAGTGAAATGGTTGAAAAGTATAAGACTTATTTGGATTCCTTGACTGTGGAATTTTAAAGCAAATTTTAAGGCGTCAAGAACTTGAAACCAGTTTTCATAGCCTGAGATCACCGTTTAATGCAGAAACTGATTCAAATCCAGATGACATACAGCCAAGTAAATTATGACCTGAAAGAGAAGTTCCATTCAGTTCTTTTGCGGGATTTTATGGGTGCCAGAAGATATGTATCCATAATTAAATTTTCACATTTTAAGGAACCACATTCATCTTTGAACATAATTTTATTTTTATTTGAAAATTATCAAGTGTTAGAACAGGTCGATGCTAATTGAAGGTAATTTGACAGTAGTCAAAAGAAAAACAACTATTAAACTAGTTCCTTGGTTCGGAACATTATGCACGAGAGTAAACAGTTATATGCTTCATATTAAGTACATTCATGGTGAAATGTTAGATTAAATGAACAATAGCAAAATGTAAAAAAAAAAAAAAAAAATCATTCGTAAAATTAGTTCAAGAAATTGCTAACTCTTGTTTTAATTTCTCATATACCGGTGTATATATATATATGCGGTCCGCCTTGTCCCCCACATTTCTTAATGCGGCCCTGGGTTAAAGGGATTGTAAAGTTTGAGGCTATCTCAGGTGCTGCCACTTTACCCCAGACTTTCTTCAAAACTCCTCCAAATGACTCTATAGATTAATCCCATCAGCAGTAATGACTTCATATGACTAAATGAAAGCCTGGTCAAGAGGCTGTTCCAAGGTGGTTAGTGTGAGGCATGATACAGTATTGTTATTTTCTGCACATAGTACAGGCACTTTGAGAAGGAAGTGTAACTAATTTCAATTTCATCACTCTACTTGATTTTTGGCATGCAGTTTTGTCAAAAATTGACCGGATTCAAAAACGACTGCAAGATCCATCAATGAATTTCCATGACGCAGCACTGGATTTAGAAGGACTGCAGCAACGGCTAAGTAGCATTCGAGAAGATGTTTGCATCACTGCAGTAAATGCAGCTAAAGTTCTGTGTGAAAAATTGGGAATTAAGATAGAAGGAAGAATTAAACGTCGAAAACAGATGCCTGGTGAAAACGCTCGTGATGCAGGACTCGGTGCGGTTGAAGAAATAACTCTCATTATGAAATCAGTTATTGATAGACTAATCCAGGAGATGACAACACGATTTGGTCGTCTGAAGACGTTAGATGAAAAGTTCGGATTTCTATTCGACATCAGCAAATTGTTTGCTAATGATACCAATGTGCTACGCAGGCTGACTTTTATAAAACTGATATCGATGGAACTGAACTGTTCGTAGAAATCAGTGACTGCAGTATGTTGCTGAAAACCCGGCCAGATGCTACCCCAAGCAGCCCATTAGAATTACTTTCATTTATTATTTCATATGGCAATCACATATTTCCAAACTTGCGAATTGCTTTGCAAATTATGCTGACAAACTTATTTGAGAGCTTCAATGGGTCAGGAGCGTCTGTCAGACTTTGCATTGCTAAGCATAGAAAAGGAGCTGGTCCAAACAAATAATTTTGATGATGTCATTGACAACTTTTCTAGTGCAAGATCACGAAAAGTAGTTCTATAAGAAATGGCTAATGTTGCTTCAGATTGTTCATTAACTTTGTTTACAATAAAATTTTTAAATTTATTGATTGGTGATTGTTTTTATGCAAATATAGATTACACATACTAATAGGGGGGGCGCCAACAGACTATGCCGCCCCAGGCAATTCAAATTCATGGGCGTTTTTAGCAGTTTATTTTTTGTAATTCAACCTTACAAAATGTTAATTTTCTGGTGTGTTTGTGTGCTTAAGAAAAATCTAGAAGTAGAAATACTTATGCTTCCTACACTTTTTGATTCATTGTTGTCTGATTCTGAATCAGAAGAGTCAATAATGATTCTTTTATGCTTGCCAACTTTATTAACCTTCATTGTCATTGTAAACTGAAATGTAAGAGTAAATTTAATTTTAAGAAAATAACACAAAAAACATTAATAGCTGCAATATTTTTTTTTATTACTGACAATCAGTATCAAGCCTTGACATTTAAAGGCTTTTGTTTACACTCTAAGCAATCAGTGGTAGGCCTATATTCACTCAGAACAGTCGACTCTCTGGTCCCGTGTACAAACCCTGGCTGTGGTGCCATCTTCTTCCCCCTTTTCCTCTAAGATGTAAAAGGGCTTTATTAAAGTTCTTTCATATTAGATGATATATAATATATATATAAAGAGAGAGATAGATATAGTTAATATATATATATAGAGAGAGAGAGTCTAGTTCTATTATATAGGCCTATGTATATACTATATTCTATATACTACTGAACGTGAGGGTGCGGTGGCTGAGCGGTAAAGCGCTTGGCTTCCGTACTGGAGGTCCCGGGTTCGAATCCTGGTGAAGACTGGGATTTTTATTTCGGGATTTTCGGGCACCCTTGAGTCCACCCAGCTCTAATGGGTACCTGACATTAGTTGGGGAAAAGTAAAGGCGGTTGGTCGTTGTGCTGGCCACATGACATCATCGTTAACCGTTGGCCACAGAATCAGATGACCTTTACATCATCTGCCCTATAGACCACAAGGTCTGAAAGGGGAACTTTACATTTTTACTGAACTTTATTATAATATGTAGGCCTATATATATAATGTATGCTTATATTAAAATTTAAATGTTAATTATCTTTCTTACGCAATAAAGAAAAACAAATCACAGCTATTAAAATATAAACCTTATTTCATCATTATGCTTATATGACAATGTTCATTTGAAATCTCAAATCTAGATCTAGAATTCTAGATCTAGAGTCTCGATGTGTACTGTAAGTGTAGTGTAGGTTAGTCTCTGCAATAATGAATAAGTGAGTAACCCTAGGCCTAATGTAGACTATTTTATATATATATATCTAGACCTATAATATATATATATACATATATATAGATCTAGAATAGGAATTTTCGGAATAGTTTTAGATCTATTGATACAAAATTAGAATGTAGATTTTAACGGTGATATTAGGGACCTGTGAATATTCGATATTCGATTCGAATTCGAATATAAAAAGAATATTCGAATTCGATTCGAAATTATTTTTAAATTTTCGAATCTTCGAATATTTTCCAAAAAAAGTGATGCTTTTTTGTGGATAATTCAAGATCGGTTTTGGTGTGTACTTTGGTGTGTAAAATGTTACTTAACTGGTTTATAAAGCAGCTTCTGAAACCAGTATCAGCTGAAAGTTCTACAGTTACTCAAACAAGATTTTTCTTGCTTTCGATTCGGAATTTCCGAAAATACTTTATATTTGTTCTTAAACAATTGTCTGAATATTTTATTCATTGAACAATCTTGGATCATACTGGGCCAACTTCGGATCAAACACACGACACGAATTTCTGTACTCTTTTCCCCAGTTTTTTTTTTTTTTTGAGGTATGTACATATTAGGAATTTATAACTTAATTTTAATTTTTAATCTTGACTTTCTGGTTACTTTTTTAGGCTCTTCATCAGTAGCGTAGCATCCATGGCGCGAAGGGGTTCAATGAACCCGGGCCCACGACCATTTGGGGCCCACAGCCAGTGGACTAGCAAAAATAGCGCAAAGGGGTTTATTGCACTTGAGTCCATGACTCTTGACTAGTTGAGGCCCAGGCGAGAACTTACGAATTACACTAATTCACTAATTAAAATTTTGAAACAATGTTAATTATTCAATTTTCCCAAAGCGTAATATGTTTCTTTTTTTTCTGTATAAATAATTCGTCATATCAAGTTCTTTTATTTGACGATCCTCTATGTTCTTGAAATTTAAAAAAAATGTGTATAATATGAAATTAGGTAATAAGATACTTGAGTTGTAGATATGTAATCCTGTATCATTTCTTGTCTCTGATGGGTTCAATAGCTATTAAGTATGTCTTTGCTATTATTACTTTCAAATAAAAAATTACATATGTAAAAAAAAAAGCCCACAAAAGAGGCAAGAATGCCCATGTAAGAGGCATTAGGCCCAACGATTCCTAAGAGGAAAAAAAAAGGATCTTAATAGTTGTGAATTTTAATTTTTTGAGTCCGAGCTTGAGAAGTAGATACTTTAATTGAAATAGTGTAAAACACTCATTTAGGACAACAGCGTCCTCGGAAGTCCTCATCACATTGTTATGATGGTGCTTCCAATATAAGTGGATAATAGGACCTAAAATGGTCTTCATCAAAAGACGCCGCTCGTGCATTCTGTTTATAATGCTAACCATGACTTAAACTTGGTTTTAAATTATTCTGTCAGCTGTGTTCAAGACGTTGCAGATCTCTACGACTTCGTGTTTTTTGCTCACAGCATCTCAAGATGGGCGCATCTTAAATCCATTAGGAAGTGGACAGTATATAATATACTCAAATATTTTTGTCCACAATGTGATCATCAAGGAATGATGCTCTCACAACAATGAGATTAAGATGTTTTGATGTACCAAAGCAGCTTGTGTTTCTCAAAGAAAAAAAAATCGTATGGTAGCTGCACTAATTAGAGGGAAATAAGAATTGTAGCGCAGTCCGCGTTGCGAATGTTGAAAAATGAGAATAAAAATCTACATAAAGCAGAAAATATTGGGATGTCTTTTGGTTAACATACCCATACATTCAGATTCCTCAATTGTTCTGTGACACTATACAATAACTTACTTGGGTAGGGGGCCCACCAACATATTCTTGAACCCGGGCCCACGGATACCTTGCTACGCCACTGCTCTTCATCATGTAATGGGTTGGTAGACATATGACGCGACAGTTTCTGCGTACTAGGCTGATCCGCCATCTTGTCTGTAAGATTACATTGGTTACCTTACTCTGACGAGTTAGATCTAGAACTAATACAATCGGGTTTAAGTTTCCAAAACATAATCTCTAAATTTCTAGTGCATTAAAACAAAATGTCTAGCTACTGTTGAATAAAAGGGTGCTCAGATACTTCAGTAAACAAAAAAGGAATGAGATTTTTTTTAGTTTACAAGACTCTAACTCTAGTCTAGTAAACTACTAACTAGGCCTAGGCTAGCGTTGAAGCGATTACTTCCAAAAGACTTCGCAATCAACAGAAAAGAATTCAATCTACCCCAAAATATGTTGAAGGGAAATCTTGGCTTTAAGTTTGGGGAAATCATTTTAAAAAAGTAAAATCTAATCTAGATTATTGTCAATCTAGAGCTTGAGTCTATCACGTCTATCATACACTACACTACACTATGTTGACTATGACATGAGTATGATTATGATACGAGTATTAGTAATATGTGTGTAGATCTGGCAGCCTATGTATATTATGTAGAATTTATATCGACTCAAGCTCTAGACTAGAACCATGATGCATGTATAGATTTGTATTAATTATTAGATCTAGCAGATTAATGATACTGATACACTATCGTACAGCTGTAAGTCTAGATCTACACTGTGGAGACACCTCCTACGTATAAATATAAAAATCTAAATCTAACTTACAATATTATATTTGTTCTACATGTTACTTTATAGTTGTTTTTTTTTAAATTACTATTTAGATCAGTAGATCTACTAGATGTAGCCCTAGTAGATTTACCTATAAATCTACTTTTGACCTTAGCCATATTGAAAGTGATACACTAACGCTATTGTTGGAACTTGAAGTAGTTGGAGCATAGTGATATGAAATCTAGTCATTTTACTACTAGAATATAGTATTATATCTAGCATTCCAGACTAACATAGGCAGACATAGGTTTCACCAGTCATAGGAGGAAGCACAAAAGCCCAGTGCAATACCCTCAGCCATGATGGACAAACTATTTATATAGTATTATCTAGTTAACATAAGATCTATCTACTATTATTCAGATATAATTAAATCCACTAAATTGTATTTTAAAGTGTTTTACATTTTGGAAGTTCCTCCCTAGTCCAAACCTTCCGCAGGAAAACAGGGGATGTGAATGGGCAGGGTTTGAACCTGGAACCATTGGCAAGTCTATCTCGCCAAATGCATGATCAGACAGACATCTTGATTTGAATTAATAACTGAGGTACTTTATATATCAATTTTTTTGTACAATAGATCTAGTTCTTGACATCCATTGTCATGCAAACAGTTACATAGAACAAGATTTTGATCTAGAAATATAATGGTTTATTTGAATAAACAAATTAACCTTTAAGACCTTACAATCTATAAGTCAGATGAAGTAAAGGTCACCTGTTTCTTTGGACCACGGTTAATGAGGATGTCTTGGCCAGCACAATAACCAACTGCCTTTTCCACAACTAATGTCAGATACCAATTAAACCTGGGTGGACTCAGAGGTATCCTAAAGATCCCGAAATTCAAAATAACAATCTTCCCCAAGATTTGAAACTGGGACTCTAGTGGAACCTCTTTTGAATGAATAGATTTACAATTTTCATATTAATAGATAAGATAATCTGGGACTCTAGTGGAACCTCTTTTGAATGAATAGAAATAGATCTACAATTTTCATATTAATATAAATAAGATAATAATAATTAAAATACAAACAATTTGTTTATTCATCTTTTATTTCCACAAATAAATGAATTCATTACCAGTATATGATTTGAATAAATAAATAAAATAAATTGTTTTGTTTGTTTTGTAAAATGTTTTACATGTTTCGGATGTTCCTTCAGAGTTGAAGATAGTTACTTCCTAGTCCAAACCTCCCGCAGAATGACGGGGGATGGTAGCGGGCAGGGTTTGAACCCGGGACCATCGATAAATCGAAACGACAGTCGGGCGTGCAAACCGCTCGACCTAGCAGCATTAAATCACCTCAAGGTGTTGTCTCATAATTCCTTTGAATTTTTATTTTTAGAAGTGATATTGTCCACTAGAGAATCAAATTTAACATAACTTTTTGTTTTTTGATGCGGTGAAGTCAATCTCAGAAACCTTAGTTGGCAAACTTTTTAAAGCTTTGATGGAATCATCCAGTAAGATGACATGACAGTAACTGTCTTACTCTCTTTTAGTCTGGTGTTGGCTCCAGCATAAATAAAGTGGCTGCCACATGAGTGCAGGACTCGCCAAGTCCAGCTATACCAGAGCAGTGAGCTGATAGAATAATATCATCTTGACTTATTACTATCCAGGGCTGCAATACCTTTTCTGCTAGAGTGTAGAACCTATTAAAAAAAAAAAAATTAAATACCTGTACATATCAAAACATTGGTCTCATATACATGTAAATACCTTTGAATATCAAGCTATATTGAATATGATAGAACAATATTTATAACTTACCTTTGCTAGTAAAACAGTATTTGGGCAGTTTGTGTGGTTTATAAGCCATAACATGTTGAACCCAACCAACTAGGAACTGGTTGTAAGATGCTACCCTGATAGCAAAGATTTTGGGCCTAGTAAGGGCCCCAACTGGGCCAGCCCATACTCCAAACTCTTGTAAGCCTGTAGACATCAAGTAAAAATAGCGTTAGCATTTTAATAACAGGTATAGAGCTCTTATAACATAAAATAATTGGATGGATTTCGAAGCGTCCTAAAAATATAGAAATTCAAGCGATTCAGCCACAACCGCCAAATTGACCAAAAGGTTTTGGGCTAAGATGTAATTAGCTTCAAATCTTAAGAAGTATCTGAGAGTTGTAAAAGAAAAACAGAACTATTATCAGATCAAGAACCATTGGATTAATCAACAAGTTAATAGACCTGATGAGCCTAGTCCTAGAATAACTAAAAAATTTAAAAAAAAAGGTTTTCTACATCAAGATATAGATCTATATATCTATTAGATAAAAATTAAGCCTCATATGCTTAAAATATACAGCAACAGAGAGATGTGGATTTTTGTATCTAGATTCTAGTCTAGATCTATAGTCTAGATGAGATCTAGGTTGACCTTGCCTTTAGAAGCCTAGTCACACTCAAATGTCTAATCTGAGACACCCTCCAGATTTTGTATATTTATATCTATAGATCTAGATTTAGTAGAGAATCTCGTCTAGATCTATAATTCTAAAAATAGGATTATACTTATAGCCACATAATCTAGATCTAGAATACTCTAGGGACCTTGATTGATTGAAGGCTTCAGTTGACTAACTTAAATAAATTAAATAAATATATACTTTTAAGCTAAATTTATATTATAGATCTAGAAATCTAGATTACTAGTTAGTAGATCTACTATCTAGGTCTAACAATAAGTTGAATAAATCCACTCCTACCTTGAATTCGTCCGTTAACTTTGTAAACTTTGTGAGTGTGTTAGTCTGTAATTAGTGTAAGTTAAGCCAAGAACTTTCATTTGTCATTCAGATTCAGTAGAACGATCTTTCTTTCTCTATCATATATTATAATTATCTATGATGACTATCATCACAGTAATGACAGTATGTCTCTGACTCAACTCAGTCTAACTCTAACTCTGACGACTATGTCATAGTCATAGATCATATTAGATCTAATTATCTGGATAGCACATAAGAAGGGCAGCAAATCGTTTTCTTTATTACACTGGCTTGCTTTCAGTGTTAGGATCAATATTATTTATTTCTGAAAATATCTTTCAATGCTCGCCTCATCCATGGTGAATGACTAAAAAGCCTTTGTTTATAGTCCATAGATACCAGATTTTTACAGACAATATGTCTGCCGTGCTCTAATCACGTGACTATGTCTACCAACCCATTCATTGATCCAAGATTTAAACACTACTTATTTTCAGAAGCTGAAACTAAAAAAGCTGTCTTATTTTAAGACCATATTGGCCAACTCTGACGGAAGCAAAATTGGCAAACATTCTGATGAATTGCCACGTGAAAGTCTTGTTCAAGACAGAATAGAGAAAGCCTTATGGATTCAATGTTTCAAGAAAGTGCATGATACTTAAGGAGATACCAGAATCAACAAAATTTCCACCATTTCTGAGCAAATTAAGGATGAAGTCAGTTTGTATTCAAAGCAAGCAGTTGTAGATCAAAACAGTGATCCTCTTCAGTTTTGGAAAGAAAGTATTAATATTTTTCCACTTTTGGCCAGAGCAGCTAGGAATTTGCTTGCAATTCAGGCAACAAATTGTTCTTCAGAAAGAGTATATTCATTTGGAGGACAAATTATTACTGACCATCGTCACGATCTCTTTTATTTGGGCCAAAATAAATAAAGATCTACTTTTTTAAAAGGCCTGCTTTGCAATTTTATTATTGCTAACCTTTTGTGTTTCAGTATTAAATAAATATAGGCCTAATATAATAAAATTTTTGAATTAGAAGTTTTATTTTACACTTGTTGGTTGTCAATTTTTTTCAAGAATATTCGATTAGAATTCGATTCGAAATTCGAATATTTTTCTGATATTCGATTCAATATTCGATTCGAAAAAAAAATCCTGATTCGCAGGTCCCTAGGTGATATAGACATAGATCTAGGTATAGTCCTAGATCTAGATATAGAACCGCGAAATCACGAGTCTGTTTTTTTTTTATTTGGTAGTCAAATTTATTTACACTAGACTCTAGAGCTCTTCAATTTCGTGTTTACAAAAACTTTTAAAATAATACGAACATAGACATGAATACGAAGTATGAATGGGTTGATCTAGCTAGATCGACATAGGGTCACATAGGTCTAGTTAACAATAACATAGATCTAAATCATCTAGATCTAGTTGTTGATGGAAAACTAGAGTAGAGGTCTAGTTTTAGATCCAGAATCTATATAGGCTATAACTAGAGTCTTATTTAATAGAATCTAGATCTAGACTGAAATATATGATAGTAGTTGAGTATATGTAGGGAGGTGAAATAAAATATTTATCTTGGAATAAACTATTTTTCGTTAGTATATCATTAAAATACTTTAAAAGAACTTTCCAATGGTATATAAATTATGACTGTATCTTTAATAGTTAGAAAGTTATGATTTTTTTTGTATCGTTTTGAACTAACATGCGTTGACACAGATAAACAGAGACGAGCCTCTCTCTCGCGTCATCGCCTCGCCCAGCCGCTAAGTTGGCGCCACACCCCCAACTGAAAATGTTGGAATTGAGTTTCGTAGAGGATAAATCTACTTATTAAATAAGAAATTTAATTGTAGATCTAGTATTAGTAGTAAATTTCTTGCTCACAAATCGGATATAATTTATATTTATGAACTTTACTTGTTTAAAATGTAAATATTGATGAAATAAACATATTATCGGGTGTAGATCTACAAGAAATGTCAGAGAGGCGTGATCAAAATGGCGGCAATGTGATGTCAGAAAATAACAAAATATTTAAAAATTGGGGTCAAAATCACCTGAAACAATTTTTTTTCAAATGCACTTTTAGACACATGCTAGTATTTTTAGTGCACAAAAACTATTTTAATATATGCAGAATATTAGGCCTTACATGGCCTAAAGCTTATTTGTTACAGATAACGAAATTTCTTTATCAAACTTTATCAAAAACTGAAAAATCCCATAGCCCACAATGGTAACCATATTTTCCACTTTTCGATATGATGCGGGTAATATATCGCGATAAAACTTGGTAGAATAATAGCCATGCATGATATCTAGCCTAGAAAAAAATTTGGTAGAACTACCATTCTCCTGGACTCTGTATTGGTAAAAACAAAAAAGGGGTATTTTTGATAATAAATATAAAAATAATAAATAACTTCAAAAACAAATTGCATTTCAACATTACTTAGGTCATTGTCTAAAGTAATCGATAACACAAGTTTAAAAGTTCTCACGGTTCATTCATAAATGTAATAAATTTTCAAGTGCGGCCTATGTAAAAAAAAGTCAAACATGCAATCTCAACTTTATCGGTAATTTTTTACTTTCGCATTTCCTGGTTACGTCAGCTCCCTAGTATATGATAATAATGGCACACCAACTTTGGGAACTAGGTCAAATTTTTATTTTATTTTTTTATTTGGTGAAGGTTTAGCTTACAAAAAAACAAACTGAAAGCAGATTCTTATTCTGCGACTAAAGGACTATAAAAATAGCTGTGATTCTTTGAATTACCACTCATAGCCAAGATTTTATTTTAAAATAAAATCTAGGGCACTTCATGCTCTTATACGGAACGCAGTTTTTGTGTTTTCTCCTTTAGCGCACACCGAGCACCGTCAGAAAACACCACTATGTAATTGCTAATAAATTACATCTAATAAATATTTATTCATCCCTTATATGGCATTATGGGTAGGAGAATTGTCTGGGGAGGTTAAAACATAGATTCACATACATGGTTTCTGAGAATCTCAAAAAACTGCCCTTTGCTTTGGAAAAGTGGAACAAAAATAAAGGAACTTATTTAAATTTGGACATTTGCAGTCCCGATACGTCAATTTTAGCTCCAAACATAAAAACAAATGAGTTATAAACAAAAAAAAAAGCGACCTGTTTACTGAAGGAGAATAGTCTGAGGTGTGCCATATAAAAGACTCTACTATATATTAGTGTATACCTCTCCTCACCGCCAGCTCACCTGGGGTGATCCCCTGCAGTGGGCATGGTCTCTGGCTTCAAATTAGCAGCCCTCACTTTTTCTTTCATTCGTAACTTATGTAAAGTTCCCCTTTCAAACCTTGTGGTCTATAGGGCAGATGATGCAAAGGTCATCTGATTCTGTGGCACACGGTTAACGAGGGTGTCGTGTGGCCAGCACAACGACCAACCGCCTTTACTTTTCCCTAACTAGTGTCCGGTACACATTAGAGCTGGGTGGACTCAAGGGCGCCCGAAAATCCCGAAATAAAAATCCCAGCCTTCACCAGGATTCGAACCCGGGACCTCCAGTACGGAAGCCAAGCGCTTTACCGCTCAGCCACCGCGCCCTCATTCGTAACTTATATATTCTAGATATCTTGATCTAGGTCATGTTTATTCACTGAAAAAATCATAGATTTATTAATCCCAATAATATTTCTTATTACGATTTTACCTTGTGCACTATAGGAGAATGTGTTAAATTCATTATTATTACCGGTGGCCGAGCCTTGCTCGGTTAAATAATTTCTTAACGAAGGTTATATACCCGAAGTCATTTTGGGAATATTTTAATAATTACGAAAATTTACAATTGTATAAATACTACTACTCTGAAAAGTTGTTTTATTGTCATTTTAGTTCTAAATGTACTTGTACATGGCGATTAAATATTAAGTCTCTTAAGCGTAGACAAATCACAGCTCACGTCCGTCTTATAGTTTTACAATCCATTTTTTTGCGTAAAACTATTGTAGGCCTACTATTATTGGCTTGGAAGAAAGTCTTTGCTCTGTAACTTCTCAGATGGTTACGTTCAGACATTTAATTATGAAATTAGTGTATTCATAATGGCTTTAGTACGAAACATCAAGTGACTCAAATCTCTATGTTATAGGGTAAAACAGGCACTTTTTGACAAACTGAAATGTCGCACTTTTTCATAATAGACTTAAATCATTTCATTAGCTTTCTAAAGAAACGTTTCCGTGGGGCTCTCTGTTAGCCAAACAATATGTTCGCCCCCCATAAGGGATACGTGCCCTGCTCAGCCTGACTGTCGGACTATAATAAGTTCATACCGGGTTTTGCCATCCATCGATCCCAGTAGTGCTATTGGTGCTACTGCCCAACCATCCATTCAAATCTCTTTTGGGCCTTTCGTCACCACGCCCAAACTCCAAGCTTTTTACTTAGGCTTATATATAGTTAAATCAAAGTGGCTGCAGCGTACGCAAACTTGTTGACCGCTAGCTAGATATCATGTTCAGTGTGAGTAAGTAAGGCGTAGAGAAGCTACGTTATCACCCTTTCCTTTGTTTTGGTACGGGTTATTAAGACACTGAAGCATGAACACATGGTAATAATTTACCAGCAAAATAATATTTATAATAAGGCTTGACTTTGAATCAGAAAATTAATGAGGAATGCAGTATTCCCCGTGGTTACACACCCCCAGATGTGACCTACATATTTTGCCAAATCAGGGCAAGCATAACCATTGTCTGAGTGTGTTCAATTAAGATTTTCTTTTCTTGTTTGGAAAGAAATATTTTAGTTTACTGCTGTAAGCCTATCGTATGTCCATGATGGTTATTAAGCTCGCGCTAATTCAATGTGTAAATTATTAAATTAAACCGTTATAACTTTTAATAGGGTTCCCGTGGTTTCCTTGTTTTCAAGACGCTCCAGGAAATCTCCTGAAACCCATACAAATGTCCTTAAAATAGACAAAATTTTAATGCAAAGACGAATTTATTTTCTAACACAAAAACTTAATTTTTACTTATTATCTTTAACCCTACCCTGACTGGACCGCGTGCAATCCACTTCACATAGGGCCCGCAAATGTTAGGGTCGACCCTGGATATCATGTTCAGTGTGTGCAAGTAAGGCGTAGATAAATTGAAGAGTATAACAAAGTAAGAGTTACTCACGGGTTTACGCAATTTAAATGTAAACAATGGACCTCATTCACCAATCACCACTTAATAATATTTATATAAAAAAATGAAAAAAAAAGTATCTTGTGATAGCCTTTATGGATTACATAATTTGTATAGAAGATATAGAGAATCACATGGCTAAATGTTGTTGGTTCACGACTGGTGAATGAGGCCCATTTACGAAACCTTTAAAACACAATAACTGATCATACATCAAATTAAATTTCATAATTTTTCTTCCATAGTTTCATAATAGATCAATCCACAATAAGATGGTTGGCAAATGTTTCATTATGTCGATTGATTAGTTGTTCTTGTTTGCGAAGTGTCTGCTGTGAGCCTAGTGACGTAAGCGGTGTCAAGTTTTTTTTCCCTTCGACGTCATGGAAAAAATTTTCATTCATAAAATATTCTAGCCAAAATTAAAAATTTGATAGTACGACATCTTCTTTTCCGATATAACGGTCGACCTCGAGTTTTCCCAATGTGGCCAAAGGGGTTGAGAATTTTTTTTCTCACTAATATGCAGATACATTGAAATTTTAAAGAAAATCGTTAGAGCCGTTTTCGAAATAATATCTATATATATAAATATATATATATATATATATACAAGAATTGCTCACTTATAGTATAGGATTGATGAAACACCCCCTTTTAAAAATTTTATTTAATAGCTAACAGTATAAATGTGATTGGAATGTCTTTCTAAAGATGTTTGGAAGTTTATTTTGATATATCCATCAGCCTACGATCAAATAGGCTCATAATATAGCCTTCATCCCTTATATGGGTATGAATTGCCGGGGAAGGTTAAAACAAAAGCTTTACATACATGGTTTCAGAGAATCTCAAAAACTGCCCTCTGCTTTGGAAAAGCGGAACAAAAATACAGGAGCTTATCTAAAATTGGACATGCGCAGTCCCGAATCATCGTAAAAACAAATGAGTTATAAACAAAAAAAGCGACCTGTTTACTGAAGGAGAATCGGATGAGGTGTGCCATATATAAGACTCTACTATATATAATAAGTATATTGTCTAGAATATTATTAATATTATCATAATCATATTCTAGACTATAGCTAGATTTACTAGATATCTAGACTAGTATATAAAATATAGTCTATATATATATATAAATTATATATATACGGTACTTTTTTTTAGTATATCAACTATATACGATATAGATATATAGTAATAGACTTCTATTAATGTTATTATAAATTATCACTATAGCATAGTAGGCCTATATTCACTTCTTTATTGAATAATATTTAGATCTAGGCTACTAGACACTACTCAACTCTGACTACACTCTACACTAGAGACTATTTCTAGATCCATGTATTTAAAATCCATTAAAAAAAAAGTTAAGTTCCCCTTTCAGACCTTGTGTGTTGTGGTCTATAGGGCAGATGATGTAGAGGTCATTTGATTCTGTGGCCCACTGTAAACGAGAGTGTCATGTGGCCAGCACAACGACCAACTGCTTTTACTTTTCCCCCAACTAATGTTAGGTACCCATTAGACTAGAGCTGGGTGGACTCAAGGGCGCCCGAAATTAAAAATTACAGTCTTCACCAGGATTCAAACCCGGGACCTCCAGTATGGAAGCCAAGCGCATTACATCAGTCCTCTAATAAAGTAATATTTAAAATTATCCATAATATATATTATAATATATTTATTCTATTTCAATTATATTCTAGATAGATATAATCATCATCTAGATCTATCTATCTTAAGAATTAAGATCAGATTTTTTCTAGATTACAGTTTTTTTCTTTAACTACCGACTACCGTAGATTCTATATACCTTTTCTAGAGACTGGGTCTAACTCTAGGTCCTAGGATTCTAGTCTAATAACTATACTAGATTCTAGATCTATTATCCATATTTCTATACTATATTAAAATTCTATATATTCTCATAGATCTACAGGTGTATAAAAAATTTTAGAAATAGATCTAGTAGATCTATTAATATTATAGAAAAATTATAAGATCTAGATCTAGACTCTGAAATGATTCGGTGTGCCCATGCTGGAGTTGTATATTTTCGTGTAGTATATGAACTTAATAAAATTTCAAACTACAAATCTGTGCAGAGATTGACACATTTTTATACATCTGTTCCTATTTTACAAACTCTGTTGAAAAACAAAAAACATTTGCTGAATTGCCACACACGCCACTTTGGCCTTGGAACTAATGTGAAAAATGCTGAGGACACAATTTATGCACTTTCATCTGGCTCAGGTAAATGTGCTGTTGCTGTGATCCGCATTTCAGGGGCTCAAACAAGATTAGCTATGGAGAAAATGTGTGGTGGTCTAACTAAGCCAAGAACTGCAAATCTTAGAAAGCTTCACGATCCTAACACCAAAGAAATTCTAGATAAAGCTTTGGTAATATGGTTCCCAGGTAGTTAACTGTTATGCATTCATTTCTTTTTTTTAATAGAGTCTTTAGAGTTTAGTAGACTTAATGTACACCAAATACCCGTCAGGGTGATAGTCTCTCATTTAATATAGATTTCAAAACCTTCTAGGCCAAAGGGAGCTCCCTTCCCCTGACCTGAATGAAAGCAATCTTTCTAAGTGGGTTCCAAGTTGATGCTAATTCGTTGCACCCATTTTTCTCAAGTGGCTCTAAACCTAAGTCTTGTTCTAGAAGAAAATGCCAAAGAGCTAGCTAACTTAGGATACCCTTTTATTTTTCTTCTCTACCACATCTGCTGTGTGGGTATCCACCATTGGAAGGCTGCACAGTATGGCTTGTGGCAGGGCAGACTGTCAATGTTTTCTTACATCCCCATTCCCAGCAGCACTATGAACTCCATTACACAGCCAACAGGAGTTTTGTTTCACTTCCCTATTAGCCTATTAGTCTCCTCTAACACTATTTTGAGACTGACCAACACTGTGCAGCCATTTAATGTAGAAAAAAATGTGCAAAGATTTTATTTGAAATTCAGATTTAAGATATTAAATAAGATATGAAAATGTTATTAATTTGCTGGGGATATTCTCTTTTATAACCTTTTTTTTTTCATGAATAAATTTTTCATGTAGGACCCCATAGTTTCACTGGTGAGGACATTGCAGAGTTTCATGTTCATGGTGGACCAGCAGTAATCTCTTCTGTGCTTTCAGCTTTGGGCAATCTATCTGGTTTTAGACCTGCTAAACCAGGAGAATTTACAAAACAGTATGAAATATTTTTTTTAATCTTTAAAAATACTGTATGATTTATTGACATAATTAGGGAAATGTAAAATTCATGCATAATTAAAGTATGTTAAGGGAGATGCATATACATTTTTATTTCTTTGTTTTGAATCATCATGGTGAAAATGAGATGTTTCTCGAAAAATACAAATTATTTTTCTAACTTGAATAATTACTATTGTTATTAGTAGGACCTCACAGTAGTTCAAAATATTTAAAAGGAAAGTAAAATGCAGAAACATGTTGGTTGCTTATTAAATAATGTCATTCATTTGATAAGTGCTAATTACAAATATTTATTATTGTAGAAATAACTTTCCAGGGCATTTTTGAATGGCAAACTAGATCTGACTGAAATTGAGGGACTTGGAGATTTGATTCATGCAGAAACAGAAGCACAGAGGAAACAAGCACTTAGACAAATGGATGGTGTACTCAATATTTTGTACTCTAATTGGAGAAATAGGCTGACAAAGGTTGTACCGTATTGTACATTCTTTGGTAACACTTCAATTTGTATTTACATTGAGAAAAGTTATAATCAGTGGCGTAGCTAGAGTATATGATGCCTGGTGCGGTATCTCATCATGATGCCCCCCCCCCCCAACAAAAAAAAAACAACTAAATAAAAACATTGTAAAAACTTACTCTTTTTGGTAAAAATAATATGTATTCATTAATCAAATATTGTCAATTCAAAAAACATCACTTTTACATAAACATACAACAAGAGAATGTTACGCTCTTTCTTGCTGGCAAAAGTATCAATAATTTTATCGAAATCATTTTTTTCCACCAGCTCTTGTTCAATTGACAAAATGGGCAAATTAGTGAGTCGTAAATTTGTCATCGTTGATCGCAAGTAATTCTTGATCAGTTTAAGTTTGTAAAAACCTTTTTTTTTAGTTTGAGTGACCAGTCTCGAATAGACGATCCTTGTTTTTGAAGGTAGACTTGCACATCATTAATTTCAGTTAATACAGGAGCCCAAAATCTAAGATAGGAGAGAAAATTAAAAGAACTAATAGCAACTAATAATCCACCTGCTTCAGATCTAGTGATGAATTTTCATCTCTGCTAGTTAATGTCTCCAGCTTCTATAATTTTAGAAAATGTATCCCTTACCATCTTGACGGCTTCTCCTCTGGCGTTCCAGCGTGTCTCAACTAAACGTTTAAGGCAAGTTCCGGTTATTTTGATGAGGATATCCCAGCTGTGTGCTGAAGTTGATAAAATAGCGTGTAAACAGTCCAGTGTACCAAAAAATGTTACCGAATTGACTTCAGCTTCAGCAGCTCGAATTCCTGCTAAATTAAGAGAATGGTTTGAGCAGGCAATGAAGAGTGCTTTGGGATAGACTTCTAGAATACGTTTTTGGACACCGTAGTTTTGACTTTTTATGACTGCAGCATTATTATAGCCTACAGTCCATTATGTCTAAGCCATCCGAACGCAGTTTCTCTAGAATCATCTCAGCGATTCCAGCAGCATGCTTGTCCTTTGTGTCGATGAAGTCAATAAAAGACTCACGAACCTGCACCCCGTCATTACCCATGACAACGCAGCGTAAAATTTGGGAAGTTTGATCCAGCTTTGAGATGTCAGGTGTACTGTCAAAAATAATAGAGAAATATTTGGCTTGTTTTACTTGCTGTATGACTATTTTTTTAACGTGATCCCCCAATATTGTAATAAATTCATTTTGTATTTGTGTAGACACACGTATGTATTCGGTCTGGTACAAAGCTTAGTTCAAAGCACATGCTCCCTTAAAAGTGGATCGTACTTTGATAGTGATTTTACTAACTCCAAGAAATTGCCTTGATTTTGCCCTTCAAACACTTCTTCAGCTCGCTCGCGATGCCCACGAAGTGCCAGATTTTGCTTTGAGAGAAAACGAATAATGTCCAAGATTCTCATCAGGTAGTCTCTCCAGGTTTTCGTCTCATGTATAATCAAATCTTGGACCTTGATGTCAATACTGTTCCCTACTCTCAGGCGAACTTCAAGTTCCCTCCAAGCAAGCGATGACTGAATGTGAGCTCTGCTGGTCTCATCTTTTCTATTTTCGGAGATAGCCTTCACCACTCATTGAATCCATCTTTGGATTTAAATGAAGATTTGGTAGTTGATCTTGTTGAGAAGAGTATGCAGGGGAAGCAAAAAAAGGAATCTTTTTTTTTTTTGGTGAATAACACGTCCACTTTCTAAGAACTTTCTCGCCGTTTGACATTTGCCTGAAAAGCCAAGCCTTTGAAAACTTTCTAGCCTTTCCTTTTGCTGATTCTTGATGTCTATACACCTCTCTGAATGGACTGTCCATACGCTGAACTGTTTCTGACCCTTGAGTGACAAGGTGTAAAACCTGTGGTATTAAAGTCTTTTCTTCTTTTTCATCATTTAGGATGTCGGCCTCATCATTTTTTCTGGATTCCCTGATAAGCGTCAAGGAGATGAAACAAAATAGCAACATGACTAGTTTATAAATCGTTAGTTCATGTTTAAAATACAGTAGTTTATGTTTGTTCGTGTCCATACACTTAGTCGTTTTATACTGAAAAGCCCAGGAAAATAGGAAATTAATACACACTTTGGGGATTTTGGGGCCCCTCTCCACTTGGTGCCCTGTGCGGCCCGCACCAACCGCACATTGGTAGCTACGCCACTGGTTATAATCTAAAGTCATTTATAACTTGTGAAAACATCTATCTACCAGTTTTAAAGGAAAAAAAAAGTATGTACTGTTAAAAGTATTGTTTTGTTATTGTAATAAAAGAATAATAATAAAGTATCTTTTAGCTATGTTAAAAAAAAATCTCAAATGATGTACTATTCAAAGGTCATAAACTTAGGACTAGCATTGCAAGGCATATACTTAAGTCTCATTTCTAAAGAGATGCATTGACACAGACCTCACTTTCCTAATAGAAAAAGAAGCTTTTAGATGTCTCACAAATGAAATCTTTTAAAGAACAAAATGTTGTCATCTGTGCAAATTTTAGGTTTAACATACTTGAATTATAGGTTTAGCAAGAAGTATGTTGAATCTTGTTTGACATCAATTTATGAAAGTGTGAGTTCAAGCACCATCATGCCTGGGAGCATCTTCTACCTACGTTAAAATGGTCTTGGTTTGCATGAAGAGGACAGAAGTTTTAATAGCCTATAAGGTCATTTTATGCACCAACGATGACCGTAGCTGTGCCATCAATAGTTTTTTTTTCAACCACATGAGGTCCTGACAAGACACAGAGCTTAATGACGAAGATGTTGTTATGGCACGTGTGGACACAATATCCATGTGTAAATATTCGTCTTATACAATCATGTGATTTAAATATGTGTATATATGTAAACACATTAAAATAGGATTAATTGCAAGACTTAATGTAATTGATTTCTTTCTTTTATATTTATAGTGTCTTGCTAATACAACAGCATTTATTGATTTCAGTGAAGAAGAAAATATTGAAGACAACATATTAGAACATGGTGAGAAAAGAATTGTAATAAATTGCATCTGACATATATTTATTATTCATTATTAAAGATGAGCATATTTCAATGCCTAATTAATAATCATATATTTTTTCCCTATAGTTTTTTCTGAGGTGCGCAATATAAAAGATGAAGTATGTGCTCATTTAAATGACAGTAGACGAGGTGAAAGGCTACGAGATGGTCTACATGTGGTAATCTTGGGAGAACCTAATGTAGGGAAAAGTAGTTTACTGAATGCTATCAGTGAGTGATGAAAATATTTGATTTTTTTTTTCATTCATCTATGAAAAAGGGAATATGGTAGCATAATTTTAAACATGGACTACTTTTCTTTGAAGTGCTAATTACGTTGGAATGATCATGTAATAATTCTTACCTTGTCATTTTGTTTTACTGAAGAATTTCCTACTTATATTTTTTGATCTTTAAGATATGGTTAAAACAATAAAACTAAGAGATATAAAGAAGAGAAAGTAATACAGAAAATTGTAGGGGCGATATAATGGAACCTTAGGGAAAATAAAAAAATTAAAAGAGGAAGAGCGGGAGAGATATATGGAATATGACACAATAAACAATGTCAAGAATGTCTCTTTTGCCAACTAAATTATACAAATTACCTATGCTTATATTCAGTTATGTTTTTTTTTTTTTTAAATGCACAACTTATCAATTCATCTGTATTTTAAACACCAGATTTATACAAATCCTCCATATTACCCCTTCCCTGGTGCCATATTTGGACTTAAAAAAGGGCCCTTAGCTATTTGAGATTTGGATTCCTTTTTAAGTCCAAATATATAAATCACTGCTAAATATTTCTTTGGGCTCTAAGCTAGAGCCTGTTTCGTCTATAGGTGAATCTGGCCCTTCCTTCCCCAAATAGTATAGAGCAAATATGTCTTTTTTTAAACTATATAAAATAAAATACATACCGGTATTAGGTTAGTTATCTTTTGGTACCATATATAAATAGCATACATATTAAGATTAGTTATCTTTTGGTACTCACTTAAATATATGAGTTTTATAAAAGAAGGATACAAGTTGATTGCAATGCTACTCGTAGCAGGCATAGAAAAAAATAAGTGGCCTGCCCATATGAAGTATTGTGTCCTGTGATGCTTTACTTTTGTTCCAGCATTATCAGTCTAGTTCTGGTCTCCCTCAGTTCAGAACAAAGTGTCCTGGAAGACCACTGCACAGTTAATTAGTGATATCTTTTTTTTATTATTTATTTTCCAGTTTATAAGTGAAGAATGATACATATTCATGTTTTCTTAATACATTGCAAGCTGTAACATAAATCTTTTACATTTCATGATTGGGTAGCAGAATCTTTTTTTAAGGTATTTCTGGATTTATATAATAGTTTGGGGGATTTCTTCAGAAATAAAGATGACATCCTAGCCCAAACATAATGCATTATATTAGATACAAGTGCTTAACAGAAAACAGGGCAGAATAGTGTTAGAATTTACAAAGGTTATTTTGAATGTCAAATATAAATTAAGTTCAATTTCAAGTTTATATAAAAAGACTATGAATACCCGGTACATCATTGTTTACCTAACTTTCAATAGGACATTTAGATTTAGAACCCATACATTTTTCTTATTGATTGGAAAGTAGTAATCTATAGTAACTCCAACAAACTCTGTAAATGATAAAGAGAGTGGCATTTTTTAAAATGAATCTCTTGTTATAGGTCAGAGACCAGCAGCCATTGTGTCACCAATAGCAGGCACCACAAGAGATGTTGTAGAGACAGCCCTCAATATAGCCGGTTACCCAGTACTGCTCAGTGACACAGCTGGTTTGAGAGAAACAGTTGATGTGGTGGAGAAAGAAGGCATACACAGAGCTGTGAACAGGTCTTTTTCAGTATCTAACAAACAAAAAATGCTGGGCTTTTACAAATAAGTCTTAAAAAAGCTAGCCAGAAAAAAAAAAGTGATATTAATAGTAACATGTCTTTAATAGCGTTGTTACTATTTTTTTCCGAAATAAATCGTTTTCATTCTTGGAATATTTTCCATATTTACAAAATCTCTGCATTTCAATTGGTTGGATAACAAATGTTTGGAACTAGTGGAGACAAACTGTATCTTATAATGCAAATATGTGGTAACAAGAATTTGTTCATCGGTTAGAGCATTTTAGCCTGATTTTTATATCCTACTAATTTAATAAAGGGTTATAGATTTGTATAGAAGCATTAATATATATATATATATATTGTAATATTAAATTAAACATTTTTCCTTTTTTTTTTTTTTAAAGGGCAAAGATTGCTGACCTAAAAATCATCGTATTACATCCAGACATAATAAAGAAAACTCCGAGTGACCTTACTTTTGCCGACTTCGTGACCACCTACATGAATCATTTGCTTCAGGATGCTGGTACAGTGAATTCTACACAATACTCCAGCCCATCTAATTCCCAAATTAATAAATACTATTTCTCTGCTGAGCAAAATATTCCATCATCAAATCAGCATATAGATATGACTAACATTCTGCTTGTGTTGAATAAAATTGACTTGGTCAATGAAAATAGGAGATCAGAATTGTTTCAGCACTTCAAAGACAATATGTGTTTCCTTTCTTGCACAACTGGAGAAGGATTTGACAGTTTTATCAAAGTTTTAGTAATGAAAATCCAAAATCTGTAAGTTTATTTTTATTTTGTTCACTTCATTCTAAGTAAATAATTTTTTACGAATTATAACAAACTTTTTTTTTTTTTTTTTATGTTTTGCTAGATGTGGTGATCCATCTGTGGGCAGCCCTAGCTTGACTCAAGTTCGTCACCGCCATCACCTCAATAAATGTGTACTTCACTTGACCCAGTTTGACTCTTACTCACAAGAAGACATTGTATTAGCATCTGAACAATTACGACTGGCAGCGAATGAACTTGGTCAAGTTACAGGACAAATATCTACAGAAGATGTTTTAAATGTCATATTTAGAGACTTTTGCATTGGCAAATAAAAATATCTTTCTCCTCTTCCTGTTTTATTTGTGTTAATTTTTTTCTGCCAAAGGTGTAAAATAACAACTGCAAATATTGATTGAAATCTGACTATAACCATGTAGTGGATCAACAGGGTGCAATGTGCTCATTGAT
Source organism: Biomphalaria straminea (assembly GCA_021533235.1). NCBI lineage: Eukaryota > Metazoa > Mollusca > Gastropoda > Planorbidae > Biomphalaria > Biomphalaria straminea. The sequence continues at coordinate 25,891,463 of JADKLZ010000003.1, forward strand.
GCTAATTATAAAATTAAAGAGGTTTTAATGCTTCCTTCACCTTTGACAAAAAAAAGCCAACCAACATGTGTTAAGAAATTTTATTTTACAAAACTAATATTGAATGTAACAAATAGCAATTACATTGCAGTGTACATCAATGTGAATATTTCAAGTTATTAAAAAAAAGTAGCAAAAGGAAAAAAAAATACCATAAGTATTACTCCCTCTAAATATAAAACAAATACATTCAACATCAAGAGGAATGTAGCCTCAAAGACAACAACGATGGTAAGGAAATTAGCATTCTAAGAGGTAAAACTGGTCATATAAATAAATGTAATATAAAATACATTCTTATAAATGGTCCCTTAAATGAAAGTTTTTGAACAAAATTTAAAACAATTTAGTATTAAGCTGAAACATGATAAATCTTGTGATTTCAATATCTAATTATCTTAGGGTTGCATTCAAACTACCAGAAAAGAATGCAAATCAATTACTAATTTTATCCCCCCCCCCCCCCCGACAAACGAGGAAAGGAGCGGTGTTTCAGCAGATAATCTTGTTCATGTAAATCAATTGATTAAACAAAAACTTAAGGCAACATTACTGTATTTGTCAACATATTGTAAGTGCCTCAGAGGTTTAATACTTTGAAATGTCAAAAAAAAGTAACACAGATAAGATCAGCAGTCAAAACAAGAACAAAGGCACAATTTGATCACTTTGAGGCAAAAAATAAAACGTTAAAAAATTTGTTTTTAAAAACTGGAATGTGATTTCTTAATGATTGATCAGAATACACTACATATATATATAAATATAGTTATATAAATATATAAGCATTTTTTTTTTGTTAGTAAAAAAAAAAAAAAGAAGCAATTATAATATCTGGCACAAATATGAATGATTTTTTAAAAAGTAAAATGAAAAATCTTCAGCAGATTCCTAATTCATATCACCACTATAAAACAACTAAGAGAACAAGAGATTAAAGAAAAATACAGTCAACATCTAAGTAATGAACATAGGGATTGCATATCAATTGGTAAATTTAAATTTTTAAGTGGTGTTAAAAGCCTTCTTAAGATACATGTAACAAAACTGGATAGAAAAATCATGATTATATAGATATAAAAATACTATATTTTCTCTTTAGAGACAGTTTTATTTACTTAACAGTAGTAACACCTTACTGAGACAAACGTTTTCTTGTTACCGGTACTCTAATGAAACCTATGCAATTAATTACTATGCAAGCCTCACAGTGAGTTATGTCTTACAAATGTTAGAATTACTTTTTTATAAAGAACTATACATATTAAAGTACCGGTATAATATAATATGGTAACTAATGATTGTTCATATGTCACCCATCACCACTAAATGAGTCGTATTTTTTTAAAATATAAACAAAAATGAACCAATCAAGGTTTGGGATTTAATGGTTGCTGAGAAAATTTTTTTTGCACGTTTCACATTTTTCAGCCAATGGTTAACAGGGTTTCATGTTACCAGTAAAATAGCAACCGCATTCCTATAGTACTAGTAGTAACAGGTCTGTCTTAAATTATAAGAGTAAATCCTTGCATCAGAGATTTGAAGAATGCAATCTGAAATGCTGTCAAATCTTGCCTTTAACTGATATTGTGATTTGAGTATATACCAGCTGTCAGCAATACTTATTTCCTGTAGTGTATACAATTTTATTTTTTTGGTTCTAGAAAAAAGTATTATGTAAATAGTCAAGAGTGCTTTTTTTTTTTTTAATTACTTGTAGAAAAATACAAAATTTGCTAACTTAGTTTAACAATGAGCTTGTGCAAGCCATTTTGTATGAAAGCTTTTAACTGAATATTGAAAACCTACACTCTTGTGATATTTTTGAAAATCCTAAACTATGTCAAAATGCAATAAGACTCATTTGGGGTTAATGGATCACATATATTGTTCTGAATACATAATATTATGCAACAATTGATCCAACCTGAACAATTTGTGTAAATATCATTCAACAAAGAGGATACACAGGTTCAGGTATTATTAAAGATTTACACCTGCCCTGACAATTATTGAAGCATTAACTAGTTTTATTCAAATTAAATTAAGAAACCCAAAGATATTTATCTGAACAACCTTTTTATATACCATTAAAAAACTACTTAACCATACTTTCTTTTTGGCAACACGAAACCAAAAATTACCCTCTTTAAAAAAAGAAAACCAGATATAAAGTGTTGTAAATTAAAAGTACAAGCCCTACTCTGAGGTTTAATATTACCACCAACACATGAAAGGTTCATCAACAGTGTATAATTTAATGTAGACACCATACATTACTCTACTCAATATCACAAGGAACAATTTTAAAAAAATCAATATAGCCCTCCAGTAAGAGGACAGACATTGAATTTGTTTTATGCCCTCCAAAACCAAAGGCTATTAAGAAAAAAATACTGGCTAAGAAATTTTTTTTTTTAAACTGGTGAGGGCAAAGCAAGATGAGAAAAATCAATATACTACTACTTCTGACCAGATGTTGCTATTAAGATAAATGTTTGTTTAGTCAAGAGAAAAAAAAATACAGCAATGTTATCAGAAGAATAACACAAAACATTTGTAGCTGCATCTTTGAATTTTTGTCATAAAGAAACAACAAATGATAATACATGTGTACAGTGATGTATTGAGATTCTTCTATCAATAGTAGAATGGTAATTCATAGGGGATGATAGTATTTTCTTGCACCATTAATTTAACACATTCATAAATTTAAAAATGAATAAGTTATAACAAAAGTTCCATTTTTACATTCATCTTATCCAAATAATGTTCTGAAAAGGGAGGAAAAAAAAATAATAGCAAGAGAAAACACTACAAGAATGTAATTTTTATGTAATGCAACAAACCAGAAATTAACAATTTAAACAACTTAATGGTACCACTGTATCAACAAATAATTTTAACTTGAAATACTAGAAGGGAGAAGAAGCAATACCATGTCTCTAATAAGAGGTTTTTTAAAGGTTTAGTGATCCCAAACTGTATCAGATATTTGCCATTCCGTTGGACACATCAGCTGCATGGAGGGGGGGGGGGAACTGCTGTGAGGGAACATCATTCAGACAATATATAATGCCCAGGCTTTCATCTCATTTTCTTTTCTACAAGATGAACCATATTGTTCTAAGATTGAGGAAGGCCAACAAGTCTTAGATAATCATACCATGCTTTTGACTTCAGTGTACTACAGTGCTTCTGCCTCTGGAGAGGAGTTAGGGACAGGAGACAAAGGCATTAAGATGTGCAGATTATATAACTAAGCTAAATGTTGTCTCTAAAAATATGTAAACTGTTCTTCACCTGCTCCTTGAGGTATAAGGGAATACTATTCACAGCATAATTATAAAATATTATTTATGTGATGAAAATTGACAAAACCAAAGAAATTTTCAGCTTTTTTCATTTTCTGAATTTTTAATTTACATTTAAACAATTTATTTTGTCAGCCAAGGACACTTTATATTGACCTGTTTATTTTTTCAAAAAAAATAAAATGAACAGTATTTCAACAATCATTTTAAAGGCATCTTGATGACCTCTTTTTGGGATACCTTTTAAATCTAGACTTTTGGTATATAGCTAACAAATGAACAAAAACTTACCCAAGTTAACTTGAGCTCTCAGTTACCTGAAAATATATTATTGTGCATTTCAATATGATGCACCACAATATTTAAGTATCAGCTTCTAGAAAAAATAAAACACCCACCAGAGCAGAGTATAAATAACATACAACTTATAATCCTTAGCATATTGTACAAATTTTGTCTTGAAAGATTTTCATAAATTGTAAGTTTTAAAACAGCTTATAATTATAATTACTTTAAATAGTAAAAATATAAATTGGTAAATAATTTAGTATATAAAACTATATAAAAACAAGGTTACAAAGACAGTTTGTGTGGAAACACAAACTTAAAATCGGCCCCAGAAGTGATCCACCCAGGCAGGTTTCAATATTTTCAGAAAGAACATCCGAATGAAATTATATCAAAGACAAATGACAGATAAGAATGCAGATAGAAGGTTGACAGATCTTACGTAGTGCCCTATGTGTCCAGCAGATCCAAGGATAGGTGTAAGTGAAAGTTAAGTTAGATGTGAATCTGGACCGACTGATATAATTTAACGGATTCGTTAATTCAATGTCTCTGACTTGTATTGATGCGATATAACAAAATAAAAAAAAAAGGAAAGATAAATGCTCCTTATAACATTATTAATTGTCTTAAATTAGGTTCAACGTATATTGCATACTAATTATACTTTTTTCTCTTTAAAAATTAGTAAACATTGTTTGTGTGTAAATATAGTACTTTGTATAACATAAGTTACATAACTTAACAATTAAAATAAAAAAAAAAAATTTTTGGTAAAAACACTTACAGCCGTTTGCATAATGTGTTAAATATTGCCTATATATATATATATATATGGTAAATGATTGTCTCCCCTTTAAAAGCAACAAGAGTTTTAATAAAGAACACCTCACAATTTACGCTATTAAATTTTAGCTTATCATCATAGCAATCCTTAGGCATGAGGCCTGTTTACTTTGCCTCTTTTTGGTTTTGTTCCTTAGATAGCAAATACTCTGTATCTTGGAACAAAAATAAACGTGGAATTATGTAAAATTATTAATTGTCTTAAATTAGGTTTGATTTATAATGTATACTAATTGGGTTTTTCTATATAAAAACTGCTTGCATAAATGATTTTTAAAAATTAGATTTTGAGCTTTTAGATAAAAAAAGAGTAGCCGTTGCATCAGAACTTTGAATGATCTATATAATCGTGATGTTAGATTTTCATTTTCTCTTCTACTTTTTGAGCACTAAATGGGACGGACGGACAGACAGACAGACGAGCAGACAGACAGAGAGGCCACACAAAACTAATAGCGTCTTTTCCCCTTTCAGGAGCCGCTAAAAATAGATCTAATAATAGATTATAGACTAACAGAAAACAACAGCTAAGGATTAAATAGTTAACATGTAAAAAAAAAAAAAACAACAACATGAAACAACATTGAAACAGACTCTGTATACATTAACTACCTTGTTTTTACAATTCTTTTCATCCATTGATAGAATGAGACTGTTAAATGTATTAGTTTTACCAAAGTGATAGTCATTTATCATTAGATGACAATATGTAATTAAATGGATTTACATAATGCACACATTTTACAAAATACCAATCATCTGAGTATTGTTATGAAAGCATTGAGATATATATTTAAGTTTGTGGGTATATCATTGGCTTAATTATACAATTTGTTTGTAAACAAAACAAGTTTTAAATAGATCATCTGAAACAAGGTACTAAACACCTAATAAAAATGTGTGCACCATGTTATAGAGGAAAATGTAATAAATTTAAATATATTAGTGACCTCACTCTATTGATTTAAATACATTTTAGGCATTGGTAGTGATAATTGAAATAGAAAAATGAGCCACAGAAAATCTTAAATCTTACTGCAAAAATCAATGAAGTAACTATCTTAAATCTTACTGCAGAGTAACTTGAAAACTGATCTGCAGAGCTATTAAACATTTATGAGCAATAAATCCTTTGGTGAGCTTTCTTTTATGTTTCGTTTGAGATAAAGCTTAAAGGAAAATCAGTTATCTGATATCGGTTACTATTGTAAAAGTTACAAAAATTAAAGGATGACAAAAGAAATATTCTTACCAGCTTGCTGTTGTGGTGCTTGGCTGTTTAGAAAAAAAATAATTCTTCAAACATGTAAATATTTTGCACAAAGGAACATACTAATAGCATCTGTTGCGTGATAAAGTATAATACACTCAATACTCTAAAATTATTTTCTTATTCTCTGATATATGATAATAAATATATACATCTACTATTCAGTGGCATAAGAAGGTATCAGTGGGCCTGGGTTAAGAATATCTTGGTGCCCCTTCCTCTCAATAAGACAAATTTGGTGTGATGTAGCAAAGCAATAACAAACAAAAAAACTATGTTACAAAAGACAGTTTGTGTGGAAACACAAACTAGACAGTTAACACAAACTCAAAATCGGCCCCTGAAGTCAGGTAAAAAGGCAGACTTCAATATTTTAAGAAAGAATATCAGAATGAAATTCTATCAAAGACAAATGATAGAGAAGAATGGAGAAAGAAGGTTGACAGATCTTGTGTAGTGCCCGGTCTTGCAGACCAAGGGATAAGTGAAAATGAATATGAAGTTAGAAGTGAACCTGGCCTAACTGATTTCATATAATGATTATCTTATTGATCTAATTGTTTTGTATAGGGTAAATCTCTTATTCAAAGCCTCATTAAAAAAACATTTAGTAAAAAAAATAATAAAAAATCCTTAGTTAGGTGTTTATAGATGTAGCACTGCCCCAATAATAATAATATTAATGCAATAATATGAAAAACTACTAATTAATTGTTTTAAATTATGTTCCACTTATATGCATATTTGATAGATTTTTTTTTTGTCTTTGAAAAAAGTATTAACCATTTTTTTTGTAAGGTAGTAGTTTGTATGACAGAACTTACATAACTAAGCAATACATTAGTAAAAAAAAAATAAAATAAAACCGTTTGCTAAAATGTGTTTAAAATATGGTAAATGGTCATTTCCCTTACTAAATAGCCTCCTGTGTTTGTTACTATTAAAAGTGAATAGTTGTAAAAATGGTGTATTTTTATGAAAAAATTACTTGCATAGTTGATTTTAAAAATAAAATTTTTCACTTTCAGAAAAGAAAAAGGTAGTTGTTACATCAGAACTTTGAAGGGTCTAAAATATCACAGTGATGGGAACATTCTCTACAAAATTTTTAGGATATTTTTTGAAATTGTGTCCCCCCCCCCCCGTTTTCATTTGCTGGTGAGATAGATTGTAAAGACTAGGACTAAGACTAAGACTGCTTTATTGATCCTTACAGAAATCTGTGACATTTCCTACAATTTAACTTTGTGTCTGAATGTGTGTGTGTAAATTTGACACGTATCTTTGCGTGTTTTCAAAAAAAAAAAGTAAAGTATTCCCTTCAGACCTTGCGATCTATGGGGCAGATGATGTTAAGGTCATCTGTTTCTTTGGCCAACAGTTAACGAGCAGGGTGTTATGTGGCCAGCACAACGACCAACCGCCTTTACTTTCCCCAACTAAAGTCAGGTACCCATTAGCAGGGCCGGTCCTAGCCATTGCGGGGCCCTATGCGAAACTGATTGCGCGGGGCTTAGTACTAGTGAAAATTAAGATTTTGTATAATAAAAAAAATCTACTTTACTAAGTTAAAAATTGCGAACATTGTAACCTATGGCATATTTATATGCCAGTGACAATTAACATAAATTAATTATTGGAACTTCCGTTTAAGGTAGGCCTACAGAGTCACCCGATTATTACATTTTATTATATGAAAGCTGATGATTCCTTTTTTTCTTTTATCGCGCTAAGGATTGGCGATTTCTGCAATGAATGACACCCACAAATGACAATTTAGTCTTTTTTTTAAAGAGATTTAGGGAGATTTTTATAAATTCAGGAGATTTCTAGGAGTTTTTTCATATATATTTTGCAATTTAATAATTACACCCTGAATTAGCGCGGGGCCTATGCAAGCGCGGGGCCCACTGCGACCGCATTGGTTGCAGTGGCCTAAGACCGGCACTGCCCATTAGAGTTGGGTGGACTCAGGGGCGCCCTAAAAATCCTGAAATTCAAAATCCAAGTCTTCACCAGGATTCGAACCCAGGACCTCAGGTTCGGAAGCCGAGCGCTTAACCATTCGACCACCGCGCCCCTGCGTGTTTTCAAAGTACACTTTTATTATTCAAATAAATACTATATTTTGAAATTATTCATCCAACCTTATAATGATTTTTTAAAATGTTTATCTAAAGTGTTTCATGCAAAATGACAGAAAAATTACGATAACATTTAACCAAAAAATAAAATATTAGCTCTATTCTTATTTAATATTTAACGATATTTAAAGTATTTCTTTCAAAATGACTAAAATATATTATTTCTGCGCTATTTTGACGGGGTACCGTATCTCATAGATACTAGAACTTTAAAACCTCCTAATCAACAGAGCCTGTAGTATATATAAACCTATTTCAACTATTTGTATATTTAATTGACATTTGATTACTAAAAAATGACATTTGGAGCGGGGGCATTAGACCTATTTTTTAAGCAGAATTTCTTTTTCAACTAGATCTATAGGCTATGTAGTTTCCATGGCTTTCATGACCAAAATAACTTTAACTGACTTTTCACAGCAGTGTGGGTAATATTTTTATTAAATCTACAGTAGATCTAGACTCTAGATCCAGGTCACTAAAATTCGGACTTTTCACGGCTGTGTGCGAATTATCTTCACTGAATCTATCCTAGATCTAGAATCTATAATAGACTCTATAGATTTTAACAAAAAAAATCACTAAAATTCGCGGACTTTTCACGGCTCCAGAGGGTTAGTAATTATGTTCACTAGATTCTAGTGATTTAGCGTAAATCTAAAGTCTATATCTAAGTCACTAAATTCGCGGACTTTTCACTGCTGTGTGCGAATTTATCTTTATTGTAAGGACCTGCGAATCAGGAAATTTTTTTCGAATCGAATATCGAATCGAATATCAGAAAATATTCGAATTTCGAATCGAATTCGAATCGAATATTCTTGAAAAAAATTGACAACCAACAAGTGTAAAATAAAACTTCAAATTCAAAATTTTTATTATATTATATTTATTTAATACTGAAACACAAAAAGTTAGCAATAATTAAATTGCAAAGCAGGCCTTTTAAAAAAAGTAGATCTTTATTTATTTTGGCCCAAATCAAAGTTTCAGCATTATTTTCCGAGAGATTGTGACGATGGTCAGTAATAATTTGTCCTCCAACTGAATTAACTCTTTCTGAAGAACAATTTGTTGCCTGAATTGCAAGCAAATTCCTAGCTGCTCTGGCCAAAAGTGGAAAAATATTAATACTTTCTTTCCAAAACTGAAGAGGATCACTGTTTCGATCTACAAACTGACTACATCCTTAATTTGCTCAGAAATGGTGGAAATTTTGTTGATTCTGGTATCTCCGTGAGCATCATGTACTTTCTTGAACATTGAATCCATAAGGCTTCCTCTATTCCTGTCTTGAACAAGACTTTCACGTGGCAATTCATCAGAATTTTTACCAATTTTGCTTATTTGGAAAATATTCGAGGATTCGAAAATTTAAAAATAATTTCGAATCGAATTTGAATATTCTTTTTATATTCGAATTCGAATCGAATATTCGCAGGTCCCTACTTTATTAACTCTACTGTAAATCTAGGGTCTAGATCTAAGTCTAAGGGCGCGGTGGCTGAGCGGTAAAGCGCTTGGGTTCCGTACTGGAGGTCCCGGGTTCAAATCCTGGTGAAGGCTGGGATTTTTATTTCGGGATTTTCGGGCGCCCTTGAGTCCACCCAGCTCTAATGGGTACCTGACATTAGTTGGGGAAAAGTAAACGCGGTTGGTCGTCGTGCTGGCCACATGACACCCTCGTTAACCGTGGGCCACAGAATCAGATGACCTTTACATCATCTGCCCTATAGACCACTAGGTCTGAAAGGGGAACTTAGATCTAAGTCACCAAATTCGCGGACATTTCACGGCTGTGTGCGATTTTATCATCATTGACTCTACAGTAGTAAATTTAGTAAAACTAGAGTTTAGATCAAGATTTTTTTTGCTGTTTTTTTTTACTATACACTAGGCTTTGAATTGTATAATGAAATTCAAGGTGTTTTCCAAGTTTTCAAGATGGCTACAAACCAGGAAAAGTATTGAAATTAAAGAAACTAGATATCTTATGTAGAATTAGAATATATCTATCTATACTGATTCAAACCACATAAGTCACTCTAGTCTACACTGATATCAACAAGACAATACGATCACGTGAGTTTTCTTTTAAAAATGGAACTTATAACTGTGTTTAAAGAAAGGTCGCATTTTTCTGAAAATGGAAAAATAATAAAATCGGATTTTTTTCATAAAAAAAAAATGAAGAAAAAAATTTTGGATTTTTTTTTCCCAAAAAAAAAAAAAAATGTCAGGAAAATTTAGGATTTTTTAGCTTGAAAATCGGATCAGCAGAAATTTTGGGAATTCCGAAAATTTTCTGAAAATTCCCATCACTGATATCATGATGTTGCAATTTCAATATCCTTTCTAGTTTACGAAATCTAAATCGGACGGATATTCCACACAAAACTAATAGCGTCTTTTCCCACAATACCCTTTAAGGAATAAACAAACAACACACTTTTCTTTAAAATGAGATAGGGATAATTATTTTTTCCCTTGTGCCATTTATCTCTTTGCATTGCTCTTCCCAACTCACGCACTTTTACACCAGTAGAGTTCTGCTGTTTTTTTTTGTGTCGACAGCTAAGTTATCTGTAATTATATTGTGTGTCAATTGTCTTTTTCATTTGTTTGTGCTATTGAGTGCCTTTTGGCTGAAATGTCCTTTGATTTTACTTTGGTCAAGCAGGATTTTTTTTTATATATGTTTTTGGTATTGTATTCATACAATAGGAGAGGGTAAAAAATGTGCTCATCTATTGCCCGATCACAAGCTGAATTGCTAAGGGTAGATATTCTTCAGATCTGATATTTTTTTACTTTT
>JADKLZ010000003.1:25909884-25926498 GCA_021533235.1 Biomphalaria straminea
GAGGCATAGAGCAATGTAGGTAGGATGACGGCTCGGTAGACCCCTAGATTAGTGTTTGTGGTGATACCACGTCTGTTCCAAACATTGTTTGATAGTCTGCCATATGATGCACTGGCCTTGGCGATGCGAAGGTTGATTTCGTTATCAATATTTCCATATATTCCATATATATACATAATGCTATATATATATATATATATATATATATATATATATATATATATACATAATGCTTGTCTTCGAGTCCAAAGAATAGTGAGGAGTACAGTATTTCCCGTGGTATGCAGCCCCAACCGTGACCTACATATTTTACCACATCCAGGGCAAGCAAAACCATTGTCCGCAGGTGGTCGATTTAGATTTTCTTTTCGTCGTCTGCGTTTGTCTTCGGCAGCAGATTTTCTTTTGGTCTCAAATGTGTATCCCGTGGCCTTCGTGAGTGACCTCCAGCTACAAAATTGCTGTCTCTATTTATATGACTGGATAAAATCTGCATTTTTTGCGTTTTGTTCGTCATGTTTATATAAAAAAAAGGAGACTAAAAGCTATTGAAATTGAGAGAGAGAGAAAGAGAGAGAGAGGGAGAGAGAGAGAGAGAGAATCTCAGATAAATCAAATACCGTTAATTTAATTTTCGAGATTATCTAGTATAAAAATTATATGTAACATAGAGTTGTGGAGAGATTTTCAAACCATACTTATTATAGTGTTAGGGGTTGTTTTCCTTAAAAATACGGAACATAATATTATGATTTATTAGATTTTGTAACGTTTAAGCAAAGAAAATTAATTGTAGTGTAAGATAGAAGTGCGATTTTAAATAAATAGCGTTTTAATGTTTTTCATAAAAATCCGGAACAACCAATTTTTGTAAATGAGAAAAAGAATATTTGTTTTATTTGTTAGAGGAGGGGTTTCAAACAGTTATTTGGCGTTAGTAGATTTTTCTAATAAAATTCGGAACAATTTTGGCGACGAATTGTAAGATTATTAATGTCATGTAAGTCATATTAGAGATCATGTTTTTTTTTTGTTTTTTTTTTCGCAACAATTAAGCATGGAAATAAAATTTAATATAAGTTAGAAGAGCAAAGAAATATTCGTTAGCGTTAATTTGTTTTTCACAAAACATCCGGAACATTCTATTATCGATGTCATAGTAAGTGTATGTGTTTTGAATGGCTAGTAGAGCAGTGTGTATGCCTGTGTATGAAGTGACCAGCTGACCTTTAGAGTGCATGGTTGAGTGAACAGCATAGAAAGTGTGTAAGCCTGGGCGGTGTGTAAGGAGGTCAGAATGAATAACAGGATGATACTGTGAAGTAAGAAACACAATAAAAGTGAATGATTAAATGATTAAATTCATATTGTTCGACTTATTAATTTAAAGTGTGTCTATTACAATCGATACTTAAACTATCGCAATATTTCTGAAGGAACATTAAAGGTTAAATCAGATTTTCAATAGCCTTTAGTGTTATTTTTTTTTATCTAACCGTGACAGACAGACCAACCAACAGACAAAACGCACAAAAATAAGCTTGTTTCATTCCAATGGGGGCACTAAACAAAAAAAAAAATATAATTTTTAGAAAAGTCTAAAAATTAGTTTTGCACTATGTCATGGCCGGGCTTTACGCTAGTACACGAAAGTCGCTGTGAATATAGTCCATTTAAAAAATGATATTTATATACAAAGTGCATTCTTAAAATCTTAGCCTTTATAAACAAACATGAATGTTTTCTTGTAATTTTAGAAGTGAGTTGACCAGAAACAAAACACAGTTAAGTAATATTTATATCTTTGTTGTAAACATTTCTATTACATTTTATTAATATATTTGATTTAGTCATACTGAAAATACACAATAAAGTGTCGTTCTTTGTTAGCATAATATTGTAACATTGCCTCCCTTACATTTACGTAATTGTTTTAGAATTGGTGTATAGTTATTAAAAATCACTTGCATAATTTATTTTATAAATTAAACGGTTTGCTTATAGAAAATCAAAAGTAGCCATTGCACCTAAACTTTTCAAGCAGCATTTAATGGTGTAATAAATATTTTTCGTATCTCTTCTAGTTTTCGAACCCTGACTGTGATAGACGGACATTTCTTCACAAAATTTTTGCTTTTCCCCTTACAGGGGCCACTAACAAAAAGAATAAAGGTTTAGCAAAAAGAAATTTTATAAACCAAACAAGTACTGGTACTTGAAGAATAAAAACTAAAATGCTATTAAACCTTGATCAGACCAATATTAGAATGTGTCCTCTGTGTGGCACTCTTCAATTCAAGAAAATATAAAAGACCCAAATAGAGTCATTTTGACTAGAGTAATACCATCAGTAAAATCACTAAATTAAGTTACAGGAGGAAAAAAAAAAGTAAAGTTGCAATAAAACACTGAACCATAGCTTAGGTTTTAGGCACATCGGCGCAGTATAGGCCATGTCGTGCCCGCAGTCCCTTAAGGACTACTCTCCCTCTATAAAAAGGTCAAAGTCCATACAATTAACTCATTAAAATCAGGGTCTATTTACAGTTAAAATAGGAACCATAGCTTACAAAAGCACAATAAAATACCTCAGAAAAGAAAATGGGAGCTCAAAATGGAAAGGTTATATTATTATGGACCTAATATGTGTGATAGTTTTGTTGTTATTTTGGGTTTTTGGCACATTTGCACAATTTAGGCCATGTCGTGCCCACCTAATGAGTGTGTGTGTGTGTGTGTTCAGGAGGAAGGGTGCAAATAAAATGTTGAAGTTGTAATTACAAGTTTACTGTAAATTATAAGTACCATTACCAGTGATAACTAAGTGATATAAGCTAGAATAATACAACATTGAAAGTCACATGTGGAAGATACAGTATACCCACACAACTAACGAACGAGGTCAGCGCTTATTAGAATTTGCGAAATACAACAATCTCTTACTGGCTAACACACTAGTATGCCACAAAAAATCGCTTATCTCCACATGGCACAGTCCTAATGGAGAACACCACAACCAGATCGACTACATCATGGTGCAACAGCGTTTTAAGACAAGCATCCATACAGACAAAACAAGTTTTACTGGAGCTGACATTGGAAGCGACCATGACCTTGTTATGATGACCTTCAAATTACACCTAAAAAAAGTAACAAAACAAGGACCTACTAGGATACAATTTGACCTGGACAAGCTGAAAGACCCCAAAGTAGCCGCCATATTCGAGGCACAAATAGGAGGACGCTTTGTAGCCCTCAATATCTTGGACTCCCATGACCAGGATATCAACACACAAGTTAATATGCCAAACAAGAGTCACAGACACAGCCCGGGAAATACTAGGGAAGCTCCGCCCGCCCAAAAAACCCTGGGTAACAGAGGATATACTCCAACTCTGTGACAAGAGACGGGAGCTTAAAGGGAAAAAAGTGTCTGACCCAAAATATGACCTCGAATACAAAATCGTCAACAAACGGATTAGAAAGGGAATGAAAGAAGCGAAGGAAAAGTGGATAGAGAACAAGTGCCAAGAAATTGAACGGGGACTTAACAGGACTGACAGTAAAAAAAAGCGTACCAACTAGTGAAGGACCTCACTACCTCAAAGCATGGAAGAACCAAAAAGACACAAGACAAAAACAATAGATGCTTAACCGAGGAAAAAGATGTGTTAAAAAGATGGACGCAGTACTGCTCAGAACTGTATAACTTCGAAATCTCAAGAGATACAGAGATACTAAATGTCCCGGCAATTTCCAACATGGACGACTATCCGATTCTTCGCTCGGAAGTAGCAGCAGCAGTAAAATCCCTGAAAAAAAAAGGAAAATCTTCTAAAAGTGGGAGGAGAAACCATGATAAACGCACTCTATACAATTTGCAACAAGATCTGGCAATCAGGAGAATGGCCCAAACCCTGGACCCAGTCATTCATCATCAATCTTCCAAAGAAAAGCAATTTACAACTATGTCAAAACTATCGACAATCAGCCTCATAAGCCATCCCAGCAAAGTGCTGTTCAAAATTATATTAAATCGACTAAAACCGATAGCAGACAAAAGCATATCAGAAGAACAGGCGGGTTTTAGACACGGTCGCAGCACAACATAGCAAATCCTAAGCCTCAGAATACTCTGTGAAAAATATCTCCAACACAAAGAGAATCTTTTCCATGTCTTTATTGATTTCAAACAAATGGCTCGGGGCACTCTGGGCGACAATGGAAAGATATAACATTAATACAAACATAACCAAAGTTATCCAGAACCTATACAAGGATGCCACCAGTGCAGTGTACTTCAACAACAATATTAGGAAATGGTTCAAAACCACAGTTGGGGTAAGACAAGGCTGCCTCCTTTCAGCAACACTCTTTAATATCTTCCTTGAAAGGATAATGAAAGATGCTCTCGAGGGATTTGAAGGTACTGTAAGAATTGGAGGAAGAAAAATTACAAACTTGCGCTTCGCAGATGACATTGATGGCCTAGCAGGGACAGAAGACGAACTAGCCGACCTAGTGACGCGCATTGACAAGACTTCCGCAGCATATGGCAAGCAAATAAATGCAGAAAAAAACAAAACAAATTATGACCAATAGCCAACAGGGCTTTACAAGGGCCATCAGTATCGGAGATGAAAAGCTAACTAGCGTTAGCAGCTTCAAATACCTCGGATGAGGGAACAAAATCCGAACTACTGGTCCGAATAGCACAGTCCACAGCAGCCCTTTCTAAAATTAATATGGAAAGACAAAGGCTTAGCCCTCGGCACCAAAATCAGACTGATGCGCTCCCTGGTCATGGCCACATTTCTTTATGTTTGTGAGTCTTGAACGCTGACTGCAGAGCTAGAGAGGGGGGTGCTAGCAATGGAATTGAGATGCTACAGAAGGATCCTAGGCATCACATTTAAAGACCGCATCACAAACCAAGAGATTAGAGACAAAGTTACTGCAGCGATCGGACCTCATGATGACCTGCCATATACTGTGAAAAAAACGCAAGCTTTAAATGTATGGCCTTAAAACAAGATCGCAAAGACCTTCCTCCAGAAAACAGTACCAGGAAAAAGAAGAAGAGGCAGACAGAAAGCGGTGGGAAGACAACATAAAAGAATGGACGGGCCTACCATTGAAAGAAGTTCTAAACAGGGCAAAGGATAGAGAGGAATGGATAAAGACGGTCTACAAGTCTTGCTTGGTGCCCCAATGATCCACCAGACTAAGGGATAGGTAAGGTAATACAAACATCAAACACACCAACTTTATTAGTTCTGAATTCAGTTATACAACTATTAATCTAATACCGGTATTAATATTAAAACAACAACAATAGATTATTTAATAAAGGCAACATTTAATTGTTTTTTTTTTAAATTTGGGAATTCACAATTTATTAGACTTTATTCTTTATACCAACTAGCCTACTTTCTTACATACAGACACACACACAAATCCAAAACATACAGCATACTTTATTTTGAAAGTAAAACAAGACAAAATGTCATAATTAACCAAAAATCTGAGCATGAAATTTATAAATCCTTATAAAAAACAATAACATAAATTGCATCTTAATAATAAATTAAAACAAAATTACATAACTTATCTCATGTAACAGACTAAGAGTTTGGCAATGATATTGCTGGATTAACAATATTTGGTGGAGGCCACCCTTCTGCTATAATTATAGTGTTATCATTGGTTTGAATAATCATGGGTTGCCCAGATGAATGGGAGTCAAACAACTGGCTGTTCACTACCTGTATTGACTGACCTTCAAGACCTTGCATTTGCAATGCTTGTCCCAGATTGATTATTTTCAATTCAGTTTCATGCCCTTCACTGACAACTGGCAATCTTATTTTTTTAGGCCTACCTCGCTTTTGTAAAGTTCTATTTTCATGAGACCTTAAATGCCTACCCAGATGACCTTTGTTGCTAAATGCATTACCACACAAACTGCAGAGATAGGGTCGCTCCCCTGTATGAGTTCTTGCATGATCTTTGACCATGTACCTCATGGCAAAAGCTTTTCCACAGGTTTCACATTTATATGGTTTGACACCTGTGTGAGAGAGTTTGTGCTTTTTTAGTGCCATTTGGGTCATATAGCCTCTACCACATTCATCACAGTTAAAAGTGATACCTCCAATTTCAGTTTTATGATGCTTCATGTGTATTTTAAAACTTTCTTTGGCTTTGCTAGAATATGTTTTGCCACAAATTAAACACTTCAAGGGCTCTGAGCATGGCCTGCCATTTTTATGTTTATTATAGCCAACAGAACTATAAAACTTTTTTCCACAGTCAAGGCATGTGTGAATGTCTTTTGGATTTTCATGGACCTTATAGCGATGCAACCTAAGATAGGCTTGTGTACTGAAGCGAGATGGACAGAGATCACACTGAAGAGAACCAGTTTGGAAATCTTCAAAAACATCTCTTTTGAGACAAGTACCCATTCGAAAATGCTTCTCATAACCAGCATGTGTTCTGTAGGAACGATTGCAGTCAATGCACTCATAGATTCTGGGTTTTTTATCATTGCAATGTGCTTCAAGGTGCTTTTCTAGCTCATTTTCACTATTATAGGGCTTGGAACATATGAAGCAGAACACTGAAGATATGCAAGTACCTAGTTTCATATGCTCTGAGCATGCAGTGGTGGTATTGAAATGCTTGTTACAAAATACACAGGACCTAAGGTTTGATGACATGCCTAAAGCATTATCCCATTTTCTTTTACGACCCCTTTTTTTAGGAATTAATATTACCGAATTCTCATTTGACACAGGTTTATCACAGTGATCTGTTTGGTCGTTATGAGTCTGATTATTTGATAATGATTTTTTAAGAGAATGCCCAACAGGCACATAGTCTTCACTATCATCATTCAATTCTTCATTCCAATCCTCATGTTCACTGTCAGTAACATTCTCTTCTTTTATAGGGAGATTGCTTTCTTTTTTCATGCAAACGTCTACTTGATATTCCTCAGAAGGACTTTCATACACTTGCTCTTTCTGAGATGCTGATTCTATTAATTTAGAAATATTCTTCAAAGATGATTCAAGAAATTTGTCTTTGATACAGTTCTTCCCTATTTTCTGCCTACTTTCAGAAACTGCACTTAGAAACTTTAACCCTCCATCCAGAGATGACCATTTGGAAGCAGCAAGCTCTGCAGCATTGTCAAATGAAAGTTCTGCTGAGTCAGTTAACATGTCTTCAGTTTCAACACAATCCACATCAAGAATAACAGGCTCTTCTTCTTCCTGCAGAGATATTAGAGAAATAGTATTTTAGAGTGCAGGAGGAAATTATTTGTGGATAAGGAATTGGGTGCAATTAGGGATGAAAGAGATTAAAAAAATGGGAAAAAAAAAGAATGCTTCTAATAACAAATTATGAACTTTTTTATTACATTATTTTTTATATTATAATTGAAGGAATTAATAATATTCTCAACAAACGTTTATTTTATTTTATAAAATCATATATCATGAAATCGTTAATGTTCATAAATTGTTTTATTTATTGTTTTCAAAAAAGAGAGAAAACAGAATTCATTATTCCCTTTTCAACTGAAACATGAATTAAAAAGTATATGCATGAAACACACTTGAAAATTAAAATACATACAAAAAGAACTTTGAGATGCTCATCTAAAAATTATTATGTGGAAGATAAAAGTGAAAGGTTTGTAAATCCAGGATTCTTAGAAATGGTAATTTCCATCCACCGTATACAGTTATTTAAAATGGGTGGTGTCGCCCTAACCAAGAGGCTAACAGACTTGTTCGCTCTATGCTGGGAGAAGTGCGTGGTCCCACCTGAACTTAGAGACTCCGTAATCATATCCCTATACAAAAAGGGTGACAAGTCTAACTGCTCCAACTATCGAGGCATTACACTTCTGTCGGTAGCAGGAAAGATCTTTGCTCGAGTGTTGCTCGACCGACTAAACCAGTCTTTAGTGGATGAGGTCTTGTCTGAAAGCCAATGTGGTTTCAGAGCCGGTAGAGGTACAACTGACATGATATTTGTTCTGCGACAGTTACAGGAAAAATGCAAAGAGCAGAACCTAAACCTGTACGCAGCTTTTGTGGACCTCACCAAGGCTTCAACACGGTCAGTCGCGATGGTTTGTGGAGGATTTTGGCTAAGCTGGGGTGCCCACCTACGTTCCTATCCATCCTCAAGCAGTTTCACGTCGGACAGAGGCCAGATCAGACACAATGGTGCTCTTTCTGATCACTTCCCAATAGAAAATGGCGTGAAGCAGGGCTGTGTACTTGCCCCTACTCTGTTCGCTATCTTCTTTGGCGTAATGCTGGGTCAAATGAGGCAGCGATTGCATGAAGGCATCTACATCCGGTTTCGTTCTGACGGCAACGTGTTTAATCTCCGACGTCTACTATCCCACACAAAAAACAAAGGAGATGGTCATAACGGAGCTTCTCTATGCCGATGATTGCGCCCTGCTAGCTCACAATGAAAATGACCTCCAGAACGCGATAAACGAATTTGCCTACGCTGCCACCTCTTTCGGCCTATCTATAAACCTCTGGAAAACAGAAGTCATGTTCCAGAAGTCGCCCAATGAAACAAATAATGAAACATACTCAGCACCAAGGATAACAGTAAACGGACAGCCCCTTAACGTGGTAGACCACTTCACATATCTTGGTAGCATAGTGTCAAATGACGCCTCACTTTCAAGGAAGTTGATAACCGTCTGGCCAGGGCCAGTAACGCTTTTGGACGCCTACAGGGGAGAGTTTGGAAGAACAAATCGCTTCGCCTACCTACAAAAATAAATGTCTACCAGGCGGTGGTTCTCTCAACCCTACTATATGGCTCTGAGACATGGACACTATATAGAAAACAGCTAAGACTCCTTGAGCGCTTTCACCAAAGATGCTTGCGCTCCATCATGGACATACGATGGCAAGACCGCACTACAAACAGCGATGTCCTTGCGAACGCCGGTATGGACAGTATAGAGGGACTTCTTATGGTCCGACAGCTACGCTGGGCAGGGCACGTATCCCGTATGGGAGACGAACGTATGCCAAAGGCAGTCTTTTTTGGTGAGCTAAAAGGTGGTCAACGTAACAGAGGCGCCCCACGGAAACGATTCAAAGACCAGCTTAGGCGTCAACTTTCCTTGGCTGACATGCACCAGGCCGCGGGATACACATTTGAGACCAAAAGAAAATCTGCCGCCAAGGACAAACGCAGACGCCGAAAAGAAAATCTAAACCGACCAACTGCGGACAATGGTTTTGCTTGCCCTGGATGTGGATGTGTAGATCACAGCTGGGACTGCACAGCCACGGGAAACACTGTATTCCTCACTAATCTTCGGACTCGAAGACAAGCCTATTATTATTATTATACAGTTATCACACATAATCCTTAAAAATAGTTCATTACAAAAACAGGTGGTCTATAATTCACATTAATAATGGACTGTTATGTCGCAAAAGTAAACATTTTATGTTTATCCCAATAGCGTGATGTGTCATCTACGTTTTTTGTCTAATGAGGTAGAATGCATTGGGACACTTATTATTTTTAAACTTTCCTGTAAGAAGAGCTTACCATGTCTTGTTCAGAACAAGAGTGCAGACACTCTTTTTTCATAGAGAAAAAAAGATATATGGTATGTTAAACTATTTTATTGATTCTTTTTATTTTTTAATTTTTTTAATGAACCACAACATATTATATATATATATAAAGATATATAAAGATTATATAAAAGATATAAAATATATAAATATACTAATCTTTCACACACAAGAAAATTCAAGAAATATTAAAAAAAAAAACATATTTACAGTTTTTAATTTGGTTTCCAAAACTTGTCCAGAATTTGCCAGCACTTTTTGAATAGTAATTTTTCTGCAGACAACCATTTTCACATATGCCTCAATCTTTGTTTTTTTGACAACTTTATTATTTGTGTCTTTATCACATGTTGAATCAAGAGATAAATATGAGACTTGACTCTCAAGCATTTCTGGGTTGTTAGACTGAATACTGTTCAACAGAACTTGTGGTACTTCTGACTCTTCTAGAACATCCATTTCTGTATCATTTTTATCAAAGTTTTCCTCTACTGGTAAATTGGTGTCATACGGGCTAAGCAAAACCTCAACGATTTTATTATTTTTTGTTGTCTTTTGAAGATCAGCATTAACTTGAGCTGTGTCATCTTTGTTTACTGATGATTGATACTGTTGATTAGCCATAAAAGTGAGTGTTGATGAATATCCATTATTCAATGACTCATTTTGATTATCTGAAACACACTGCATTTGAAAAGACTCATTTTGATTACAACCTGAAACTGAATCTGAACTAATTTTAGGAAGCAAATTTTTCAGTCTTGTTAAATTTGAAGAGATAATGGAAGTATTAGGTTTGAGTTTGAAGAAAAGAGCTTTGTTCTGGACACTGCAACTTGGCAAAATTATTGAGGCCTGTGTTAGTTTGTTTAAATTTGACAATTGACTGGCTTGCAGACTTTGATCTAGCTCTGTCTTTTCATCATTCATTTTAATAATGAAATATCTGAGGGAAAACAAATATTTTAAGTTCTTTAATATAAGAAGTATCATTAATTTTCAAGAAAAACAAATATTATCTACTTCTGCTACCAGTATTTGAAGCATAACTAGCAAAAGCTAAGCACTGATTGAGGATTACTGGTAATTAAAAAATGTAAATTTTACATAATGATAATTTTAACAAACTATAAAAACAAAGTAACCCTATTAGAAATAATGTTACGGTTAATTTTTTATAATCTTTAGCCTTTAAGAAAAATTATATATGAAGAGATATGAGTAAGAGTCATAATAATAAATATACTAATAATTGTCCTATACATAAAAAAAAGATATATATATATAAGATATATATATATATATATATATATATATATATATCAGGGGCGGACTGGGTGTCAAAATCGGCCCGGGCATTTCTAAACAATCCGGCCCACAAATTGTATGCCACATGATGAGCGTTCAATCATACCTGTCCTCAAAAGTATTGTGTAAATTTTAATAAGATATCGAAAGTTTTTAGTAAACAAATATTTTATTAGATGATTTTGAAACTATCTGATAAGCGCTATTACTAAAGGAATAAAGTCTAGCACTTGGAATGGGGAATGTCTTATTGTGCCAAAATCTCATTCATATTCAAGACATCTGAAGCTCCTTCATTAACGAACATATTTTTTATGAGTCACTTTCACTTCTCTTCATTTGCTCAGGCATATTGACTTCAATTTACAAATATAAACCTTCATCCTCCATTATTTAACTGTCCATCCCACACGGCAATGGGGCGAGGTGGCTGAGAAGTTATGCCCAAACAAGGGGTCCTGGGTTCGAATCTCGGTGAAGACTATGATTTTTAATTTCGCAACAGAACATGTCCACTTGTTTTTAATATCTTAACGTTCAGAAAAAAATTATATCAAGATTATCTCATATTTAAGCAAAGCATCTTTATATTTCGACTGAAGTCAATAACTTTGTCGTCTTGTCTTTAGTGTTGTTGTATGACGTTGGGCCTGCTCATGTTCTGTTGTCACAGATTAATAAACTACTGTAGACTTTACAATTTAACAATAAATAATGTAACGAGACTGTCTTCATTAAGGTAGACATGGAGAACTCTTTTATTTCCACTTTCATATCCATCATTTGGTTCTGTGTATGCTCGTCAGCACGAATGATGCTTGCTGCTTTTTCTAAAGTTAAGTCTACGTCTCTCAGAAGTCTCTCTCTCACTCGATCCAACTGTATGCCACATACCAATCGATCTCTTATGAGTTCCTCACGAAGGTTGTCAAACTTACATTCTTTTGCCAAATTCTTCAAATCAGTGAAATACTGTTCAAACGTTTCACCATCCTTCTGACTTCTTGTGAAGAATTTAAATCTGTCATAAACAGTGTTGGATTTAGGCATAAAATGATTCTGAAACCTTTCAATGAGTTTGTCTACAGTTTCATCTTCACATACTTGAAAAGTATTGTAGATGTCTCGAGCGGGTTCACCGATCAGGTGCAACAATAAAGCTTTCTTTACTGGCTCTGGCTTCGTGTTCTTCTCAGTGGCTACCATAAATAGTTCAAAACTTTGTCTCCATTTTTTCCATCTTTCAGATAGATTGCCGTCTAGTGACAACGGTTTAGGAGGATCGAATAATTCCATTATTCGTAGAGCGTATAGATTCTAGATTCTATGTCTAGATGTCTAGATCTAAAACAATTCAAATGAACTAGTGATATACCACTTGATACAAATACAATGTATTTAAAAGCAATTTAGAAACCACTACCTTCCAGATCTGTCACAAGATCTGACACTTCTGATACCAGATCACAAGATCTGACCCTTCTGACACCATGTTCTCGTAAAACAATATTCCGTTTTCTTCGTGAATACTGTCTTTAAATGACCAGTACACCTTTACTGTTTCATGCACTTGAGCTTTCAACTTTGGCCAACCTTCTCTGACATAATCAATTAATATATTCAATTTAGCATCAGTTTCAGTTTAGTTCAACAAGAACAAGATACAATATAAACTTTCTGGTGTTAATTATCTCGGAAGACAAATTGGAGCAGATGGTATTCGTCCAGATCCAACTAAAATCAAAGCAATAATGGAGATGCCAGCACCAACAGATCGCACAGGAATTCAAAGACTGCTAGGGATGCTGAACTTTCTGTCAAGTTTCATTCCAAACATGTCAACAATCACAAGTCCGTTGCGTGAATTGCTAAAGAAAGATGTATTGTGGCAGTGGAATGCAGAGCAAGAAAATGCTTTCCAGCTAATAAAGAAAACTCTTAGTGAAGCTCCGGTTCTGCAGCTGTTTAACCCTGAAAAACCAGTTACTATTCAGTGTGACGCTTCTTCTAAAGGGTTGGGAGCATGTTTAATGCAAGAAGACAAACCAGTTGCGTATACGTCAAGATCATTGACAGAAACAGAGTGCAGGTATGCACAGATAGAAAAGGAAATGTTAGCTATAGTGTTTGCGGCTGAACATTTTCACCACTATATTTTTGGACGAACTGTGACTGTACAATCAGATCACAAACCTTTGCAAACTATTGTGATGAAGCCTTTACACAAGATTTCACCAAGACTTCAGTTGATGATGTTAAGACTATTGAGATATCAACTAACAGTAACTTACACTCCAGGTTCAAAGATGCAAATAGCTGATACATTATCGCGTGCGTACATCAGTGGTCAAGAACAATCAAATTCAGATGATGACATGGTTATGAGGATTCATAGCGCAACAGCACAGTTTCCGGGAAGTGATCAGAAGATTATTGAAATTAGAAGGAAAACTGAAACTGATGCTAAATTGAATATATTAATTGATTATGTCAGAGAAGGTTGGCCAAAGTTGAAAGCTCAAGTGCATGAAACAGTAAAGGTGTACTGGTCATTTAAAGACAGTATTCACGAAGAAAACGGAATATTGTTTTACGAGAATAGCTCATTCGTAAATGCGGTCATGATAACGTCTCTAGTGCTTGCAAGAAGACATTCATAATTTTAGGCTACTTTTTTTGCACAGGATTCCAGCAATTGTTGCCTAATAAGTTTATATCCTACTGTTTTCTGTTCTTTTTTTTTTTTGCTATTCCAATCCGCACATTCCTATACTGTTTAAGATAATAATTGTGATTTGTAAAGGACTTCGTAGCGGGGCCGATTCGTGATCATGTGACAACTCCATCAAACCAATAAGAATTCGTATGCGACTGGTATGTGACTGGACATGTCATTTATAGGACTTGGACCGTTGTTGTTACTCCCTTTATGGATTCATGCGACAATATTCATACTGTCGATCTCTATAAAAAACGAAGCACTATAGACGGATGAAGGATATTTACGACAATGCTTTAGATTTAGTATTTGACTTAAAAAGTGTACAATGTGTTTTTATTTAATCATAATGCTCAAAGTGTTGCTTTTAAAGAGAATAAAATAAATCTTGTAACAACTTACTGGCATTCATGCGGTCTTTCGGTGGCCCTACCGGCCCACTGGGATACCGGCCCACCGGACATTTGCCCGAATGCCCATATAGCCAGTCCGCCCCTGATATATATATATATACCAGTATATATATATATATACTAGACCAGGCATGTCAAACTCGGTGTTCGGGGGCCGCATGCGGCCCGCGACCACCTTGCATGCGGCCCGCGTGGCCACCTAAAAAAAATATATTAAAATAATGTTAAACTATTACGTTGGAAAACAAGAGATGACAAGCTACTTGAATGGAAAAATAGTATTTGTTTAAATGAACAACGAGGGTGAGTCTGCAGTGAAAGCAAGCTACATTTTGTCAAACTTCATTGCAAGCCATTTCAAATCATTTAATAAATGTGATTTTATGAAGGGGTGTTTCGTTAAAGCCGAAGTCATTTATTCAGAAACAAAGTAGAGAGCATTTAAAGAAATAGCGTTAACTAGTGGCACTGTTGCAGATAGAATAAATGACATGTCAGTCAGCTTGTTGGAACAATTAAAGAACGACAGAGCTGATTTTGAATTACTTTCATTGGGTTTCTATGAGTCAATTGACGTAACGGATGTAGCACAGTTGGCTATATTCATAAGGGCCTTAAACAGGAATTTTGACATATACCAGGAACTACTAGAGTTCTGTTCTATGCATAACAATCGAGGATGATTTTTGAGAAATGACAGGAGGGGAAAATGCAGTACAATTTATCTTTGGTAAAGCTAGCTAGTCTAACAAAGATATGGCACACCAACTATGAAATAAATGGTTTTGATGCAAATTTACTTGCATAAATAAGAGAGACTGATGCTAATTTTAAATTTGCTCATTTTCAGTGCATCATCATTATTATTATTATAGCTTTTATATAGCCTACTTTCATTTAGCATGCTCGTAGCGCTTTGGTCCAATCTCATTTGTGGACCAGTGGGTTAAGAGGCATCTAGGAGTTGGTTTTCCGTGCTGCCTTTAGGCGCTCTGCCCGAGTCGGGTGTCGAACCTCGAACCTCCTTCTAGGTAGCCAAGCCAAGTTCAAGCGCACTTAGCCTCTCGATCACGTGATCTGATTTGATTCTGAAAATGCTGCTGGAAATGTCTAACTAGAGCTGATAGAATAGAGGTCAGGTTCTTAATTGAAATCTAACAATATTCCAATTGCTGTGCCAAAATGTTACAGTCATTTACCCTGAACGGTTCGTTAAATTGCGGAAATTCGCAGCTAGTATTCTAGCTATTTTTGTATACACTGGTCTCTGTGAGCAGTTTTTTTCCCTAGTAAAAGCAATTAAAACACATCACCGTTCGAGATTATCTGATCACAATTTGTCACCTGTGATGAAAGCGTCAGTGGCAAACAAACTTCAACCTGACATTAATAAAATGGTATCCCAGAAAAAATGTCAAGCATCAGGACAAAAAAAATAATGCGTAATCATAGTAATTTTTAATTAGCCAATAGTACTACAAATTTAGCTTAGGGACAGGTATGCCATTAATTATTGTTTATATTGTATTATTTCTAGTTTACATAAAACTAGTAGGCTGTTTTAAAACTGATTTTTTGCTGCGGCCCCTCAGGTCATTGTAAGTTGCTTATGCTGCCCATATACCTTAATGAGTTTGACATGCCTGTACTAGACAGATATTACCCGCTGCCCGCGGGTCTTAATTTGCGTATTGCTGATGTAGTCAGTGATATTGTGCATTAGAAACAATTAAAGAAAATAATAATGTTTAAAGTAAAGCGAATGCGTCAATTCACATTAAAAAAGAAATCATGAATAGAAAAAATAGAAACTTGACCTTAATTTACGCAATATTAGGTAATAGTTGCATTCATGTAAAAAATGCTTTAGAAAACAAAATTCAATGTTAATTTGATTAAAATATGAAATGAATGGACTATAATTAGTATGTTTATGTGTTAAAGCTTAAAACTATCTTTGTGAAGAGAAGTTCTATCATCTTGGAGTTGATATACAGTTTTAGACCTAGATTGACCTAGACCTAGGAATAGAGAGATGTGTAACATTTCGGTAATGTCTAATGAAAGTATGTTCAACAGGATATTTATATTCGCATATTATATACAAAGAACGAATTTATGTAAAAATCCTTTTGAAACACAAATTCGAACCTTAATTTTGTTCAATAATAAAATCAGTAGACTATATTTTGTATTTTCATGCGTCAAAGTAAAAATCAATAAGTGCAAAGTGTATTTCTTAAAATTAGATCTAGATCTAAATCCTTTCGATCTTTTCTCATGTCGACATTCTAAAGAAAGCCTAGATCTATAGCTGTAATAGAGTTGGTCAACTTTATTTTTTTTAGGGTCTTAAGTTTGTTTTAGGGCTACAATACATACATTTAGGTCTAAGTTAGTACCCAAGGAACATTTCTGCCAAGTTTTATCAGGATCGGTGTAACCGTTTTGATTGCTATACGGGGACATACATAGTTTACATACATACATACACCTTTGTTTTCCTTTTATATATTAGATATATATATATATA
>JADKLZ010000003.1:25935080-25980619 GCA_021533235.1 Biomphalaria straminea
CCCCCATCTGGCTGTTTAAGAACTATGTTTAATGCATTGGTGAGGCTGTAAGAAAGTTACAACAGTCCTGTTGTAACTGCATGGCAGCTGTGACCTCATCTTTAGTCCAGAGGTCTGGTAATAGAAAAGGAACTAATTTGATCTGCTTGGATACCTTTCTAACGGAACAATTGTTCAAACAGCCCCACTGAAGGAATCCACAGTTTCTAGACCTTTGACTCAACAATTACAACAAATTTGGTTAGATAATGTAATGAGTGGTTTGGTTTGTCTCTAGACATACTAATGAAAATGGAGGGCTTCTGTTTGGTAGAAGTGGAGAACTTTGATTACACACATTGTGATGGAAGTCCAGGGATGAAAAACTGATAAATCTCACAATCTTTTTTATTTACTGGTCTTCACATTGTCTTTGAAAAGTTTGTATTTTATAAAGAGAGATCATTCCAGCATAGGACATGTGACTTTTAAGATAATTCTTTTTAAACGAATGCTGTTGGTTGATACAGAGAAAAAAACAAGATGAAAATAGGAGCTTGTGTTCCACAAAAATTGTAGGTGTAAAATTCATCTTACATCACAGAAATTCAAAATGGGTTTACCTGGTATCAACTATTAAAAGGAGAAAACTTCACAAAATATAATAAAACTAAATCAAACATTCGTAATAAATACTTTGTGTTAGCATTCTCAGCTCCTGAAGACAAACTGCTTAATCAAGAGATATACAAGAAATATAAGCTGCCCTTAATCGAGGTAGAGTACAGGGGAACTGGAAAGAAGCTATCATTCTATTTTAAAAAGAAGATAATCTGATCCAAGAAACTACAGACCAGTAAAATACTACAACACATAATTTGTAGCAATATGTCAAACAACTTCCACATAAACATAATGTCCTTATTCCTTAACCAATATGGATTTAGTATATTTAGGTCATGTGAAAATCATCTAATTTGATAACTTTTCAAAAGGCTTAGATAATAATAAGCAAATAGTAAGGCATTGAGCAAAAATCATTTCAATAGCCTTCCTGTTCATAAATTTAGCAGATCATTATTTAACTGTAGAACATTTCACTTAAAGAATGAAGAAAAATTTAATCAACAAAAAAACTTACTTCATCAAATGCATCTGACAAATCTTTAGTAAAGCCACTTGCTGCAATCTCTACATCCAATGTTCCTATTCTCCTAAAGTAAATACACATTTTTAATAGATTAAACAAAAATTTATTTAACATATTTAAACATATTACCTCAGTATTATTTTTTATAGATTTACAATTCATACACTTGTGTCTAATTTGAAATGAAATGCATATATACTGGTGTGTTTAAAGTGTTAATTTATAAGATAAGCATGATTTTAAAAAGTTTTTCTTTATTTCTCTGATAAAGATGATATACTTAAGTACTGTTTCAAAACTAAAGCATTCTTAACACTAACATTACACACTGCTTTATACAACCTTAATGCTATTTTTGGAAGCTTACTTTAGATCTGAAAACGTGGGAAATAGTTCACTTTCATAGTTAAATCTTTTTGCAAAAAAGGTGCGTATACATTGTACATCTCTGTCAAAATACCTTGATTAAAAAGAGCAGAAAAAAAAAGATATTAACACATAAAAATTTAAGTTTAGTTTGTTAACAGTAAACATCTTAACTTAAAATTATGTAGTTGTAGATAAATAAATAATGTTTAAAACAATCAATACTAATTCTGAAGGATTTTAACAAAAAGATTTTGCTCAAAAAGTTGTACAAGATTTCTCTGGTAATGGTGTCATCATGTTATATAATAAATTTTAAAACCATTTTTTTTTTTGCATATCAAATCAAGCAAAAGAAATATTAATGATAAAACACTGTGAATGTAATTATATTTTTAAATGCAATATTGACTTAAAATATTCAACCAATTTTGAGGTCTAGGTATAAAATAATTAATGTGCCTTGCATAGCACTTGTTTTCCTGCACGCCACTTTATGTTATTTTGAGCTGGCTGGGTTTTGGTAAAAAGAAAAACGTACCATTTCTGACTTTCGCTTCAGTTTCTATGGGTTATTAAAGTTGGGTGACTTTTTTTTTTCCTTTATCCTTAGCTGTATTGGACCTTTTTCACAATGACCTTTCAATTTTTATACTAGATAATCTGATAATGAAGACAACATTGATATAGACACTTATCAGGAGAATTTATCACTACATCTAGATTTATATCTAGTCTGATTCTGAAGACACTAAGGACAATTTAGCACTACATCTAGATTTATATCTAGTCTTATTCTGAGAGTTATTACACTGGATTTAGATCTAGTGTAAACTAATCCACAACTTCTTGCAATGATATTTTGATCTTTTTTTTTGTTGACCAAAGGAAATGTAAATTTTTGATGAAATAGACTTAGTTGGGGGTGTACACAACCTTGGTTAGGACATTGGATAGATTTATTTTATCTTTTCATTTATGATGTTATGATCAAGATAGAACTAATGGTAACAGATAAATAGATTAGCAAAACCATATCAGGCAAATAAAGGCTCAAAACATCTACTCATTTAATACATAAACATAATGTTTGGTGTACTAATTTCCTACTAATTAACTCTACTAGTCATTGGATAAATGTTAGAGGGTAGTACCGGTACCAGAAATAACTGATGTGAAAAGGAGGGGGTGGGGGAAACTTTGAAAAAATCAGACTATTGAACAAATTTGGTCTTTATATATTGTTATGATTTTTATTGCGTAAATCCTAATGAAATTATATCCATTTCTCTCTCACTTTTTTTTTTTTTTTTAAATATTTTTAGTCATTATCAGATGTTGTTTAATGTTTTTTTTTTCCAAATATATTTTGTACTAACATTTCATTAGCGTTCTGAAGTTACCCCCTTAGCTTAGTATTTTTAGCAAGAGTAATGGCATAGTAACTTCTGGGTTTATACACTGACCAAAGGTTCCCCTGAAAGTCTGTTGTACTCATTACATTACACATGACTCAGACCTAGATCAAATTCAAACCATTGAAACATCCTAAGATTTGTTTCATAGAAGCATTTTGAAAGAAACTAAAAAAAAAATTTTTTTTCGGTTATATTGCAGCAACATCTACTGCAATACCGGTAGTAATAATTATAACACAATTTATCAATAAAAATAATATCTTGTATATCAGACACTTACATTTCTGCATTGCAATGAGAAGTGGATATCATCTGTGGGAAATCAATCATTGTTATATGGTCTTTATCATCAACCATCAAATTAAACTCATTAAAGTCTCCATGAATAAGTCCATAGTTGCCAAGTTTGACCAAAAGCTCCATGCACTCATCATATACTGAACCAGGATCTGATAACTCATGTATCTGACACCTACAGAGATAATTAAAAAACAAAAGGGATAGGAAAATATAGACTACATTAAAAACCAATATTCTTTTAATTAAAAACCACCTTATAGATGTCCTTGACATGTATAGGCCACACACAAATTAAGTGATTGCTTGATATAGAAACTAGATCTCTACTTTGTTTTTAGTGAATCTGTTAAAACTAGTGTCTGGGACAATTACCACAGAAAAAAATATATGCAGTTTTTACAAAATTCATCTGCACATAATAAATAAGTTTTAGCAACAAAAAAAAATCAAAGAATCAGTTTTGTTAAATTTATATATAAAAATATGGAGACATATAAAAAAACAAAAATTTACTTTTGAAATTCATGTACAATCCTAATATGTTTTATTTAATAAATAATATGTTGTGTTAAAAACACAGAGAAATTCTATGCCAAACAAGCACTTGCACGCTTAGCGAAGTTGTGACAAAGCACCACATGAGGTTATGCTAAAGAGACATTGAAATAAAAAATCATGATAATGTATACACAATGATATGTTGATCTTCTTAAATATATGTATATATAGTATATAATTACTTTCACTTTAATGAAGAATATGTTTTTATGAATTAAAATAAAATAGTTTTCAATAGCCCAAAAAAAATAAATAATAAAACGTACATTGGGTATCCGTTTAAAAGTTCCATAACAACAGCATGTCTATTACTTTCTAATGGCTTTGGAACTGGAAAGCCTGTGTCATACAATGCCTTTTCAAATTAAGAAAAAAAAAAAAAATCAAACATTATACTCAGTAAGCATCATTTAATATCATCAATCTAGATGAATATATATTTTTTTAATTTAAATTATTTAAAAACTCTTTGTCATCCACATTTTTGTGTTGGAGGGTTCAGACAAGTAGTCCTATATCTCCCATAACTGAAATTAACTATGCAGTGGTCTCCAGATAAGAAGGCTCTCTGTATAGTTTTTGTTGTATTGGTGGATTTTGAGGCCAGTGTCTTGTTTGGGTATCTCAAAAGAGTATGCAGGTTTGAAGGACATAGAAGGCATTCTCTAGTGATGCTCTCCAAGAACAAAGTTCACTAATCCTTATTTTTAGCTTTTGTTCTGAGGTTTTTTTTTTTAAGGAATGCATCAGTTTTTCAGGCCTTGAAGAACTGCCCTGGCATCAGTACGACAATCTGGCTGTTTGGCATTTTTGGGTGAAATTAATTAACTCTTTCTTTTCAAATTGACAATACCATTGTTGATTTGACCTCATAAAATTAAATTAATGTTTGATTGTATAAACTTTACTTTGTGTTATATAAAAAGAGCATGCATTCCCTTTAATTCTATACCAAATAAAACACTTTCTGATGACAAATGAAAAAGTTACTAAAGCTTAATCATAACAGGCTAAACAAAATATGAATGAGCAAAATGAAGAATGTTGTTGAAACGTGGAAAATAATTACAGAGTTAAAGAAAAGTATGCAGTGAAAGTAAAATATGAAAATATAGGTAATTTTATACAACTGGAAGGAAGGTGTTATTGTCCAAGTTACCTTCATATAAGCGAACTCCTTTGTTGCTGCTAATCTTCCAAGGTATAACCAAGATGCAGATTTGCGATACTTCATATAGTCACGTTTATTTTTTATTTGCCTAAAGCATGTGCGTCCTAGTCTAGTAGACAAACAAGAAAAACATTAAAAAATAAATTTTTAAAAAGAAAATACCACCATTATACAACTTAAAATAAAACAAGGTTACATAGACAGTTTGTGTGGAAAAATCGGCCCCTGAAGTGGTCCACCTAGCCAGGTAAAAAGGCAGGCTTTAAGATTTTCGGAAAGAACATCAGACTGAAATTTTATCAAAGACAAATGACAGAGAAGAATGGAGGAAGAAGTTGGACAGATCTGTGTGGTGCCCCAGCGGTCCAGCAGACCAAAGGATAAGTGAAAGTGAAAACGAAGTTAGATGTGAACCTGGCCTATGATGTCTTATAATGAATATCTAAGTGATGTAATTGTTTTGTAAAGAGTCAATCTCTTATTAAAATCCTCAAGAAAATTTTCCGTTAAAAAAAAAAGTTAAGTGTACTATTTATGTTATGGAGCACTGCGCAGTTCACGCGATAATTCTAGTTTATGAAATCTAAATGGGACGGACAGACAGACATTCCACACAAAACTAATAGTGTCTTTTCCCCATTCCGGTGCTCAAGCCAGTTATTGAACGCATGCTTTGGCAGCATCAGCTTGAGGTTAGATGCAGCAATAAGGCTACCCATTGGGCCATAAGATATTGTATGAACTGTGTAATTATTTATAGCTACTTTCATTATATAGACATCTAGAACTAGATATGGATTTCTAATTTATTTTGAAAATTATAACGGTCAAACTAGAGTTTACCCTGTTTGAGCAATGTCAGGGTGAGGTAAGGCGAGAATGATTGTTAAGTTGCTATTTTGGTATGATAGTTTTATGTCCCCTTGTTGTGAAAGTGAAGTCTTTTGCACGTGTTATGGCTGAATGATTTAGTCTTAGTTGAATGTGCGAGAGAATGTTTTAGTTAGTAAGGTTTTGCTCCCGGTCCAGGAAGGTTGGACATGTGCTTCCTGGACTGGTGTTTATATACTTCATTATTTACTGTGTTCTATTTGAGATTAAGTATTAAAGTATAATTATTATTTCATTCTGGGGTTGGAGTTATTATCTAGTAGTAATTGTTCATAATTGTGTAATAATCAGCATACCCCTAGTGAGCCACATCTAACCAAGAGAAGAAACACAAGAGACAAGAACAAGAGTTAATATATATATATATAAATTGAACCCCCTGACAGGCAACAAACTAGTAATTTTTTTCTACATACATAAAATGTTAAGTTTCCAAGAAAATCATTAAAGCCATTCTTTAGATTGCATCTAGGTTCACCCCGCCCCAGGTTCCAGGACTTAAATAGAGGTACCAGGTATGTTAAAACAGACCTTTTGTTACCGAGAATATAATTAAATTTTCAAGTATTTGTTATTTATTTATTAATACACAACTAATCGTTCATACAATAATTACCTGTGAAGTTTTAATGCATACTGTTTCTCTTCATCATCTGCAACTATGTAAACATCTGCAGAAGGATTGGTTATAGTAAGAAAAGTTGTTTTTTTTTTTGAAAGCTTAAATAGTTGTACAACAAATATTAATAAAATCAAAGTTAATTTGTATTTAATTAGGTAAAACAAATAGACCAAAAATTGCAATTAAACAAAAGGAAAAGTTAATAAATTTAATATTTCAAAATACACAAATTGAATTTAAATTTTCTGATTATCATCTACCTTTATCAGAGTAATTACAACTTACTCTGAAAGAACTCAAACATGTAGATATTAAATATAACTGAAATGCACAGAATCATGTTAATCGCTGCATACCTGATTCTTTACCCACACCGATTTGATTGCCAACTGAGGATATCACATTTTTGTCTGTCAAAACTTTGAGAGCCAGAAAGTCATAACCAGCATTTGTTAAACGGTAACCACTATCTACAAAGCAATAATTACAAAATATACACAATTGACATGTAATTTTTACTAATTAAATCAATGCAAATAAGACACTAAAAATCTGAAATCAACTAATCGTAAATGCTAATATTAATTTTTTTTCTACTTGTTTTAAACTTTTGCTCCATCATATCAAACATTCTCGCACTGGTCTAACATTGGAGAACTCAGATAGTTGTGAAAATTGTTTCCAGTCATAAGCAAAAAAAAAACAAACAAAAAAAAAACAAGTTTTAAAAAAGGAATATTTTTATGATGATTTTTTTAATATTTTTATTTCTTTAATCACTAAGAAAAAAAAAAAAAAAAAGAGAGAGACTATAAAAGATTGCGTATAAAAAGAAAATACTGAAATAACTAAACATAAAGTTAATGTAACTTTTCTTACTATTTGTTTTAACCTTCTGCTCCATCCTATCCAACACTATCACACTATCCTTCAATTTTTGTGAACATATGTAAATCTAATCACCCTTACCATTATCTTCTATTCAATCACAAAAAAAAAAATTGTTATCTGAGAATAGATTTATATACAAACATCTTTTGTTGCCTTGCTCATAAGCAACTAGTCCATGCTTGTGAAGTTCTCTTAGTTTTTTATGGCTTCCACCAGTTGGAAGATGAGCAATAGCTGCAACTAATGCTGGAGGAACAAGCTCATGGTTTTTCATTCCCATCTCAACCTGACAAATATATATTTAGTTAAAAACATATATAATTATTTTTTTAACACTATACAGTATACACTATCCATATTTATAAACAGCAGATATTTACCTTTTAACCAAGATCTACATCTAAGAGAAACCAAAGATAATTAACATTTATATAATAGCTTTTTACATTTTTATCCCTGTAAAATATATATATATATATTATTTATTTATTGATTTACTTATTTTATTCATGGTAAACCAGTTACACGACTAAAAACTAAAAATCTAGGTGTTTTTAATTTTTAAAAATTATCATGCCATCCCCATATTGATAAAATTATTAAAAAATGAAACAAAGCATTAGGGTTTATTGAAAGAAATTTTTACAAATAAAAAAAGAACATAAAACTTAAATTTTATTTATTTAACCTTGGTTATGCCAATATTAGAACATGCACCCTCCATGACCCCTCAACTCAGAATACTTTAAGAAACTAAAACAAATACAAAAATAGAGCAGTGAGCAACAACATTATTAAAATCACTTAATTTAGAGACCCTTCAGGACAGAAGACAAAGAAAGTAAAGTAGCAATAATGCATAAAACACTGAATCATAATTTACAAATACAAAAACGAACCTAATGCAATTCTCAGAAAGAAAGATAAATCTTATTCCATATTATATATGCTAGGACAAATGTATACAAGTGCTTCTTCTTCCGTAGTGCTTTTATAGCATAGAATGGGTTGCCTAAATCAGCCAGGAAAACCAACAACTTGGCAGATCTTTTATATATATATATATAATCTATATATATATATATATATATATATATATATCTCTTTATATATATATATATATCTTTTCATAATATATATATATATATCTTTTCATAAGTAGTGTACATTGTAAATTAATATTATAAAGCATTATTCCAAGAAACCCTATATTCCATCCTTAAATTGTTGATTGGGGTGTCTTTGTGAAAACAGTGTACCACAAAGATTTATATATTTTGCAAAGTACCTAGATGTTACCTTAAGGGGGGTGCACTAGTTAATACTTTTTGATATCTGGATGAATCTGTATTTGCCCGGAGGCATAAGTAGCCAATAGCGTATTTTATCTAAATCCAAATTAGTTACTGGACTATGAAATATAGTTATTTGAGTTATATACTCGTGGTTTGTGCTACAGTACATGTGAAAGTCACACATTTAAAGGGTGTGTCCTACAGTCCAGCCACTTAATTGAGATTGTACTCCATCTATAAATTTGAGGTTAACAATTTGTCAGTTTGTCTGTGTTTTTATTATGTTGAAGCATTCAGACTTTTTATGCATTATATAACTAGCCCTAAATCTCAGATGAACTGCATAAGGGTTTCTAGAACAAGCAGCTATCCATACATGTTTTGTTTCATCTAAAGGAGTGTTTCATAAACAACAAAAAAAATTAAACACCTCTAATTTATTTTGTACTATAATTTAATTGAAAACATATTGGTTAGTTGACTAATATGTCCGAAGGCTTTTAAATAGTTCTAAATCTTGAACTAGTAGCATTCTTCCTAGAGTCAACCTAGTCCTCAAATTGAATTTTTATTCTGAAAATGAGACAATGCATGATGGAAATGGGTATGTGCGCTACAAATTTTTAGACTTTAGACGTTTTGCCAAAAACTATCAATATAAAGACAGAGTGAGGGCTTGATAAAAGAAAACATTTGAAGTATTCAATAATCTTAAAGGTGAGTAACTCTAGATCTAGCTAAAATGTAACTTTGAATAAATTTAAAGATTTATTATATATAGGTATCTGATTGACTAGATCTAGACAACTAATGATAATATTCAATTAATCTACTAGATCAGTAGTATTAATAATAGACATGCCTAGATTAGGCTGAATAATATAGATCTTGGTCTAGAATAGATCTACTACAGTAACTTAACTTACTGGTGAGTGTCTACTAGCGTCTAGACAAGATTTAGTTTCTAACATTCAAAATTCTTACCGCAATAAGAACACGGAAATCTTCTCGAGTTAAATATCGGAGAGATTTCACGTCCAGCTTTCCCATTCTGAAACAAAGACTACACCTTACACTGTCCACAGATCTGAAATTGTATCAATAATTACCATTAGTTCTTTAAAAAGGAATAAAATAGATGCTTATTAAATTCCATGATTTTTTTAAGTTAGATCTAGAGTAAAATACATCCTCCAAACAAATAAGGCCCAGTCGGCAACATTTTTATGTTTGAATTGAAATAGCTTTATAGTGGTAAGACCAAAGAAAAGACTGTCAGTATCTATGAACGCCTCATCCATTTGTCTATAAAAATAGATATGTTTCAATGTTTTACTCCTCATTATTAAATTAGGTTTGATATCAAAGTGGGTCAGGTTAATGTGTTCAGATGTTCTCTAACCTTTTTAAATTGCCCCTTCCTTAAAAAACCGAACATTTTAAGGCATGGTTTAAAAAACATAATAATTTTTATAATCTTTCAACTTTTGTTATTTAAATCATTTTCTTTTAATGCCAAGTCAAGACAGACAGATCATTGTCATTTTCCCACTTTCTATTGCCCATCTCTGCTTAAAAATTGACCTCACAACCAAGCCTAGTCCAGTATTTGAAAGGCCCTAAGCTATTTTGAGATATAATGCATTTATGAGCCTATATATTACGTATGTCAGAGCTAAATATTTCTTGGAAACCCTTAGCTATATAAGCTTGTGAAACATGTTGCCTGTAGATATATTCAGTCCTGCCCAAATCTTGAAAAACACACAATAGTATACCAGGCTGACAAAAAAAAATATAAAAAATTGGGCAACGACTAAACATATTTAACATGCTCGGTGTTTGTGATTTTAAAACAGTGTGACTCTATGTATGTAATGTATCTAGTAGGTATGCTCAGCATTTGTGACCTAATACACACCTTAAACTTTGGTACTTTTTTTTTATTAATAAATGGCTCCTACCCATTACCCCCAAATATTGTTCTCACAGAGGCAATGTTTTTGGATTGCACTGGTGGTTGCGGTTGGGTTGAGTCCTGAAACTTTATTACTTTGCACTGAAAATGTGTGAATGTTGAAATGTGAAATTGTGAATGGAGAAGAGAAAGAAACTGGGAGGGAGAAAGGTATATAAACAGAATAAGAGAGGAATATATTGTGTGAATCACTGCCTATATAAACAAAATCAACTTTTTATAAAATGGAATTTAAATAAAGTAGACTTTAGTAATAATATAATGGTATTTTTTTTTATAAAATCTAACTCGCAACAGTAACACTTCTTTTCAGTCTCATGTTCTGGAGTCGTCTGTCCTAACTAAG
The DNA here is from genome assembly GCA_021533235.1 of Biomphalaria straminea. NCBI lineage: Eukaryota > Metazoa > Mollusca > Gastropoda > Planorbidae > Biomphalaria > Biomphalaria straminea. Next base: position 25,946,046 of record JADKLZ010000003.1, read on the forward strand.
ACACCTGAAGACAATGCTACTTGCATCATTCACAACCAATCGCTAACTTCTTCCCATCATCACCATAGAAACACAAACTCACACTCCATAACACCACCCTACACACATTTGGATGATAACTGGACCCCAAATTCTGTAATCGTAGCCAAAGGAGTATAGATGCAAAAAAAACCTTTCTAATAAAAAAAAAAGCAAAGCTACAGCCACTACACTCCATAAGACTTGAGGTTAAAACCTCTCCAATAAAAAGAAAAAAACTAAAGGAAAACTACAGTCAACAAATTTCATGAGTGAGGTTGAAAACCCCCTTTCAATAAAAAGAAAAGGAAAGCTACAATCAATAAATTCCATTCCTAAAACCTTCCAATAAAAAAAACAAAAACAATTATTCCCAGTCACTGGGCTCCATTAATAAGGTGAACTTAATTAATAAAAGCATTGTTTTTTATATTTGACATGTTATTATATGGTAGTCAGTAATGTTAATCATGATATTTAATAATTATATTTATAATTATAACTCATTAATAAACTGTGTATTTTGTATAGACCCCAGCTAGATAAATTTTGTGACTCTTTTCAATGACTAGATCTATATTTAGAAAACACAAGTCACTAGTGATCAAATCACTGACTGACAGTCACAGTGTAGTCTAGATTCTACTAGAGATCAGTAGATCTCTCCTAGACTAGTAGTTGACTAGTCTAGTTGAATAAGTCCAATTATCTAGATTAGTAGATTAAATCATAATTAATGATCCTAGATTAGCTAGACTTAGACATGACATTAGAGTTAGAGTCAGTTAGACTGTTTTATATTCGGTAATGAGACATTGAGAGGTAATAATAAATTAAATAATAATAATGATGAAGTAGAAGGTTGATCATTTGATGTCACAGTGAAAACAATTAATTATCATTTTTACTAAAATTTTTAGGTAAATCATTATAATCAATGTCATCAGTATCAGTCATGGAGTATTTTTTCACAATCACATTTCTTGAAGTTGTAACGAATGTAAGTGTAAGTTGTAACATAACATTAGTGTCTTAGACTTAGTCAGTAAGTCTTAGTTAGTCTAGTTACTTAGTAAAAGTTAGTTTACTAATAGTAATACTAGTATTCTATTGACTCAATACTCAATTATTTCAATACTATTGTTACTATTGTAATTGTCACATAATAATTGACTGTCGTCTATTCTATATTTCTATCCTAACCCTAACCCTGATTTTTTACTGTAACACTCTTTAAATCTATATTATATTTTGTAAATACGAACCTAGATTATGAATAGGCCTAGATTAGTCTAAAAGTCTAGAATTACTAAGAATTGTTTTTTTTCCCCATAGGCATAAAATAACACGATGTTAGTCACATAGATCTAGATCTACAATACAGATCTATACAATAATATATATTTATAGGTCAGTGTTCTGGATTTTCGCATGTCACAAGTAGAATCTATAGATGAAAAAAACATAGAAAAACATAAAATGTAGATCTATATAAACCAGACGCACAAAGACCTAGATAACAGACGCATAAAGACCTAGATAACCTGCCCCATATAGATCTAGTGCAGAAGCTGCCGGAGGGAATTCCGTAGCTGATACTCCCAACGCCTAAGGGGCTTCACTCCTGATTTTTCCTCGAGGTTGTCTCCTGAAGCCTTAGTACCGCAAGGCAGCGTGGGTTTGAAGTCAGAGTACCCCTCTCCTAGATGAATTGCCTTACTAGGCTGACGAGCTCCATCTGCCCGAAGCTCCTGGTTTTGTGGCGCCAGGTAACCGCCTTCACCCCTTCACCTGTTAGTAAGAGCAGTTTCGCCGGGCTTGATATCTAAGCCACACGAGCAGGCCAGGTGCTGGACTTAGTTGTCAGAGGCTATCTGAGACGCATGCCTTTAGGAGTATTTTATAGACAATGGGAGCTTATCCCCATTGACACCCCTGGCCATGACAACCTTGAAACCAACTTCTGCAACTGAGTTGGTGCCAAATGTAATGCGTTGCGTTCCTTTGGATTACATCAGCAAGGTCGAGAGAGGGATCATGACGCATGGGCCACCCATGACCCCTTTATCTGAGGCCCAGGAATGCGCCCCGGAGAGGACACTCTGGTGCTGCTGCAAAGTGGCTAAAAAACACGGGAGACAACAGTTACGGGTTATAAGTCCAACTTGATTGGCGTAATGTATGGACGCCACGGGTTGTCTCTGACGGTGGGAGAGGTCTTCGTGCCTCACTGATCAGCTACCGCCCGCCTCAACCTGGGCAGCCCCCAGACAGTTGGGTGCTGATCCGCCACAGCCTGCCTGCTCTAATGGGTGCTTAGAGCTTAGTTTAAAACGACAAGTAGGCTGTAAACTTGCACCAAGCAACAAAAGAAGAAAAATGAAAAAGAAAATTCCTATTATGCGACTAGCGACATGGAACGTCAGGACAATGTGTCCTGGTCTTACAGATGACCTACGGCAGGTCGACGATGCAAGGAAGACGGCAGTCATTAACAACGAGCTGAAGAGACTAGGCATTGACATTGCGGCTCTCCAAGAAACCCGATTGGCCGAAGACGGCATGCTCCGTGAAGCTGATTACACTTTCTTTTGGAAAGGAAAAGCACAGGAAGAGACGCGAATGCATGGTGTGGGCTTTGCTGTCAAGAACAGTCTACTTCCAACAATTGTACCTCCAGTTGGTGGCTCGGAAAGGCTACTAAGCATACGTATGATGACTACATCTGGAAAAGCCACTCTAATTAGTGCCTATGCCCCTACACTATGTTCCCCCCAAGAGGACAAAGACAAGTTCTACGAAGACCTAAAGGAAGCCATTGAGACTATTCCTCAAAAAGATCACATTTTCATTCTAGGTGACTTCAATGCAAGAGTAAGCGCAGACCACACTACCTGGCCAGACTGCCTTGGGCTTTTTGGAATAGGTAGGATGAACGAGAACGGGCAAAGACTTCTTGAATTCTGCGCATACCATAAGCTCTGCATTACGAACACATATTTCAGGACAAAACCACAGCACTGTGTCTCATGGAGGCATCCTAGGTCTGGACACTGGCACCAGCTGGATATGATACTGACACGGAAAAGAGACATTGGAAACATACTGCTGACACGTAGCTTTCAAAGTGCGGACTGTGATACTGATCACACTTTAGTGTCCTGCCGGACAAGACTACGGCCTACTAAGATTCACTCATCACAGGGAAAAAGTAAAGCACGCCTGAATACTGCAAACACAAAGAATGCTGATCTTAGCTTCGAATTTACAAAGAAATTAGAGGAAGCTTTCAAAAACTTTTCAGTGACTGAGGTAGAAAAAACCTGGACGCTCATGCGTGATACTATGTACCAAACATCATCACTGGTCTTTGGCAACAAAACAAAGAAAAATGAAGACTGGTTTGAAGCAAGTCTGCAAGAAATGGAAACTGCCACCAGAAACAAGAGAGCAGCCATGCTAAAATACAAGAAGGAGCCCACCCCTGGCAACTTACAAGCACTCAGATCTACTCGAAACGATGCCCAACGAATAGCAAGACAGTGCGCAAATAAATATTGGCAGGACCTATGTGAAAACATCCAATCCTGTGCCGACTGTGGTAACATCAGAGGACTCTACGAGGGCATGAAAAAAGCCTTTGGACCTCACACCAGCAAGTGTGCCCCACTTAAGTCAAAAGATGGCTCAATCATTAGTGATCGTGCACTGCAAATGGAGCGTTGGGTGGAGCACTATGCAGAACTTTATCAGATTGAAAATGTCATCTCGCCAACTGCTTTATCTAACTTCCCACCACTTCCAGTTTTGTGCGAATTAGACGAAACACCCTCTGTAAAAGAACTGAGCACAGCCATTGACATGCTTGCACACGGGAAAGCACCCGGAGGAGATGGTATTCCTGCTGAAGTCATTCAGGCTGGGAAGCATGCCCTAATCAAGCCACTCCATGATCTGCTAAGTTTGTGCTGGGAGCAAGGAATGGTCCCCCAAGAATTGAAGGATGCAACATTGTAACAATTTACAAAAATAAGGGCGACCGCACCGACTGTAACAGTTATAGAGGCATCTCACTCCTTAGCATAGTTGGGAAGGCTTATGCCAGAGTAATACTGAAGCGGCTGCAGATCTTGGCAGAACGAGTTTACCCAGAATCGCAGTGTGGCTTCAGAGCTGGTAGATCCACAACAGATATGATCTTCTCCCTGCGGCAGCTACAGGAGAAAAGCAGAGAACAAAGGCAGCCCCTCTTTATAGCCTTTATTGACTTGACCAAGGCGTTTGATCTTGTCAGCAGAACCGGCTTGCTTGCTGTATTAGAGAGAATCGGCTGTCCAAACAAGCTACGGAAACTAGTGTCAGCTTTCCATGAAAATATGCAGGGCACCGTACAATTTGACAGTTCCGCCTCTAGGCCATTCTCCATCAAGAGCGGAGTAAAACAAGGATGTGTTCTGGCTCCAACACTATTCGGCATCTTCTTTTCGGTTGTACTCACCAGCGCTTTCAAATCCCTGGAAGATGGAGTATATATCCACAGTAGATCTGACGGAAAGCTTTTTAACCTAGCACGCCTTAAAGCCAAAACAAAGAGACGGCGTATCTTGATTAGAGAACTGCTGTTTGCCGACGATGCCGCACTCATATCTCATTCACAAGAAGGATTGCAGAGGCTTGTGAATGCACTGGCAGTTGCTTGTCAGGAGTTTGGACTTACAATTAGTCTCTCCAAGACTGAAATCCTGGCACAAGATGTTTCAGAAACACCAGTGATTTACATCGGAAATCACACACTTACGGTGGTGCAAGAGTTCACATACTTGGGAACAACGATAGCCAGCAACCTTGACTTAGACAATGAGCTTACAAAAAGAATAGGGAAGGCATCTGCAGCAATGGCAAAACTCTCTAAGCGTGTGTGGGAAAACACCAAATTGACCACGGCAACAAAAATCCTTGTCTACAATGCCTGCGTCCTAAGCACACTCCTATGGCAGTGAGAGTTGGGCAACCTACATGCGTCAAGAACACAGATTAAATGGCTTCCACCTACGTTGCCTGCGACGCATAATGTGCATCTCCTGGAGGGATCGTGTCACCAACCAGGACGTTTTGACACGAGCCAACATGCACAGCATCTATGCTCTCCTTCAACAGAGAAGACTACGCTGGCTGGGTCATGTCACGCGCATGCCAGATGGAAGAATCCCGAAAGACATCCTATACGCTGAGCTAGCAGAGGGAGCCAGACCTAAGGGCCGCCCAAGATCTTACAGAGATGTCTGCAAGCGAGACATGAAGGCAACGGGCATCGACCAAAGCATGTGGGAGGAGATAGCCCAAGACCGAACAGCATGGAGACAGACTGTGCGTGCTGGCACGAACTTTGCTGAATGCAAAAGAAATGAAGCTGCTTCGGCCAAGAGAATGAAAAAGAAAGCTTCCCTGCTGTCAGCCAGCCCTAAAACTGAGGAATATAAATGCACGAACTGTGGCAAACTATGCAGATCCAGAATTGGCTTGATCAGCCACTCCAGATTCTGCCCCGTCTCAAGACGTAACCAAAGCCAGTGACTCATCTCGGCGCATCCATTGTCTTCCGAGACAGAAGGAGCCATATATATATATAGATCTAGTAGAAGTAGATCTAAATCTAAATACTTTGTTCAACGCTGTTCCTAATCACTAATCACAATGCATTAAGTGTTATTTTATTGTTATACATATAAATAGAAAGAAAGCAACTCAACGAGGGCATGTCTTAATTTACAAGATGTGACTAACGGCTAACGTAAATCCATAACATGCCGTTATAAACCTTTAACCTTGACAGAATAAGTCATTGGTTAATATATGCATGATTGAATGCATGACGCATAGGAAGTAATCATCTTCTTTTTTGAAGTAACGTCTGTATTGTATAAGATAAGAGTCACAGACGTTGCTATACAGGTTGGGGAGTGAACAAGGCGCACCCTTTTCCCCTTTTGAATATGTTAGCAAGTGAAATAAACTTATCTTTAGACTTTACCTTGAAGAGATCTAGCGTTTGGTGTTGAGTTTATTATGCAGTTGTGGCGTGATCTTGTATACAGCTGCCAAACCTCACAATCTGATGGATCGTTCAGTTGAGGCATATGTTTTGATTTCTTAATCTCTCACATTTAATCTTTTCTCAACTTTGGCAGATGACTTCCATGTCTCTGCACATGCATATGTTGCTTTTGGGATGACGATTGTGTCAAGAAGGTGTATTTTTGTCTCAAGTCCAATAGCTTGAATTGTCCAAATAGGCTGCAGCCCTTGGAAAATGCTCCCTGTCTATCCTATTCGGCACGCTACATCATGGTAGGCATCTCTATAGTTTGTTATGTTGCTGCTAAGGTATGTGAACTTGTCCAACTCTTCAAGCTTTGATTCGCATGGTCTGACTGCTAGAAACCTTTTTTTTTTTTTACGCATTCGCCGTCGGAAAATGGCATCATTTCTTTTCGTAAATTGTAAACAACTCGGTAGCTTGCCCTAACCGTCGTCATAAGATCTGTTAACTTTTCTTGAAAGTTTTTACTTTCTGAGTCAACTTTTCTTCGGCTATCTCATTTCATTATACGAAAAAGCAGACTAACATATGGGCCCCTACTGTCCAAATATGGGAGAATTAACCAAACAATGAAAATTCCTCTCTTAACGGAAAAAAAATGAAGAAAATAATAGTAGAATAACAGAGAAATGGACCCTCTCTCACCACAATGTCAAGAAATGCGATGCCTATTACAAGTTTCCCCGACATGACCAACATGGGCTACGTAGGCCTAATGTTTCTCTTCAGATTCGGACACTAGAGAACGAAACAACATATAATATGTTCAATATGTTCCAGAAGTTAAACATTGGGAATAGCGAAAAGTGCCCTTGTGTAGCATCACCTGAGATGAACTCCCCTTGGGGAAAAATTATGCTGTTCGGCGTAGTGCCCCATAGCGCCCATACAGGTCAAGTGACTCTGCAGACACATTCCCCCGCAGCTCTTGGAGCTGCGGACACTCTTGCAAGATGTGCACCACTGTTTCCACAGACTCTTCACGGTGTCGGCCTCGGACATCAAAATTCTTCCGGAACCGGGAAAAATATGCTCCAACAGTGCCCCGCCCTACTCTGAGCAGTTATCGTTTGTTCCGTAATTTTCGGCCTCCACCATGGATTGCCTAGGTCCGGGCGACGCATATGCTGCCAGACGTCATGGACTTTGTTGAAGCCATCCCAGAATTTCAAACATGTCATGTACCCACTCTCGGATAATCGTCGTAGCTTGGTTAAATGTACCTGGGGCCTCGAAAGTGGGTACGGCCAGCACTCCGTCTCGTGCTAGAGAGTCCACCGCCTCATTGCCCCCCCCCCTGACGCATTGCTAGCACTTACTGCATTAAGATTACAGCTCCAATAAATCGGCGGATTTTATCTGCGGTGCCGAGTGCTTCTTCTACAATAGGTGACTCCCCCCAAGCCAGCCTTGACTTGAAGGCAGGAGCTCGAATCTGTGACCATTACAACAGTAGTCGCAACGGTTTCTTTTATTCGGATTTCCCCCTAAAAGGAGTAGTGCCGTTGTTATCACCGTGATATCGGCATCAAAGCGAGGCCGCATGCGCCTGATAGCCTGTCTGGGTTGAGGTCCGGGTAACAGATAAAGGCCCCATACCATGCTCTAAAGAATTTCATTGAGTAAGGACCCGTGTAGCAGTAGATGGCATAATATGGGATGGGTACGATTTAACTGTGTTCAATGTCATCTTTTTGAGAATGTCCGGTTGGATGTGTTTTTAGTGCCCCCCCCTCCAGTCCCGCTAAACTGAAGAACACAGCCCAAAATGCGAATGGATGCAATATGACACAAACATATGATGCTAATAAGGACAACTAGCTGATATTTGAGGAGCGAAGCTGGACACATGTTGATCATGGGATGTATAAGGAACAGGTTTGTTAGTACAATATATCACATTATACACACACACACACACAATTTACACACTCAATAATTTAAATAATTGCAGACTTTTTAAAAAACGTTTTTTTTTTCATGATCTTTGAAATCTGTGTGATCCTAGTTAACTGATACAATAGGCCGCTTCTCTCACTGAAGTACTCGGCGCAGTGTTTGTAAAAGTTTACGATTGTCACTACTTCATCACTTTTCTAATCAACATGAGTTATCCAAAATAGTAAGTCGAATGCGTACCTACTGGCGAGAAACTTTTACATGCTTCTTTTTGTGCACTTCTGAACCGAAGCGTCTATGGCAGAAGGTGTAACATAATAGTATCATATGTACATTTGCACACGTCAGTGCAGCACCGCTGGTGTTTACGTAATAAATGGAGTTCCTAATATGTCTTCCCTCTTAAACACTAGTTTGTTATTTGTGTAATAAAAATATTATACATGGTGTCAGAAGAAAACTTAAAAAGCTGTCCAGACAAAGGTTTTTAGTAATCTAATAATGGCTTCTTTTTATTTTGAGCAACCAATCTTGAATTGGAATGCTAAAGATCTGTATCAAGAGTTTTTAAGATTCCAACAGCAGGTGAGCTTTTGTTTCAAAGGACCGTTAGCTGGTGCCGATAGTAAACAAAAAGCCGGATGGCTGGGAATGTGGATAGGTCAACAAGGCCGTGAAGTTTACAAAACTCTAAATATTACAGATAGTGAAGAGGGAGATCCGCAAATGCTATTAAAGAAAATAGAAGACTACATAAGGCCAAGATAAAATAAAAGAGTGTCTAGATTTAGAGCACATCAGAGAAAGCAGGAAGAAGAAGAAAGTTTTGATAACTTTGTTAAAGACCTAAAGCTTCTCATTATGGACTGTGAGTATGATAATCCAGATGATATGCTAATTGATTTAATCATTAGTGGAGTCATACACGAAAAGGTACAATTAAGACTACTTGATCAGGGACATAAGTTGACCCTTAGCAAGGCTATAGAAAAAGGACAACAATATGAGATGTCGCAAAGCCAAGTGAAAATGTTTAGGGGCCAAGAAGTTCTAGCAATCAAGAGACAGTCACACAATGTACTCAAGCAAAAGTCTAAAGACAACTCAGAAAGGCTATGTAGTAAATGCGGCAAGAACCATGAAAAAGGAAAATGTCCAGCAATAGGAACCACATGCAATTTCTGCAAGAAGAAAAACCACTGGTTTCAAATGTGCAGAAAAAGACGCAACGTAAATCTTGTAGAAGATAACAGACACAGTGATGAAAATATTGTACCTATTAGCACTGCAAGTAGCCAGTCTAAGAAGGGTAACGTTGAGAACATCAATGTCATTGAAGACAAGTGGACTGTAAAACTAGTCGTGCATGCCAAGACATTAATTTTCCGCATCGACACAGGAGCCAGGTGTAACATTCTTGTCAAGTCAGAGTTTGAAAAGCTCAAAGACAAAGTAAAACTTGGTTATTCAGCAAAGTCTATCAAGTCTTACACTAATCATGTTATTAAGACTTTAGGAGCAGTGGTGAAGAATAATACCAGAGAGATGAAAGCAAGGTTTGAAGTAGTGGACATTTGCCAAGAGAACATTTTGAGTGGTGACACTGCAGAATGCTTAGGACTACTACAACGAACTATTACACAGACATGTGAATCTACAGATGATTCAGTGCATATGATATCTGTAAGTGATACGAAATACAGTGAAATTCAAGAATGTACAAGCAAGGAACTCTCAATGCTTCGGGAAGTAATAATGACAGGTTGGCCAGACACAAGAAGCGAGACTCCAATTGAAGTCAGGCCATACTGGGATTCAAGAGACCAGTTATCAACTTCAGATGGTATCATATACAAAGGTCTGAGAATTGCCATGCCTCCAAGCTTACGTAAATACATGCCGAATCTGATTCACAAGACTCACTTAGGAATAGTGAAGTGTAAGCAGCGAGCCAGAGAAGTCATGTATTGGCCAGGCATGAATGCAGACATTGAAGTGACAGTTAGGGATTGTAGCAGGTGTGCTGAACATCAGAATCAAAATGTGTCAGAACCGCTAATGCCTACCAAGACACCAGACCTTCCATACAACATGGTTGGATGTGATCTGTTTAACTTTGAGGGGAAAAAGTATGTTCTTCTAGTTGACTACAGGAAACTACATCAGATGTCATCGAAGCTATGAAGAGTATATTCGCATGCCATGGGATACCTAGAAGACTAAGATCAGATAGCGGACCACAGTTCACTTCTAGAGAATTCCTGAATTTCTGTAAGTCATACGGAATAGAGCATGAAATGTCGAGTCCTCATTTTCAGAGTTCAAATGGCGAGGCTGAAAGAGCTATTCAGACAGTGAAGAAACTGTGGAAGAAAAGCGAAGACAAATTTCTGTCGCTATTAGACTACAGAACTACTCCACTGACCAATATTAATTTGTCGCCAGCACAATTACTCATGGGACGCCGACCAAGAAATCTGTTACCATCGAGCGAGGAAATACACACACCTAAGACACCAGATCTTAAGGTGGTGAAGAAACACTTTGACTCAGAGAAACAGTCTCAGAAACATTATTATGACAAGAGGAAAGGTGTTAAGAGTCATAATCCACTACAAGACGGAACGGCAGTCAGAATGCAACTTAATTCTAAGTGGAAACCAGGAATAATAGTTTCGAAGCATTCTAAGCCTAGATCATATAATGTCAAAAGTGGAAATCACGTTTACATAAGAAACAGAAAACATATCCGAAAGTCTTCTGAGAAAGCAAATAGATATGACAATAATTATGACTTTCCAGATGACATGTCAGAACAACTGGAGCCACAACATCTAGAGAGTCCAAGATTACAAACTACGCTAGATATTGAGCCGCCACTACATACTGCTTCTTCTAACACATCTAGACCTCATGAACCTTACGTAACACGCTCAGGCAGAGTAGTTCACAAACCTAAGAGACTTGATCTGTGAACTTGATTTGTGAATTGACTTTTTAGTTAACTAGTTTAGAGTTTGTTAGTTATTCTGAAAAATAGATTTTCTAAATTAAAGAAGAGAGATGTAACATAATAGTATTATATGTACATTTGCACACTAGCGCGTCAGTGCAGCACCGCTGGTGTTTACGTAATAAATGGAGTTCCTAATATGTCTTCCCTCTTAAACACTAGTTTGTTATTTGTGTAATACAAATATTCTACAGAAGGGACTTCAAGAGCACTGATATTATAGTCTCTCAATAAACAAAACTTCTGCATGGAAATTGGAATATTGCCTCAAAAATTGTGTACAAAATGCTACCACAATTCAGCACACGGGTTTTTATTAGCTTTTGACTATGATAGGACATTTCTCTTGAGGAAAAAAAAAGATTTCAAAGCAGGATATAATTTAAGTAGTCTTTCCACCGAAGGCTTCAGGTGTAACTACCTGGTCTTTCCATAGCCCGAAATTCCACTATATTTTAAAATCTAAATCAACAGATTTGCTTTTAAATATTTCCTGCTATGGGTGACACAGAGGACCGTATCATCTGGAGAAATAGAGGGTACGAAGCATCCATGAACGCTTTCAAAAACCTATAATTCTTAACCTGCAGCTTTACTTTGTTCATTTTTTTTTTAGTAACGATTCCTTTCACATTTTGTTCTTGCCTTGAACCTACATCATGTCTGATGACAGTGCTCTATAAATTAAATTATTGTTATCACCCCTTTAAAAAAAATAGGTGCCCGTACTCCGTGATGGATTGCCCAACTTTTAACTACAAATACATTAATAATAAACTTAAAAACACAAGAAGGTAATAATTTTCCCCACATTGAAAAAGGTGCAGGTACGCCGTACCCCGGTGCGTACCGTGACAAAAAAAAGCACTAATTACAATTAGGCCTATTTTGTATTTTGGGTATAAGGCCTACATTTGTAAGCAATTTCAACGCACAGTCCATGATCCAAAACTGTTATGATGGAAAACAGTATGATGGGCAAAAGTATCTTTAACGAGTTTAAATATTTAACGAATATGGAAATGTTGGAGAAGCACCTTAATGGGGGAAAATTAGAAGCTTGTAATTGAAAATTAGGAAATGCATTAAGATGTTACGTTTTATCCACAAGTGCGACAGAAAACAGTGATCCACAAATCTCATATCACACACCAGTATTGTTGATTCCTCTTGACTTCTTTACAAACGGAAACTCTGCCTGTTGGTTTTGTCTCCGATATTTCATACCCTGTCATCGAATAGAGCAGAGGGAAAGCTAAGCCATGGAATACTGCATGCTGGAATTGATTAGCTGAATCGGCGAGAAACTTACTGAGCGACAACGCACCAATTTAAGAGTCAACAGGAAACATGCCACGCCAGTTTCCGTTAGATGCAGGATGCTGCAAAGTAAAAGCACTATATATATATAGTTATATACCCATGCTTCTAACATAGGATCTCGTGAAACAGCGAATATGAAATAAGGATCAAGAAAAAAAAAGCCTAAGGCGGTATTTTAAAGTTTAAAAAGAAACATTTTCAAATAAAAGCGTGGCATTGATCGACTTTTTTTTTTTTGTATGTACCGTGGGACTGACCGCCTAAGTTGGGGCGTCTATCACCTTACCTAAGAAAGAGTGAATTAAAAGGCTCCGACGGAGTAGAAAAATACTTGTATTACATTTCTCAAAATTGGAATTATTTTCACTTTGTGCCGACATTTTAGCGGATAGCACCGCGTCGCGGGCCGGCCCCCTTTCCTATCTAAATCAATGTTTGTCGGTGCAACCAGTGGGCACCGACGTGATGACAATGTACCGTGTGTATGTGTGTGTAGACATGGGTATTTTTTTATTTTCAAGAGTAAAAAAGTCTGTTATGGGAAGGGCAGTGGTGTAGCTAGGAATTTTTCCCTCGTTTGGATGCCCGGGGGCTTGATCTCTTTGGGGGCTCCTTCAGTTGCTTATTATCTAATTTTCAATGTAAAAAAAAAATACTCATTTGGGGGCCCGACATATCAAATGTCATTAACACTTTGATCATCCGTATCGGCCCGTGCTCGAATCCTCTATCTTTTCACTATATTTGACCTTCGCTTTTTAATTATTTTTACTAGGATTAAAATATTATACTTTATTATAGTGTGCCGCAGATTCCAGGAGAATGCATTTAACATTTGTGCATATATAGTGCAAACATAGACATAAATAAATATAGACTGGAAAAAGGAAGTAACTTCATGCAACTTGAAAACATGTATATCTATTGAATTCGGATTTCCGAATTATGACAAATTAAAAAATTGCATGATCTTCAGTCCTAGAGATTAAACAAAATTTATAGATATAAAATAATAAATAATAGGCTTGTCTTCGAGTCCGAAGATTAATGAGGAATACAGTGTTTCCCGTGGCTGTGCAGTCCCAGCTGTGACCTACATATTTTGCCACATCCAGGGCAAGCAAAACCATTGTCCGCAGGTGGTCGGTTTAGATTTTCTTTTCGTCGTCTGCGTTTGTCCTCGGCGGCAGACATAAAATAAAGTACACACAATTGCAATTCACACATTTTTGTTTCAAAAACTCTCTTATTGTCCAGTCTATATTTACTTATGCCTATGAGTGCAAACTTTTTTGTCCGGGGAGGGGGTAGGGTGTCACAAGTAAAAGGTTGAAATTTACTGGGGGTTAAAAGGGAAAGTTAAGTTGTTGTTTTTTAAATCCCGACCCCCCCCCAAAAAAAAAAACACCACCAACAACAAAACAACAACAAACAAACACATAAATAAAATAAAACACAACTAAGCATTCGACTAACGCTGTAGGCCTATATAAGAGATCGTGCATTATTGCTTGATCTAGACCTGTTTAAGTCCTGTTATTATCTCTAAGAATATGAAAGTTAACCACTGTAATAGTATAGTATTACTATAGGTCTATTATAGAGTAACTAAAAAAATAAATATGACGGTGTAAAGGTCAACGCACGCATTTCATGGATTTGTATTTATTTATTTTCTTGAACAACAATCAACACATAAGTCTCACAAAAATAACGGCATGCATTGTTAAATGATCGAAATGATACTAATTTTTGCCTAAATAAAACTTGCTTTAAATTATTCGTCGAATTGGCAAAAGAAAATAAGTAGTCTAGATCTATATAGATCTAATACCAGATATTGACATTACATAATAGATTCTAAGTTGAGAGCTGGATCCAGTCTTTTTCTTTTAGTGGTCTAAAGAAAAGTACTTCACCGCAAATTAGAAAATAAAAGAGTCACGTGATTCAGCATGGCTGACAGCGATGAAGATCGCATCCCCTCCCCTTCAGCAAATGGAACAGAATCTAGTGGTCCCAGAATTGTAACAATTACGAAAACATCAACAGGCTTTGGATTTAATGTTAGAGGCCAGATAAGTGAAGGTGGTGTGTTAAAATCTATCAATGGAGTTTTATATGCACCTTTACAACATGTCAGTGCTGTACTGGAAGGGGGCGCTGCCCAGAAGGCTGGCATACGAAAAGGCGATCGTATTCTTGAAGTGTAAGTACTGTAAGTTAAGATAAACTTGGTAGTTGACTCTAGTAGATCTATGACAATGTATAGATCTAGAATGACTACAAACTATATTCTACATCTAATAAAGTTCCAAAAATTATTATATGACATTAGATCTATCTAGATATGTTGTATTAGATAGACATCATCATCTGCATCATCATGATCATCAGAACTGCACAAACATTCACATTCTTAAACTCACTTAAAGGGAAACTCCGATGGTTTTGACAATTTTTGATATAATATGTGTTTTGATTCACAGATAATGAATATATTATTCTTTTTTTTTATTTGAAATAATAACTTAGTAATTGATGTTTTTCTGACGTTATTTTTCTGCGCATCCAAAACAGTCAGACTTTCACCGGGTTTCTATGTGACGTCACACTAACCTATTAATTTAATCTATTGACTCATTTTATAGCGTGAGACCATAGATACAAATTCTCATTAAAAAAATAAATCGCCGGCTATACGGTTAGATCTAGGATCTTGTAAGCAAAGAACAAAATGCGTATTAAAAGGAGATTTACATGCTTGACTAACCACGGTAGTGTATATTTTCTCGCCTGACCACTTAACAACAAACATTATCGCTTGGTTGTCTTGTCATGACCGACTACACGTAGTCTAGACTAGCCTTACACTGACCAGTTTGTTCGAATCAGTCAGACACACGATATAGGCTATTTACTTCTTGGGATAGGGAGAGGTTTAGATGAAAATGTTTTTTTTTTCTCGAGTTGGTTATCCTAATTATTTACATCTCTCTCTATATATTAAACTATTGCATAGCTCTGGACTATACCGTCACTAAGCCTAAGAGCCTGACAGCTACTGTAAGAAAGAAGCGATACGATTGGTTAAATCTAGTTTCCCTTTCAGTATTGTTGATGGAAGTGACGTATGTCTAAGATAAAAACAGAATTTCAAAGAACCCCGTTTTTTAGGAGGCGTAGCAAATTTACTGTCCAATTTATTAAATATAAAATTTTGTAAGCATTTAAATAAAAAATGATATAATGTTTACTATTACAACTTTTTACGCAGAATTTAAATATGTCAATAACTAAAATTTGAAAAACTATGAGAGTTTCCCTTTAAAAAAAAGTCTTAATCATATAAAAAATAAATGTTTTAGGTTAGATTTTAAATTTCTATTACTAATACTAATAGTATAGTATTAGTATAGTACAGACTGACAGTCAGTCATACACTCATACTCATAGACTCTAAACTAGACTCTAGAATCTAGATATTCTAGAGATCTTAGATTTTAGATCTAGTAATCTAATCTAGTCTATGTCTTGATTCTAGACAATCTAGATCTATAAAATATAGATATAAATGTCTAGATCTATCATGATCTAGAGATTATTTTAACTACTTGTTACTATTACTAGTACTACAAATAGATCTAAATCTAGTAGAGTAATCTAGACTTTTTTACTCTAAATCAGAGGCATAACTAGGGTCCGGGGGGAGGGAAGGCAAGGGAAATTTTGAAAATCCCTAATGCCCCAGGGCCCCTAAATGATGGTAAATTCCTAGTTAGGCCACTGCTCTATACGGACATGGCCTATCACCATATATATAATATATATATATATAATTCTCTTCTTCCCTCAAGACTTTGGATGAGTAAGAAGTAAAGGAAAGATCACTCTTTTATTTCTGCGGAGTCATCCCACAAAAGAACAAGAGGGGTTGGGAGAACATGTGGGTATTCACATCCTCTTCGTTATGCAGGAGGTTTGGACTAAAAAGTAAACTACCGGTATCTTCAACTCTGAAGGAACATCTGAAACTTGTAAAACACTTTTACATACACTTAATAGCAGGGCCGGACTTAAGCATTGTGGTGCCCTATTCGAAATGGATTTCGCAGGGCGAAGTTAGGGTTGGGAAGTAGACAATAAGTGAAATTTAAGAGTTTGTATTAGAAAATAAATTTGTCTACTATGCATTTCATTCATTCTTTACTACATACAGAATTACTTGAAGAGCCTTGCGTGTATGGAAGTCATACCGTATATATCAGGCATGTCAAACAAGGTGTTCGGGGGCCGCATGCGGCCCGCGACCACCTTGCATGCGGCCCGCGTGGCCACCTAAAAATATTATCGAAATGTTAAAGTATTACGCTGGAAAATAAGAGATGACAAGGTACTTCAATTAGTAAGTAGTATTTGTTAAACCGAACAACGACAGTGAGTCTGCAATGAAAGCCATCTACATTTTATCAAACTTAATTGCAAGCCATAGCAAATCATTTATGGAATGTGATTTTATGAAATAGTGTGTCGTTAAAGCCGAAGTAATTTGTCCAGAAAAGGTAAAAACATTTTTAAAAAATAGCGTTAACTAGGAACACTGTGGCAGATAGAATAAATGACATGTCAGTCAGCTTTCGTGATTAATTAAAGAACAAAATAGTTGATATTGAATTATTTTCATTGGCTATCGATGAGTCAACTGATGTAACGGGTGTATCACAGTTGGCTATATTCATAACGACCCTTGACAGGAATTTTGAGATACACGAGGAACTACTTGAGCTCTGTTCTATGCTTGACACCACAACAAGCGAGGATGTTTTTGAGAACAGAAGGTGATATTGCAGTACATTTTATCTTTGGTAAAGCTAGCTAGTCTAATAACGGATGTCGCACCAAACATGAAATGAAATGGTTTTGATGCAAAGCTACTTGAAAAAATAAGAGACTGATGCTAATTTTGAATTTGCTCATACTCATTGGATCATTCACCAAGAAACATTTTGCGTACACAACAATTACAGTTGCAACATGTCATAAGACCAGTCTCCACTCGTTCTCAATTGTTTTAAATCACCAATTTTCAATGTTTCTGGGTGACATTGGACATATTGTGTTCCCTACTACACTGCTGGCTCTCCTGGAAGTATTGAAGAGATTTGTTGCACTGCATGAGAAAATTGTATTGTTTCTGAACATGAAAGGTGAACCTGTTGAACACGTTCAAACTGAAGAATGGGTTTAGGATTTGGCATTTGTTGATCTCACTGGTCACCTGCAAGATTTAAATTGGAAACTTAAAGTAAAGACAAAATTGTCAAAACTGGGTGTGAAATGCTTTCAAGCAAAATTACGTCTGTGGATAAACCAAATATGAAGAGACAATCTTGTTCACTTCTCGACGTGTCAGGAAATAAAAAAAAACGGATACAACATTTGTTAAATCATATGAGCATGTTTGTATCTCCATTTTCATTTGCTCATGAAAATGCTGCTGGTAATGTGCACCTAGAACTGTTAGAATAGCTATCAGATTCTTTGTTGAAATCGAAGTATGTATTATTGGCTGGCGGAAATTTGCTATGTTTGCAAGCGCTTATCTCTGTGAGCAGTTCTTTTGCATACTGAAACGTACACAAACACATCACCGTTCGAGATTATCTGATCAAAATTTGTGATGTCATTAATAAACTTGTATCCTAGAAAAGATGTCAAGCATTAGGACAAAATGTAATGCGTAATCATAGTAATTTTTAATTGCCAAATAGTACTACACATTTAGCTAACTAAGGGACAGGTATGCCATTAATTATTGTATTCTATTGTATCATTTCTAATTTTTATAAAACTAGTAGGTTGTTTTGCAACAGATTTTTTTTGCTGCGGCCCCTCAGGTCATAGTAAGTTTTGTATGCGGCCCGTACACCTTAATGAGTTTGACATGCCTGGTATATATCATAATAATTCTGTTTCCTACATAGATCCCGCTCAAAAGCAAGAATTACCAATCATTTCAATCTATCTTTGAGAATTGTTGGCCTCAAATAATT
The DNA here is from genome assembly GCA_021533235.1 of Biomphalaria straminea. Lineage (NCBI taxonomy): Eukaryota > Metazoa > Mollusca > Gastropoda > Planorbidae > Biomphalaria > Biomphalaria straminea. The sequence goes on from JADKLZ010000003.1 coordinate 25,964,452, forward strand.
CTTCATTAGTTTGAGGCATGAGAAGCTTCTTTCACCTGATTACACAGTTACGGCTAAAGCATAATGCCGTTTTTATCTAGATCCCTTGAAAGTGGGGGCCCACTGTGGTCACATAGGTATCAATGGCCTAGGAATGGCCATGCAAAATAGCGGCGTATGCTACGCCTTTTGATCGACTAGTATATTTTATTTTAATAGAATATTAACATAAAAAAAATATGCACACATGATAATACATCCATGTGACCAAATTTGTAGTTTCTCTAAAGCATTTAATTATCAGCTAGCTATGAAGTGAGGTTATTCAGCAGAACATCTAATTCAGCTTCCCAGAGCAATTAATGACGTTCAATGGCAATGGACTCAATAGTTGAATAATGTGCCAATTTTATGAAGGCATTCAAGATAGTGGTGGCTACTCTAACCATTTTCTGTCACAAATGGTGTGAAACATGGCTGGCACTATTATATTAAAATTAAAAAAAAAAAATTCAAATTCAATTTCAAACAAGTGCTTGTGTTAAAAAAGCATTGCACTAAACTTTAGCAACTAAAGCAAGTCTCTTTTTTAAATACTCTTCAACAGCTTCCTCCATATATTATATAAAATATACATAGCCATAGGGTTGGAAATACTTATTGATGGGCAGAAACTAGTCAATGTGAACAAGTTTGTCTCCAGTTTGTTAAAAATGCTAATCTACTTGATGAAGTAGACTGTTGTTTTTGTGCTAGTGCCACCATTGGTTCACACCTTGAATTGAACAAGTCTAGTCAAGAAAAGAACTGTAGTATAAACAAAGCTAAGTCTACAGAGCTATAGTTCTTCCCTCATTATTATTTATAAATATGCTTGAGAGTCCTTAACTTAATATTTCTGCCACATTAAATGACCCAACCTGTGATAAGAAAAATACAACAGGTGAATCACCATGATCACATACCTAACACATTTTAGATAAGTTACAGATGGATAATATTCATGGCAAACCAAAATGTCCCAACTAGGATGGGCTGGACATGTTGTCCATATGTTTAATAATGGACTTCCTTAATGTGGGAGGTGTGCTTAAGAAGGTCATCACAAGAGATCTTAAGATGCCTCAAGGAATGCAAAATCATCCGTGTGTAATAGGTTAGTCAGACTCCTGAAAAATCTTCCAAGTTCACAGGAAGCAACATTGTGCTTACCTAATGGAAGAACTTATGTACTTCTAGTATGCATGATCTATTTCACACTAAAAGTAGAGGGACTAGACTCTAGTATAAATTTACATTTGATATTTTTTTGTAAACACAAAAATATTTTGATCAGATAATTGAGATTATAGATTACAAGTTTTAATGCCTGTAAAAAGTAATATTTACAAAATTAGGTCTGATATAAATACAAATTAGGTACTTTATAATTATAATTAAAGATACACTATTATGCGCCTGGTATAAAGAAAGACCTATGTAAAAATTGATTTAAAATATAACTTTGAAAAATGTAGAAAAATATTATATGTTGGAGGTTAGGGTTACGATTCTCACTCCATTCAGTATGTAAACACAAAATATGAATGCTAATATTTTAAGTCAGTGACAGATTAAAAAAATATATTTTCATTCATGTTGTATACAGCTATCGTATATACACTATAATTTAAAACTGTCTAATTCTAAAAAAAAGCAAGAAATGGAAATCATTTCCTGCAAATCCAAGGTCTGTAACTACTTTGCAAGCAAAAAACTTAAAACATTAGGGCTGTACCCCTTAAATTCATTTGCTGTTGGCAGTTACAACTATTATTTGTTTTCTTTGGATATAGAAATGGTGTTAATGTTGAAGGAGCTACTCATAAACAAGTGGTGGATTATATACGTTCTGGTGGGGACTCATTAACACTTACAGGTAAACCTTTTCTAAATTGCTCTCATTATTTGTAAGTTAAGTGTTTACATATCTATATCTTTTTTTGATACTTAGAATTGAATTTTTTTTTTCATACTAAAACTAGCACAATAAAATTTTAAATGTAAATTTTAACTCAATGGGTGCGGAGCGTCTTTCCCATAGACGGTCCAACTACCCTAAAAGCGCGGAACGTCTATGGGAAAGACGCTTGTACCCTACCTTAGTTTTATTGCATTTTTTAATCTTTTTAACTAACAATGCTAGAACTATTTTCCCTCTATACTTTGTTTACATAGCAATAATAAGCTTTGAGCCTTATTTAGACTTTATTTGAATTTTTTTTTAAGATTTTTTATCTGTAAAAAATGTCGCCATGGCTACAGTAGTCCAAGACACACCCACAATGTTTACTTCTGAAGAAACTTTATAATTATTGTACAATTTATCACAAATAAATAGTGATTTTGATCTAGATTAGATCCAGTAAGTTTAGATTTAGTGTAGGATAGATTTGTATTTATATATAGTATAATATAGTATTTATTATTAGATCTAGAACTAGTATTGTCATGACATAAGGCTAGGTATAAAGTGTAGATCGATATTGACAACACCTTTAGCTATTATTTATCACAAGTAAATAGTGATTTTGATCTAGATTAGATCCTGTAAGTTTAGATTTAGTGTAGGATAGTTAGATTTGTATTTATATATAGTATAATATAGTATTTTTTACTATTAGATCTAGAACTAGTATTGTCATAAACAAATTTTTAAGTTTTGTAAAATACCAAATAACTGGTGCAGATGACTATTTAAATGTATTTATACATTAATTTATTGCATGTAATGTCAGAAGTATTAGCTTAAAATAAATTTCTAATTGTATGGTTATTATATCTTTATAGTAATCTCAGTGCCAGAACAAGTTGCAGAAAAGTTGGAACCAAGTGATGACTCATCTGGCCCTTCTTACATTGATTACTCAGAAAGACGGTCACTTCCTATTTCGATACCAGAATGTCGTTACTTAGATCATTATGGGGACAAACATGTTGTAAGGGAATTTTTTAAAATTATTTTTTCTACCAGCAGACTAAATTACAATCAACATACAAAACATTATATTTTAAACATTAAAATTTTTAAAGCAAAATATGTGGCTAAAATAGATTTACTGTAGAAAGATGTTTATTACATCTCTTATAGGTATTTGATGTATATATGGCTGGCAGACACTTGTGCTCTAGACGATACAGAGAATTTGATACTCTTCACAATAATTTAAAGAGGGAATTTCCAGATTTTAACTTTCCCAAATTACCTGGAAAGAAATTATTCACATTATCAGAACAGCAACTAGATCAAAGAAGGCGAGGTTTGGAACAATATTTAGAAAAAGGTAAAAAAAAGTTCACTATTTAATTTGTTCCTTTTATTTTTCTGTTCTGGTCTTAAGGTGAAGCTCTCAACTCTTGCAACTGTTGCTTACTGGCCTTAACAGAATTTTTTTTTTTTTCATGGAACAGTCCAGAGATCCTAACACTTTTGTTTGGCTATAATTATTCCAAAACATCTTATTAAAAAAAAATTCCCTGATTTATCAACCATAATTATTTAAAAAAAATAGAATTTTTAATTCCAAGTACATAACTTTTTAACTCTTTCTTTCCTAACTGACGAAACCACCGTTAGTTCCACCAGAATGTTGTAAATAATTATGGAGTGAAAGAGTTAACTTATCTTTTTACACATTCTAAGATGTAAGCAAATTATGTCTTTCAGTCTGTGCTGTAAGAGTTATAGGAGAAAGTGAAACCATGCAAGAATTTTTGGCTGCTGGTGATCTAGATGAGGTTTGTAGCTTACTTATAAGTACTTTATGTATATTACTTTGGATTGCTACTTCTAAGCTTGTTGCTGTTATAATGCCACCCAACTAATATGTATTTGAATACAGGAAGAAGGAACTAGCGAGGTAGAGTTGAAAGTCTTGTTGCCAGACAAAAATTTATGCATTGTGACTATTTGCAGATCAGACAACACTGACACTGTGTACAAGGTAAAACAATCAACACAAAGGCTAATTTAGATTTGATGTTAACATGCAAATTCAATAATGATTTATTTTAAAAGCATTTTGATATTCAAATGTAATAATTAAAAATGTTAAATTTCAGGCTGTTGTAAACAAACTTCATTTTGAAGACGTCTCAGATTATTTTTATTTGTTTGAATCTATGGAGTATGGCTTTGGTAATATATTTAGTTTGATTTGATGTTTTATTTAATTGGAATATCAGCTCATTAATATGAGCTGATATTTTTTTTTACACTTTTGATACTAAAAAAGTAATAGAATCATACTTTGAAAGATGTTTTAATTGAAATGCTTTCTTTGCTTAAACTCTTTCTTCTTTAACATTATTTTGGAAACAAATATGTCTTCTTTCATTCATGCAATAAATAGCAATAATGTTATATTGTTTTAAACATTCAGTTAAAGAGTTCTGTTAAAGTGTTACTTTTTTTTCTTATTAGCAATAAACCAACTTATTATGATCTAACCTTCAGAGCGCAAACTTTTACCTCAAGAACTTCCTCACAACATCTATATCCAGAACTACAGCACTGCCACAGCTACTTGCATTTTGCTTAAGAAATGGTTGTTCACCATACCTAAAGAGATGACTCTTATTGCAAATGCCACAGCTCTTAAATTTCTCTTTTGGCAGGTAAGTGAAAGGCTCACCAGTTGTAAAAAAAAAAAAATTTACAAATTTGATTTTTTTTTTAGAAAAATTTCTATTACTTAATTTTAATGTTGATGGTGCTTGATTATTGTTTTAAATTATTAGGCAGTTGACGATGTCAATAAAGGATTTATCAAGACAGGTGATAAATTGTATGACCTTAAAGCACTAAAGGAAGCAGAAAATGCTCTGGAGGTATGATGAAAAATTCATTTAGACAGAAAATTCTGAATGTATAAAAAATAACCGTATAAAAGTATATAATAAAAAAACTCTTCTGTAATGTAATTCCTGATTACCTTTTAGTCATTTTCTTATTGATTCTTTTTCTGAATTCATTATTATTTTGGAGGGTTCAGATGAATGGTCCAATATCTAAGATGGACTGCACAGTTTTCAGATTAGGCAGCTTTCCAAATAGTTTCTATAGGGGTGTTTTTGGGCCAGAGTCATGTTGGGCCTCTCAATGGAGAATGCAGTTTTGAATGACATGGCAGCAAAAAAAAAATAATTTGGTTGTATTAGGATAGCTTATAATAGACATTGCCTTTCTTATAATTTAGAAGAGAGCTTGTCCATTTGTTTGCTTTATTTGACTCACTGTTATATGTAAGGATAAAGACAAAAGCATTTTCTAATTGTATTGAATATATAATTTGGCCAAATTTATTTTCTGTTGACATGTGAAAATGAAATACATTTAGGATAGTTGAAAACCTATGCATTTTTATTTCAGTATTTAAAAACTGTGAGACATCTAGAAGGATATTCAGAAATTGTATTTCCACACTGCGCTTGTGATTCAAGGCGAGATGGTCATGTTGTTGCTATAATTGGCTTAGAAGCTTTCAAACTTCAAGCATGTAAAGAAGATGGTACACCTGAGGTACCCTATTTTTTTTTTAAGTCAGACATTGAAATGCTTTTACTTTGAAAATTAAGGTTAATCAACATATATATATATATATTTTTACGCATATAGACACAAAAATATGTAAGTTTTTTCATCTAAAAAAATGGATTTCCTCCCACAAAAGCAAAAAAAAAGAAAAAAAAAAGTTATTTCTAATCACATATGTAGATCAGTGCCTCAATGCCTGGAAATGGTCTTTTATTAGATCTACTACCAGATAGATCTAAATATGGACTATAGTATCTTTTTTGTTTTTTTAAAGTGTGAACATTTAAAATATTTACTAGATTTAGTTCATGCTCTAAATAAAGCTGAGCTGAGTTCTTTACAATGCGTCAGTTTATTTGAAGTCTTCAAACTGATTGGGAATTCATTGATTTAGTTCTAATTCATTAGACTTTCAGACATTTCTAGAATCTAGATTTAGGTGTAGATCTGGTATTGCATTTTACAATGTTAATTAATTTTTAACTAAATTAATTAACTGATTAAATTTTCCAATTATCTAGATCTAGTATTTCACATTCAGGACAGTAAGTTCTACAATGATCTGGGATTAGTGGTAAAAGACATGTAATGGACACATTAAAAACCAATCAATTGTTAGGAAAGCTGGCTTTAGATCTAGATTCCATTTTTTTTTTAAGTAAACCATTTCAGAAGAGTTCTTTAGAGATGAAAGTGAGAAGGGCAGATATTTTATTGTTAGAAATGGTGGCTGTTAATCTTTCCCTTTGCAGTGTTAACACATTGACAACTGGTGTTCCCTGACTCTAAAATTGCAGAAAGTATCTTCTGTGGCAGATCTAAAGCTACTGACTAGTTCTTTATGCAGAAAAAAAAATAAATTCTTGATTCTTAGCATCCCCCTTCAACACATCGAATCAGAAACCCCATTAGTAACAAACCATGCTGAGAATTACTCCCTTAGAGCACAGAAACCTTCAACACATCAGAATCCAGAATAAATAGCTTTATCTTAGAGCAGCTATATTCAGCAGACTGCAGAATGGCATTATCCTAACAAATGCCAGAAAAATCTATGATAGGTCAAATGTGTAAATATTCTGAAAGATTAACAGAATGTCTAATATAACTTTATGCTGTGTTAATATTTAGGGTTTCTGCATTTCTTGTATGTTGTATATAATTTTATTCTTTTGTGAATAGGCCTATTTTTCTTTATATATATGTTGGAAAATAAATAATTGCCACCCAAAATTCATGTATCCAGGTCTGGGAATACACATTTCCATTATGTAATATAGGCATCTCTGTTTATATATTTAAAAATTTAAATAATATTTTTTTTTTTTTTTTTGTTAGTCTCAGGTCATTGAATTTAACTGGAAAGAAGTAAAATCATATGAAGTGGATGAAGAGGGTATGTCTTTCAACTTTGAATACAACAGGCAAGGAAAAAAACCTAGAGTTGTCAAAATTTTTACACAATATGTAAGTATTTTAATTATCAATAATTTGAAAAATGACAATCTAGTGTTCAATAATTTTCTCATTATCCTTCTACATTAAAAAAACAAGACTTAACAAGCAGGATGTCATGTGGCCAGAACAACAATCAACCGTCTTTTCTAAAGTCAGGTACCCATTAGAGTTGCATGGACTCAGGGGTGCCTTAAAAATCCAGAAATTGAATATCCAAGTCTTCACCGAGATCAGAACCCAGGACCCCAGGTTCGGAAGCCAAGCGCTTAACAACTCAGCCACTGTGCCCCCTTATAAAAAACAGAAACATGAAAATGTTGTTTTTTTTAGTTTTTATCCCTGAAAAAAAAGTATTGTTTTTTTGTCCTCAATTTTGATTGAATAAAATTAATTTTTTAAAATTCTGTAACTGTTTATCTTTTCAGTTCTACTACATGAATGATTGTTTTGATAGAATATCAGAAGAGCTATCTTGGAAAACATAATGATCACTATTAATTGAAGATTTATGCTACCATTTTTACATCACTATCTGCAATAACAGGAACAGAGGCTAATTTACCAACTAAATGGATTATTGGTTGCGAAATATGGTGATCCACTTTTACCCATTTTAACACAAAAGTCTTAGATTTATGCACTGTTTTCCTGTTGTTGCTTAATCCTGTTAGTCTTTTTAAAACTTTTAGTTAATTTTTAATGGCATTTTAAAAATATCTCATTTGCAGGATGTTAAATTTTTATGCTCTTGGTACTCAATTTGTTCTGTATTAATATAGACTAATGTAAACAGATTTGTTGTGTGCATCCACATCAACAATTTGGAACTGCGTAACAACAAATAATTTAAGAAGCTCCCTTATTCATTACAAGTGATAGAAACAGCTGGAAAAAAAACAACTTGCGGCATTCTTTTTAAGCCTCATTTTTTTCCCATTTTCAATCTTGTGAACTATTTGTAAAGAATCTTCAGAATTTTATGTTCTCTTATTGATCATATTATTATAAATATTTTTTTTTTCAATTTTAAAAAATATTTTTAAACAAACTTTCTTTAAACAAAATATTTTATGTCTAGGGCAGAAAGTGTCTTTTGTATTCTAAGTTATGTCAGGGTAAAAAATGCTTCAAAAGTTTTTTAGTTACATTAGAGTGGTTTTTATCTGATTTTGGAATAGATATAGCTAATTAATTTCTAACTTTTCTTAAAAAATATGCTTAGACTTTATTTATTTAGAAGCATTCTAGCGACAATTTTTTTTTGTTATTTCTTAAAGATGAGTGTATAGATTACTTGAAATGTTTGTCAATACTTGTTTGTTAATAAAAACATAATTAAGAGATAATGATTCATATTTTATTTGGTATAGGAATTTAACACTATACAATATTCTTGATTAGTATATCAGAATTGTTTATGACTACCCTCCTTAGTCTAAGATTACCAAAGTGTAATCCTGACTTTACAGTGTGCATGTGTCTGTCTGTTATTGAGCATTACTCAGGCTGTGAAATTCCAGATCAACATTAAGTTATTGCTTGCTGTAAGTGTGCAGTGTGAACAACAAATTGGTGCTGGTTGAGAATGGGAGTGAATGTGTGCCCAATTGTTATGTTTAGTAGTTCAAATACATTTTTTTTATTGTACTGTGTTTGATGGTTAAAGAGAAGGGTCATTCAGTAAAAACTATCACTGAAATGAACAGAATTGTTTGCTTTTTAAAACAGGCTTTATAAACTTCAGACTGTTTTTAGCTTAGACAAAAAGTCTTTCAATTGTTGTGAGAGAACTTGTTGATCTTGTTCAAAGGCTTCATAGATTTCTTCTGGTTTTCTTTATGTTTAAAAAGAAGAGAGGTAAAACTTGTATGACAAGCAAAAATTATTTTTTTTTTGCTAGCACAAAACATGCCTAGAACAAGCCCACAAATTAAAGTACTGTCAATGCAAAAGTTTTTTTTTTTTTTTTTTTAAGAAAGTATATTTTGCTTTTGTAAAAAAAACTTGTCTTGTTCACTATATTTTTTTTTTACAAATATTTTTAGAAAAAAAAAAGATTATATGTACTTTGTAGTTGTTTTTTTTATCTATCTAGCACTTTTCCCCCATACTTTGTGATGATACTCAGAATATATTCACTGTAGCTTTCATTATTATTTAGAACTTTTTAGAGACCATTTATTTATATTGAAAACTTCATTTCATTTAATAAAAGCTTAACAGGTTTCAAATATTTCTATTATTTTTATTGCGCAGGACGCTAAAAGTGTTTTAGTGTATATATTTATTTTAAAAAATGTCACTGGCACTTGTTAAAAACCCTATAAATTCTTAAATATAATGCAATGAACTAAAGTTACCATTATTACAAACTTTTATTATTGAAGGTCAGTGTGATTGATGTTATTCTATTTGCATTGCTCAATCGATAAAGTTTTTTTGTTTTGAAAGTTGTAAATAGCAGGAAAAAAAAATAGAATACTGATTGTTGTTGTTGAAAGTTTAATAATCTTTGTATATACACAAATTCGATATAGACAACCTGTTTACATTTTTATTCACCACAATTGCTATGGACAAATTATAAGTCTCATTTTTTTTTTATAACTGATGATGGCCCACAACCAAGTGCAGAAAGAGCTTTATAATATTTTTGCACCAAAAAAAAAAGTTTATAAGTTATTAAAGAATTTGAAGGATTTAGTCATTATTAAAGAATAGCTCATATTTTGCAAAGAAAATGAATTTGAACCAAAATCTTATAAAATACAGACATTATTTAAAAAAAGATGATCATTAATGTCCTATTATTTGACTTTTAATTTTTTTTTTCTAACTTACTAAATGCTTTCAACCAATTTAGCGAACAAATTTTAAACAAACAATATGATTTTTAGTTGTGTATTCCACTAACAAAACTTCATTTTTATATTAAAAAACAAGTAAAAATATTTGTCTTAATGAAAAAGAATTTTGATTATAGTCTGAAATCAACTTTGTTGACTTGTCATCTTAAAATCTGTACATAAATGAACATAAGTGGTTGGCTGTATTTAACAATGAAACAAAGTGTGATAACCAGAAAAACAAGACGAACAGAAGCACTAAATTTAAAAAGAATACAAACACTCTTGACATATGGGCAATGTATTAAGGTGAGCTACATAGATAGTAGTGCAGTACAGCTTACTAGTTCATATGTAAGGGAACACTTGATGTTATGTTGTTAGAAGTTGTAACCAGATTTGTATCTCAGATAACATAATTTATATATATATATATATATTTTTTATGTCTGGCTAATTTAACATTTCTTTATGATATTCCTTCAAGTGTATGATAATTAGCCTTGGAAACAGTACTGATGGCATCAAAGTAAAATGTTTAAAATAGTGTGGGAAAGGGAGGGGGAAGAGGTGTTTATTGGGTGGTCCTTGAATTTTTATTGGTTCATACTGTGGAAAACCTTTTCTCATATTGAGCAACATTTTTACAAAAAAAAAACAACCAAACTTCAAAAAATTATGTCAAATGTGTCTCGGTGTTACTATTGAAATAACAATAACTAATGGCTTTAATTAATGGCTGCCAAGAAAAAAGCTGATGCATTATTTCATATCCTTTTCCCTGATTCTTGCATTGTTTTCAGATTTTAAAGGTAGTTGAAATGTCTAAATGAAAACATTATTTGATTTCATATATTTCATAATTTTGTTCTGTACTGCATCATAGATTGAAGACTTGAGCTAAGTAATCATTATTTTGTGTTGTCAGAAGGTAATTTGTAGAATTTGTACCTTAAAAAAATCATTTTATAAAAAATGTTTTAAATTATGTTTGTACATTTTTAAATTGACTTCTGTTTGTTCTGTAATAAAAGAGAAAACAAAATGAGTTTTTTTTTGTTGTTGTTGTTCTAAGAAAAACAATCAGCACATCTAATATTATGGGAATATAAAAATAATAAGAAAATACAAATAGTACAATATCATATTGTCTTGAACTTAAATAAACTTAAGCCTATAATCAAGTAATTTAATACTTTTATTTTAATGGTAGCCACTAAAAATGTATATCTTTAAAGATTCCTCTTTGATATTTTTTTAGTATCTCATTTTCACTAAAGTTAAAATGGGACAAAATGTTCTGTTAATTTCTTCATTCTGCTAACCAAAGTATGTAGGTATTTGCTTGTTTAAAAAGATATTCTTATGTGCAAGAAAACAAACATTTTTGAAAAGTTCTTGTAGATAAATTTTATTTACTGAAAAGTCAACATAAAAATGTCACAACTGAGTCAGCAATATGTTCATTGCATTATTCTCATTAAAAAAAATTGTGGGCAATGTACAGTTTACTTTCATAATTTGTGAATGTTCTTTTAAGTACAATATTGGTGATTGGTTTTAGTTTTATTGGTTCACTTCTTATAGCAAGCGATGTGATGTGCCAACAATACACCAACAATATTACTTCTTTGTCTCCATTGCATTGAGAATGATTGAAAATTGTGAAATTAAAATTATACTTTACCTTGCTGGCAGTCCCAATAAAGATTGAGAGTTTACTTGTGTGACTTGTACCCAAATTGGGGATTATAAATAACTCAAACATTATGACAAAAGTGACAAATTTAGGTCCTACTAACATGTTGGTTATATCTCAAAATTTTATTGCATTGGTATCAGTGCTCTACAGTAGCTTCAATTTATGACTTACAATAAATGCCTTTAATTTAAAACATATTTTGCTGCTTATAACTTGTAAGAATACAAAGAAATAGTTCACATTAAGTGGACCAAAAGCATTTGACAATATCAGAAGCATTGTTTTTTGTATCTTTTCTTGTTTACTTTATAAAGAGATCATCACTGAGTGGAAAGGAATTGTAACTTTCATTAGAAGATTTCATCCTGTAGCTAGAAAAGCATCCACAAGTTCTAGTATTCATTTTGTTGCTTTAGCATTAATCATGTGAAACACGGAAAATACATTGTAACCTGTTTATTGTTCTACAAAGCAAATATATTTGAGTTCTTTTGATATATACAACCTTATATGGTGGTTTATATGCACAGTGTGGTGAACTAGACTAACCTAGATACAATCTACAAAAAAACAACTACAGGTGTCTGCTTCATGAGTTATAAAAGTCTTATGTAGTTTTAATATTTAGGTTGCAGTATTGTAATATATTTGTGATTATACTTTAGCTGTGAGTTTTGACCCTTTTTTTTTTTTTAGAAAGATATAAATTGTTTTATTTAGTAAAATATTGTTTCGTTTCTCAAATTGTCTCTTAGCTAAACTTTAACATACTGTTATTGCTATGAAATGTATAAATAGTCATTTTAATATTGATTGTCTTTTCAAATTACAATTCTGTTGTGTTATTGTTAAAATGTGTATATATTAACTATTGCGATTTGCAAAGTTCATAATAAATTCATGCATTTCTCACAAATATTTGTTTTATGTGTTAAAATGTATTAGTTACATGGCATCTCTTCATTAGCCTGTCATAAGAAGCAAAAAAAAAAAAAAAAGAGTAAAGTTTCCCCTTGCAAACCTTACGATCTTTAGATCAGATGATGTTGAAGTCATTTGTTTCTTTGGACAATTGTTAACAAGCAGGATGTCATGTGGCCAGAACAACAATCAACCGTCTACTTTCCCTACTAAAGTCAGGTACCCATTAGAGTAGCATGAACTCATGGGTACCCTAAAAATTCAGTAATTCAAAATCCCAGTCTTCACCGAGATAGGAAGCCAGGACAAATGTTCAGAACCCAAGCAACTAACCATTCAGCCACCTCCTCCACCCCAGTGAAAGAATACTCACCATTGTCAACTTGTCTGATTTCTTATTTCAGTCAAATCTTTTAATTAACTTTTTTTTTTATTGCTTTAACTTAATATTTGGAAAAGGGCAGGGTCTAATCCATCAGATGAAGATGATTTACGGTTTCCGATTTCGATTTCCCACCCTTTTACACTAGCATATAAGCTTATTGCAGAACAGCCATCAACATTGGAAAGATGAATTAAGTGTAAACGTATTTTTTCTTTTTTGTTATTAGCTGAGGAATGCCTCATGGCCCAAACATCCTGTTTTTACTTTACTTCCTATTTGTCTAATAATATCTATGGTTTTTTGTATACAATTGTTCACCCCTGCAGCAGTAAATCTTTATATAATTCTTTGACGATTGTTGTGCATATTTAAACTATTAGTTTCAACTAATATTTATTCAACAGAAAATCAAAATAAACAATTTCGTAGTTCAGTGAAGAAACAATATTTAATCACAGAAGAATCTAATTGTTAATATTATAGCAAATAAATAAACACTCCTTATTTAGGTGAATTAGCATGCATGGGATTCCATCATATTTTTGTTGTTAATTGGTTCTTACATTGAGCGCTAGTACTGGTATTTCAGATCAGAGTTTTGACTCAAACAAATGTAGCATAAACATTGAATTTAATATAAATCTAAATTAATACTGATTTACAAAATAAGAAGCTCTGTTAAAGTTATACTAAGTTACAATGATTTCTATAGATAAAGCTAAGAAAGATACTTTAGTGAACATACAATAAATATCTATATTATGATCATTAAAAGAGTTTTCAGGCCAATATTCCTGTAATGATTCTTTAAAATGAACCATTGTCCACCACGTTTGAATGATACAGCATATGATGGTTTTGTGTTGTCTACACAATAACCAAACTTCCTAGATTTTGCTTGATGATAAAAGACTTTTTCAACATAGGCAAATTCAGTCAGATCCCTATTTCCATTAATATTTGAACTGGGGGGTCAGTAAGTGCTTGATCTGTCCCATAAACATTGATTGATTCTTATTAGTCCAAGGGGGTCAAACTATAGTTAACCATTCCCCTCCAACCTAAAGCCTATGTTTGAGATGTATAGGTATATTGGTGCCATTATGAAGTTAGTCACTAAATGAAAAGCTTGCTTCAAGTCCATCCTCTGATTATGTGATTGAATTTTTTAAATTCATTCAAAAATACACATATATACATATCTTATGTTAAATACTGGTACCCTTTTGTAAATAACAAAACAAACCTGAAATAATTAACCATTAACACATGATGTCTTCTTACCTAAAAGTGAGTAACTTCTGTTCTGTAGTTCAGAAAAAAATACACTAAAACTAAAATGATATTTATGTTTTTAAAAAATAACTTACACATTGAAAATGTTACTGAAATACTTTTAGATCTTTTCATATACACAAGAATCCCATTCCCTTTATAAAGGAGAGAGCTGCACTTAAGTTTCTACAGTTTAAAAGAAGTTTTATCATTACCCTAAAGAAGTCAATCTTATTTTGGACTATTAATTCTCCTCTCAACAGAAACATGAAGATTCATAGTGCCACATAAAGAAGAAATCATATATCTATTATCACATTAAAATAAAAGAATACATTTCATTGCAGTACTTTCAATCAATAATTGTATTTTTCTCATGCTATAGATGAAGTTAGAAAAGTTAAAATAGATATTGGTCTCCACTCTCCATAACAATTAATACATACCAACATAGAAAGAATGAGAAACTGTAAGATTGTACAGATGTAAATAGTAAAACTAAGTTTACACAAGTTTAAGATCAGGACAGATATTTCAACAATAGGTAAACATAATGATAATTTAATAATGCACCAGGATTGAAGCTCCTAACAGAAGTTTACATTTTTTAAACCTCAACAAAACATTTGTGATTTAACAGCAGACAAACAAAAAATTTAGTAAAAGAATTAATATAATTTATCTTAATGATTTCAACGATTTTTTTTTAAATTGTGAAAATTTACCTTTATATAAAATCACTTCAATAAATCATTACCATTATATATGTTTTAATGCCATAAAAAGTGCAATAATAGAATGAGAGTTATATCTGAATAAGTAAGTTATCACAGAAACAAATTCAACAGGTCAACTACAGAGTCCTAGCATACAAATGACCTATGAAGTAGTCACAAGCTCCCATACATGCAAACACATAAGCACCTCCTGTTTTATATCTAGTAAATAGAAACAGAAACTGAGAGGTCCCAAATACTTGAGACAGAAAAAAAAATTAAGTCCAATAAATTTAAAATTCTGCAGTTTTCTAAATTGAGACTATCAACAAAACAATATTACACTGGATGCTTTGGCAGCACAATATGGTATGAAGGTCACTTTTACATTTATTACAAAAGAATTAGATTTTCTTGTTTCTAAATGTGCACATTCTAAGGCCTATTTCATACTGGATGAGCTTTGGTTACTTAGTAAACCTTGATTGAATTTTGCTATTCCCTTTTTTCCCCCCACTCTGATGTGTGACCTCTAACTGCTTTTCCTGTAAAGTCTAACCTCTAACTGCTTTTCCTGTAAAGTCTAATCTCATTGACACCATGTTCCAAGACTGATTCTAGCAATTTAAATAAAAGCACAGTAACTGTTTTTGTAGATCAACCATCAGGTATTCTTGGCACCCTTATTAATGCAAACTTCACACCTAAGTACATTGAATCTATTGAGAATCATAGAGAATAGGTAATAAGATAAGACGTGATGAGGAGGTGCAATGAAAAGTTTGTAGACTTCTATTTAATATGTATACACAATGAGATGATTATTTCTAATTATTGTGACTAGCTAAATGCATATCATACAGATCTAGTGAAGAATCTCATACTACTTTGTCAAGGACACAAACAATAGGATAACTCTAAGGTTATGGTCTAGTAAATATTTTACTAAGATATACACAGGTATGTGGTATGACATATAACAACTTTACAATAAGGCACAGGAGAGCATATAAGAAGTTTAAGGGTTAGAAAAGACAGGAAACCTGAAAACTTCTGAAAGTCTCTTACACCCATTATAACTGTAACCCTGCTTTTAGGATTTGCCTCTACAGCCCAATGAGGTGACCGCTTATAAAGATTTCCCTGTCTCCCAATAGTTAAAAAACATAATACCAGAACTATCTCCCTTCCCATAAAGCTCAATCTTGCAACCCCTTTCATTTAGAAATAATGTACCTGAGGGATCAAAAATATTTGTGTTAGACACTTCTTATCTGACAGTAGCTAGAATGGAGACACTTCCCCCCCCCC
>JADKLZ010000003.1:25980719-25992342 GCA_021533235.1 Biomphalaria straminea
TAACTGTTTACCCCCTCTCCATGTCTACATATCTAGGACCCACAGGTCTCCAGAGAATACTGCTGGTTGAATCAAATGAAGTGACATTTGAAAAGCTTCAAATTGATTGGTTCCAGCACACAGTCTAGATACTGTAATTTGTAATAGAGGAATGCCATAAATATTAATTAATGCTACCTCTTAGCAGACTCCTGAACAAGCAATCTCTTCAGACCAAGAGAAACACACTCTGAAAATGATCTTTAAAAAATTGACAAATCTGACAATTCTCAACAAAAACAAGTTTCTTGGAAGTCAAATCAACTGGTAGCAACACAGTACAAATTAAAAGTACAACATTAATACCTGTCACCAAGTTTGGGCGTCTTAGTTTAGCTCATTTACCTCTTCACTTAATGCCAACATTAATGTACAGAATTTATAAGTTGTTGATATCACAAAATGGGGACATTGATTTAAGTTTCTTCTACAATCAGGAGCTGATTTTAAATTGAAAAACTTAAAAATGGCTACTTGAAAATCAAAAATGTTCTCAAGGATCAAATTGATGGAAGTTAATTAATAAATAACAAGCAAAATCTTAGTGACTGATGCAACAGAGATTTTGATAACATGGTTTGTTACAATGTCTGACTGTTGCAGGTAGCATCCTCCTTTTCCCTTTAGTTGTAGCACCAAATAGTGCTAGAGTGGTGGTGTGCCTGTGCTGATAGCATACAAATTAATTGGCCCAAGCTGACCAAAGACAGAAGATAGAGCTAGTTGACCAAACCTCCAGAGTGACCATTACATGCCATAGCCACCAGAAGACAATACAACACATTTGCAACTATAAGGAAAATCAGATAAGACGATAGGAAGGAACACTTGCGCATTCAGCCCAAAGCAGTCTATGATGAAAACAACTGATACGATTGCTTTTTAAAAATTTTCCCATCCATCATTATCTTTTAAAATCATTTAATCCAACTAGCTTGTTCTCCTTGTTAGCTGCAGTGTGCCTAGATTATCTTTTAATAAATGAGAGCCAGACAAACAAATTCCCCTAGGCTTCCAAACACACAAAATAAGATCCCTCATCACACTCACAGGATTATTAAGTGCCATAGAATCTAAATGATTTCTCTATGAAACATTTTCTCTAATGAACCACATATATAGCAAATAAAGCTCAAGTTATTCGAGTTAACTCCATTTTAATCTTTGAATAGTTTTACCATACATAATAAATATTTCAAAGATTAAGGATGAATGTAGTATTTTACTTGACTATGCAAACCCTATTGTGACCAACATGTTTATCCACATTTGGTGCAGACAGTTAAGCTGAGTGGAAGCCAAAAGACATTGCTGGGCCACCAGCCCTCCTGAGAGACTGTCCAACACCACACATTATGTAACTAAAAGTTTGATAAGTCAGGCCTAAAGAACAATCATAACTAAAATGCTAAAAATACTTTGTAAGGCAACAAATGTTATGAAAAAAAAAGTTAAATAATATTAATTTGTGTTTAATATTGAAAATAAAATATATTTATTTAATGAAAAAATAATGAGGAAAACAAAGAATTTTCATAAAAAAACAACTTTAACAACATATTATCAGTTCATTTTTGAGATAAATTAGAAATCCTTATTCATTGACAAAAAAATGTATGACCCAGAGTATTATACAGTCAACAAATAGCAAAGGAATGTCATTATGGTTTATGAATGAATATATGCCAAATGCCTCTGTAAGGAAAATAACAAGCCATTCACTAGTATTTTTAACAATTCTAGATTAAAGGCACATAAAAAGAGACATTGAAAATGTATGTATTAAGTTGACTTCCTATGAGTGATGTAGACTATTGAGATAAGTCTTCTTTTTAAGAAGGCAATGAAAAAGTTTGAAGCTTGAAATGACTCATATACATAGTCCTTCAGGTTAGTCAGAATCTTCTTCATCTTCATAGCCTTCACTGTATCTTGAGGCCCTTACACCAGCTGAAGAAACATAAAATATGGAATGAAAGAATATGTTTTTACAACATACAAATAAAATGAAGGGCAGTTTTATACAGAGATAGTATAATTTTTAACATTATAAAGCTAACAGTATTTGAGTTCATCACTAAAAACAAGCTAAGTAAAAGAAGCCAAATATCTACATTGAATAAAATAAGTTTATCAGTTCAAGCAATCTTTTATAGTTATTTATGAATAAACAAAGTAAACCATCATTTAATATACAACAACAAGACAGTAATACATTTTTAATTCAAGGAAAAAAGAAACTGTATTCTACTGTTGAATTTTAAAAAAGTGAAACTATTAAATTTTTAGTGTTGAAAAGTGACATTATCATTACCTGCTTCTCGAAGCAATGCTGCAACATCAGCATCTTTTGTTAAATCTATTGGTAGTTTCCCATCATTGTTTCTCAAATCAACTCTTGCTCCTACAATGAAGCAGAATGAGATTTTTTTTTTAGATTTTCAAGCTGGTTAAAAAGACAGTTTAAGAAATTTGGTGAAAGTGAATTTAAGTAGTGTTATACAGTATAAAAATATACATATTTCCTTATAAAAATGAGAGTTGGATGACCCATACAGACATTCATTATTAGGAAGTGTAGATGGCAAATTTTTAAAATTGAATTTTGATCTCCTGTTTATGTATTGTGTAATATTAGCAATAAAATTTTGCTTTTTTTTAAAGTGCAGAATATTGTCCTGAAGCATTTTCTTCGCACGATCATATATAGTGCAGCACTTCATATGACCAGAAAGACCCAGTTGTGACCTACTTATTTTCCTTAGAAGTTTAGAAATCTCCTCCAACCCTGGCCCACAAAATCCAAAATTAAAGAAATTGACACTATTTTTTTCATAATTACCATATTATACTTTAGTAAGGATATGTATGAAATTTATACTAAAAAAAAATTACCTTTATCTAATAACATCTTAACAGCTTCAGCATGTCCTTTCCAGGCTGCAGAATGTAAAGGTGTGTCTCCAAGTTTATTCTAAAAAAAATAACAAATGTAAGCAATTTAACCAGATGACCAATCACTTGATATGTCTAGGTGTCACCAATGCTGTATACTGCTGATACTTAAGGCACCACTGTTCTTAAATATCCTCTGTTTTCTTGTATATCTGTGTAAAACCTATACTTCCTTTGATGTCATATGTTATCCTTTTTTTTACTGATTTTTTTTTTAACAAGTCCTGGAGATTTTGTGAACTAACTGTCACCCATATTTAGATATTTTTTTAAAACCATAGTTAGGAGATAATCATAAGACCTAATCAACAATTTGATTGTTTTGCACATGTTTTCATTTAGACAGAAACATTAATGAGCTCCCTAAAATATTTACCCTTCATGAAAAGACTCACTGTCTAATATGAATATTGCTGAGCATGACCAAAAAGAGCCTGATGTTAATCTTTAGGGTAAATTATTAAACCTTTTGAACTTAGCAAATAATTCTGTGATTTGGGCAAGTCTAGCCAAGTATTTCAGAACTAAGTACCTTGCCTGCATTAGTTCAGATTATTTGCATTGTTGACGATTGCATAATATATAGGACAATAAAAACAACAGAAGATACAAAAATTTTACAAAGAGAATTAGATGAATTACAGAAATGGGAATCAAATTGGAGCATGTCTTTCCACCCAGAAAAATGTCAGTTATTAAGAGTAACAAAAAAACTAAAACAAATTAATTCCACTTAGCTTATTCATGGTAAACCAGAAACACAGACTAAAAGCGCTAAATACCTAGGTGTAATAATAAATGAAAAACTGTCATGGAATCCCCATATTGATGAAACTAAGAAAAAATCAAACAAACCATTAGGGTTTATTAAAAGAAATTTCTATAAATCAAATAAGAACATAATACTAAAATGCTATTTAACCTTGGTTAGGGCAATAATAGAATATGTATCCTCTGTTTGGGACCCCTCAACTCAGGAAAACATTAAGAAACTGGAACAGACACAAAATAGAGCAGTGAGATTCATAACAAAACGAATATTCACATTTGACTAGAGTAACACCTTTATTAAAATCACTAAATTTAGAAATCCTTCAGGATAGAAGACTTAAGAGTAAAGTAGGAATTATACACAAAACACTGAACCATAATCTCAAAAAAAAACAAAAAAACTTAATAAAATACTCAGGAAGACACAAAGATAGAGGAACATTCCTCGTCCCATATGCTAGGACAAATTTGTACAAATGCTTTTTCTTCCCAAGTGCCATTAGAGTATGGAATGGGTTGCCTAAGCTAGCCAGAATTTAAGTCACTGGTAAATATGCATGACTGAATGCATGACGCATAGGATGTAATCATCTTCTTTTCTGAAGTAACGTCTGTATTATATAAGATAAGATGAAGATAAGGTCTTGGTTTTTGAAACTTTGACACTTACTAGCTTCCCATCCCGTATACTGATTTCAGTTGTGCGGCTGTTGATCATTCAAATAAATAATTTTTATTATTGATTTGCACGCCACTTAACATTTTGTTGACACAGGTCATAGAATCTCCAAGCTAATTTTTTTTTACTCTTGCCAGAATGTTCAAAAATGTAGGTTAGTAGCTTTTTTGCAACAGATACTCAATGTGCCATCATTGTTTTTCAATCTTCTAAGAAAATTCAGCTTACGGAAACAAAAATTTGAGCCATTGTGTTATGTTGTTATGAAAGTATACTGAATAAGTATTCTGGTTTTGAATAATTTTCTCTAGCAAACACTCAGTATATTTTCATATTAGATCAAAAATTCTTAAATATTCCAATTAGTCTAAGACTAGATCTAGTTTTGTGCATACCTGAACATTGACTTCACAGTTCTCAATACTAAGTAATGTCTGCAAGCATGGGATATGACCTCCATGGGCTGCCCAGTGAAGAGGGGTTGATCCTGCTTTATCTAGTCCATTCACTGAAACCTGCAATTTAAAAACAAGGAAGTAGACTTTACTTAATCAAATAAAATTACTTTGTTTTTTAAATGTTATATCTTCGAAAAAAATATACCTTTAGATTAATTTATGTGAAATAGATGATTTCAATGAAAAGTTGTGAAAATAATTTGAATTACTCTATTTTGAAGACAATCTTTCATAAAATCCATATTTCCTCGTTTAGCTGCATCATGCAGGGGATGATCAATAGATTCTGTGTTTTCTTCAACTGTAAATAAAGTATTGTTAGAAAAAAAAAAAAGAAGTATTAGTATTACCAATCTAACTTATGGAATATATGACAAAATAATTAATTAATTGCAGTAGAACAGCCAAATGTTAGATAAATAATTTTGTAGTTAACTCTTGTACCAAAGTCTGCTAACTCCTGTTCTTCTGATTTATGTTAAAGTTCACTTTTTATTGAGCCATAAGGAAACTATACATAAATAAAAGTTTCAGCAGCTTAAAAATGTCTTTGGATTAGCTGATTTTAAAAATTAAACAAAAAAGTAAGGAGTTTAGACACAACTGTTCTGTTTTATACAGGGAGTTAAAATCTATGCGAATTAATAAATACAACAAATTCAGTCTTTTTACTACATCAATTGTTAAAAAAAACAACAATAAAAGGTGGTAAGTACAAGTTTTAGATTTATGTCCTTACCATAGTTACTAGGAATGAGACCAATACTTGAGCCACATTTAGCTTTCCACCAGCTAGGATCTTTCATATCTAATATGTAAAGGGTGTCCCCTTCATCGAAGGTCAGTTCATCAGGCTGAAATTTTAATGTATCAATGTTTTGTCACAAACCCACAGTAAGAAATACACAAAATTAATGATAAGATAATTATTATTGATCCAATCAAATGAAAATTCAGTTTGACTACAATTGACAACCTCAACGTAACTACTGTACAATAACAATATAGATGAAAAACTCTAACAACATTCACACACAAAACACATACAGAACCAGTGCTTTATGAATTTAAACTTCTATGTATTCTTGATGACGACAGGTGATCTTGTAACATTCTGACTGAAAGTGGGATGAAGGAGTTTTTAAATCATTCAGTTTTAGTCCTAATGGAAAGGAGACCACCACTTCGTTCAGATCTTATGTAACAGTGGTTTAATAGGTGCAGGTTATCTTTAAGAATTGTGAGTGTTTTGGAAAGGCATCTTTCATGAAAAAGAGATGGTAGCTGTGTTGGGTGATGAAGTAATGAAGTTACTTTTTTCATTATCAGAAGCCAATAGAAAGAGTTTAGAAACTTAGGAAATGTATAAAGGTTTGTAAGAAAACAAATGTAAGAGTAAAATTTCAACTTCAGACCATTGCACTTTTTATAAGTAATGTAAATTTTATTCAACTTACATGCTACAGCAACTTTTTTTTTTAAACAGCAGTGATTTTTTTAAATAAATAATTTAGCAAACAAGACAGTCAATATGGAGCAACCTCAACCTGTCTTTAGGGGATTGCTCAAAGCACTAAACAATTAGATGCAAGTAGCAAGACAGATTCTGCCATTTAGCATACAAATATTATATATACATATCATAAATAATAAAAACTGTACATAACCTGGATTGAAGCATGTTAGTAAACAAAACCTGTTAAGTTCGATATCAATCATTTATTTCTTAAGAAAAACAACAACATTGGGAACAACTCACCTGCTGAGCCTCATATCTGTACATCGCTCGCACCACTTTTACCTGACCTAAAGAACATACACACATCATGATTATACATTCAAGTGATATTTGTTTGTTCATTCATTATGATTTAAAATTATCATACCATCATAAAATGATGGGAGTGGCTAATAGTAACACCACCCATCACCAGTTGATAAGCAAGATTAGACTAGAATGTGCAGGTTTGGATTAGAATATTATAATTTCAATGTCCAAAGGAAAGCTTGAAACTAACAAGGCTATAATGAATAACCTAATTCATCAAAACAGATCTATTTCTATAAATATTGAGCATACTTTTGCTAGCTCATAGATATTTCATCAAGCCAGAAATTGTGAACTGTGTATAAGTGTTAATGGTGGTCAGCTAAAATCATAAATATACAGTTCATTTGCAACCCTTGAAATGACACATTATAGCCATAGGAGTTTAAAATGGTCATCAGTATTAGAGGTGAAAAACTAGCAAGTATCAGAAATTTTAAATACCTCATGACAGAGGTTCTGAAACTTTTTTAAAACCAGGAAATCCCTTTATATCTATAGTCGAATCAGTGACTTATACTCGGCTAAGTTGCTGCTTTTACTAGCTAACTTAGGCAACCTATTTCATTCTCCAAAGACACTAGGGAAGAAGGATCACTTTATTTGTGCTAGCATATGGACTCAGGAATAAGCCTTTACCTTTGTGCATTTCTGAGTATTTTATTTGTGTTTTAAATTTATGTATTATTACCTCTTTACTTTGTATTCTTCTGTCCTGAAGTGTCTCTAAATTTAGTGACTTTATTAATGATGGAGTTAATCTAATCAAATGTGAATATGTCTCACTGCTCTATTTTGCATCTGTTCTTTATGAGGGGGCGTAGCTAGGAATTTTCCATTGTTTGGGGGGCCTGGGAGGCTTTACCTCTTTGGATGCCCCAGCATTTTGTGTAATATAAAACTTTTAATGTAAAAAACACTCATTTTGGGGCCCCTTTCAAGTGGGGGCCCAGGGAGATTTCACATTCTCCCCCCACCCTAGCTACGCCACTATTCTTAATGTTTTCTTGAGTTGAGAAATCCCAAAACAGAGGATGATGCATATTCTAATATTCGCCTAACTAAGGTTAAAAAGCATTTTAGTTTTATATTCCTGTTTGATTTGTAAAAAATATTTTTTAATTAACCCTAATGCTTTGTTTGATTTTTTAATAATTTTAATCAATATGATAACTTTAGATATAAATTTGAGTTTTTAGTCTGTGTGACTAGGCTGCCACAAATAAAAAAAAGGATTTTTTTTTATTTAGTTTGTTTCTCTTTGTAACTGTCAAAATCTTAGAAAAGGATAAAAAATGGTATCTGTTTGCTCACTATTATCTTTATTTAATCCCATTGAAAAGTATCAATTATTCCTATTAGTAATTTAAGCAATTAGATCTAGTAATTTATAGTAAATGATTTGAGTTAGATATAGAATCTAGACTGTATAAAATCTAGACTTATTATTACTTATTAGTTAAATAGTTAGATCTAGAATCTATACTATATAAATCTAGACTTATTTAACTTATTATTATTACTTATTTAGTTATTATAGTCTTATAGATCTAGTAAATTATGTAGACCTTTAAAATATACTATATAGAATATATATATATATATAGATTATAGATTATTAAATTTAATTAGGACTTGGAATTAGAAGATATATTAAGATCTATTAAATTATATACATCTAGCTAGGTCTAGACCTAGATTTTATATAAAATCTAAATAATTAAAAATGATGATAATAATAAAAGTAGTCTAATAATTATTCTTTTAATTTTGTTTGTTTGTTTTTTACTGTATAGATTTAGTTATATGAAAGATTTAGATCTAGATTATTCTAGATCTAAATAATAAAATTAAATTACAATATAGATCTATACTCAATACGTCAAGTCAACAGCTAAAGAAGGTCTAGGTAGTAGTAAGTAGGGCTAGCTTAGTAGCTAGACTAGATATAGACTATAATCTAGATTTTAGAGATCTAAATCAAAATTCAAATCTTTTGAATCTAGACTCTAGGAC
Organism: Biomphalaria straminea; assembly: GCA_021533235.1. Classification (NCBI taxonomy): domain Eukaryota; kingdom Metazoa; phylum Mollusca; class Gastropoda; family Planorbidae; genus Biomphalaria; species Biomphalaria straminea. The sequence continues at coordinate 25,989,466 of JADKLZ010000003.1, forward strand.
TCAATATATAGCCTTAGACTTAGAGGCCTACTCATAAATGTCATAATTATTATATGGAGAAAGATTTCTAACAATGATTAAAGAATTTGATGGGTAAGACCTGTAGGCTGTAGTACTGTAGTATGTAAATGTAGACTGTAGTAGGCCTGCCCTATCACAGACCCGTCACCATCTTAGTCACAATAATATAATCACATGTAAAATACTAAAACACATAATAAGTAGATTTAGTAACATCATGCATCACTTAGACTTAGATAAACATAGTGCCCTCACTCCATACCAATATCATGAACATGGCTTTAGAAAATATAGGCGAAAATCAACTAGATCTAGATTCTAAATTATTATTATTACAGCTTGATGAGCTGTACTCACCTGGTTTGGGAACAGGAGGAGGAGGTCTGACAGGTTTAGGTGGATTTGACATTATTATTATTGCAGTCAATAAATATTAGATCTAAATAAGTAATGCGGAATCTAGACTATATAAATACTAATAAAATAATGTTAAACACTATTTAATTCAAAGTTAAACATTTAAATCTAGTATAAAATAACATTTAGGCCTACATTGCTAACACGGAAGTGTAATACTCATTCTGATTCTACTGAAAAGTAGACTAAATTATCTAATTTTTTTAAACAGAAGAACAAGAAATGTAAACTTTAGTCAACTGTAGTGTAGTGTTACGATTGTAGATCTATTTCCTCGTCATTAAAAATAATCTTAGACTCTAGAATCCTAGATCCTTTGAACCATACAATGTCCAACAAAGCCGTTATCTAGATCTAGTCTCAATTAACTCTATGGAATCTAAGATCTTGAAATGAAATTCTAAGAATAGATGTAGTCTAGAAATTATAGATCTAGACAAGTCACAAAAGATTTCCAACCACACGTAAACAAAAAAACCAAAACAGAGAGATAACTTTTTAAAATACCGGAACTAACGAAATGAGTCTAACTTCACTTCCTTGGAGAAAGACGCTCGCGCGACTCGTCCAAACATGAATAGTTTCAGTTTGTCAACCAATGCTTTCCTAAGCAGGATATTAAAAACATTACAATAGCTTAAACGGTACGATGTTTTTTAGACTCTTAAATATTCTAGATGTAAGTTTTTAGATACGTTTGATTTTTAATTAAACTTTAATGAATTCTAAAGATCTAAATTAATGATAAATTAATCTAATTCTAATAGAAAATTAAAATAGATAATAAGTTTATAATAATATATCTAATTTAAATTTATCTTATCTATAGACTGAGTATCACTATATTCCCTATATTCTATATTATAGTAAATCTTAATGATTTTAATCTACTCTGGCCTCTGCCGCTGGTAATCAAAAAATAAATCATTCTTTATTTCTTATGATTCATAACTTAATTTATTAGTTTTAATGATAAGTTATAATAAGTTAACTTAATTTATTAGTCTTAATACTCTTAATGATAATTTATAATAAGTTAATGATATCTTTATAGATTCTATTCTAGATCTAGTATAAACTATAATAACTTAGTCTTTGTAGACGGTCTTACTCTTAGTTACTAGTATCTCTAGTTTGGACTACTAGGCCGACTAGGCCTAATCTAGATCTAGAGTCTAAATCTATGATATCTAGATAGATCTGGGCAATGTCATTATAAATTATTCATTATTATATTTTCAATTTTTGTGTGCAGACTCTTGATCTTGATCTAATATCAGTAAATACTAGATCTAAAATCTAAATGTAGTACATAAGTATTTAAAATTACAATGTGCAAATCTAATCTAGGCCTAGTCTTAGTAAGTCTTGATATATTTAACTTAGTTAACATTTATTTTTTTTTCTTTTGTAACTTATGGTAAATTTATCTCAATTATATTTTTTATGTAGGTAATTTGTAGATCTAGATCTTGATTTATTAATCATTAAAATATATTAATTAATGGATAATAAAAAAGAGATAGTTAAGCCCTCCTTACTTGTCTCTTGATAAAAAGATTTAGAGCAGAGATCAACAGAAGTTCAATACTAGACTCTAGATCTAAGATGTATAATATACTTTAGGAAGCTGAGTAGTCACAAATTATTCAACACCATATCAAGTTCTAGTTTAGTTCTAACTTGTCTGTCTTGTGCAGAATGTAAATTTAGATCTATATCAAAATACTCAAGAATAGTAACATCATATGCAAGACAGTTTCTTTAATGCATTTTACTCATATTATTATTATTAAAAAGGTGAAATATATAAAAAATTACAAAATATTTGCACTAGTTAAAGATATAAATGACAATCTAATAGAACCATAATCTGTCATTATTGTCTATAATTCAATTAAAATTTTTCAGTGTGTATCATAAATATGGAACATTGTTGTAGTGAGATTGCTTTCAAAATATTTCAGCAAGTGATGGCAGCACTTTTAATCTCACGGGTACAATGATGTGGGAAGAAAAGCCACTTAGCGCTGTAACTGACAACTTTGAAATATTAGCTTCAAACAGTTTTTCAGACTGCACCTCCAACAATGAAGATGTGGACAAACTACTTAGGTCAACGTCACCAACACGGCAACGTTCTTTAAGTCTTAGAAGCCGTCCACCGTCTGGCAGAGCATATTTAAAATCGTTTTCTAGATCCCCTAGCCCTTCAAGGATCAAACCAATGAGTACAACAATGTCAATCAGAGGAACCAACCAGTGGCAAGAAGACTGGAGAAATGCTCTAGAGAAAGCAGTCGATGAACCGGTAAGGTCATGTTTTTTTTTATTGGTATGTCTAAAGTGACTACTTAATGCTTCTGTTGGATGCTATGAAAATGATAGGTTTGTAGGAACTATTTTAGGTGATGTATCATAATTACCTAACTTTAGAAC
>JADKLZ010000003.1:26010309-26034132 GCA_021533235.1 Biomphalaria straminea
CTTGTCTTGAAAAAAGAAAAAGCACACCCGTAGGCTTAGATGGATAATTATTATTAGGAATGTACACAACAATAAATGCTGCCTTCTTTGAAATTTTTTATAAATTTTCATTTTAATATTTTACATACAGAGGAATAATAAATGCCTTCACTAAGTAAATGAAATAGTGATATATGATGGCTGAAGTTGTAGTATATGGCTGCAAACTTACGTGGGATGGCAGATATTTTTCTGAGGTAGATTTAATATTTATTGTCAGGGATGTGTCTCCTTTTAACTTTCAAGAAGGAGGGGGCATTTGAGGTTTTTAAATTCAAAGGTACTTTGTAATGGCAATAAAACATTAGTTTTACTTTCATTGAACTTTTAAATTGGAAAAACATTTTACAAAGCATATAGCAATATAATGTTTGTGTTACCTTTTTGGTTTTCAGGCCAAGCTGAATCTTGAAGATCAAGTGAACAATTCTTATCCTTATAATTCAAGTCCAAAGTTTTCAGACTACAGACAAGACATTGACAAACATGAGCTGACTAAAGAACTGGCTGCTGTGAAAAAGGTTGTTGTTTATTTGTTCAAATGTTGTCTTTTTTAAGAGTAAGATGCTGGATTAACTCAGAAATCTATAATAACACAAAAAATATTGTCATTTAATATTATTATTATATTAGTGTTAATACTTGACATTATTTTTTTATAAATTTTGAACGTCCTATATTTTGTATTAAAGTTCAACTAAAAGAACTTTTGTTTAATTTAAATATTATTGATGTGGCTAAATCTTTTCACAATGCTTGTTATAGAACAAGTTTACTTGTATATATTTGATTATATATTAAACATCTTTTCAAGGTTTGTGATGAACTAACTACAGAGCTTTCATCTGTAAAGTTATATTACGAACGAAGTTTAGAACAAGTTTCAGCATTAGAAAAAAGTAGGTCGATATTACAATCTCAGTTGGACATTGGAGATCAGGAGAAGTCAAGACTACAGCTGGAGATTGACAGGTTGAATCAGGTGAGGATTTTTGTGTGTGTGTTATTTGTTGATTTAATTTACTTGCCACCAATTATTTTAATCAACATATTTTATTATTGCTAAAGTAGAAAGCTTAGCTTTAAAAATAAAAGGTATCTCTTTGTGAAAGAAAATATTTTATTTTATTGAACAGCTTCTAAGGGAAAGAAATTTGGATGAAAAAAATGGCAGAGATTTTCAGGAAGAACAAATCTTTCAACTTAGGGTGAATTGTCATTCATTAATTCATAAATATTTATTATATATATTCATATGCATGAAAAATTACTTATGCAAATAACAATAATTTAAAAAAATATTTTATTAAAATAGAATGAAATAAAGAACACAAGGTTTGAGAAAAGTGAGCTTGAAGCAAAGATTTTAGAATTGGAAGCTGTAAGTTAACTTCTCTGCTTATACTGTTATACTATTTTTGCATTAAGTCTAAATATAGGACAATATTTGCACATAAGTTTCAAGTGGGCTTTGCTTTCTGTACAGAAATTAATGAGGGCCCATGAAGGCTTACGAGAGGAAACAGTCTTTCAGACCACTGAACTTGACATGTGGAAGAACACTTGTGAGAGACTGACATCATCACTAGCAAATAAAGAATCAGAACTTCAGAATATTACAGACAGGTTTCATCAGCTGGAGGACACTGTGAGTACAAAAAAGATTCACATTGGCTGCTCAAACTCAGTAAAGGTTTGTTTGATCAGATGGAAGCTAACAAGTTGACTTATTGGTTTCAGGTTTTAGACTTGAGAAAAAAACTAAGGGATGAGAAAGATAAAAATGAAATTCTTTCAGCTAAGTTTGATGATAGTGAAAGGTAAATATAAATGTCATGGTTTATTCCCCTTCCATCATCTCCACTTCCTGAGCTCTTCTAGATACAACAAAATCAGTTTGCCCATGATTTGTTCTAATGAATGTTCTTTTTCCTTTCTATTGTTGATAGATTGAAATCGGAGAACAAGCGTCTTTTACAAGAGAAAAGTGAAAATGAACAAGTTATTAAACTTTTAGAAACACAGAAATCTGTTTTAACTAAAGCTGTAAGAAGATAAGTTGTTTTTCAAACCTAAGCTTAAGAAAATTATGCTTTAAATATGGATGTGGTTGTGATTGAGCCAGTGGCCATGTTGCGAGTTTCTTATTGTCAAACTGAAACATCTTGTGATAATTTTGTCTTGTTCAAAATAAAATAAAAGTTTTTTGAAAACTATAATAATAGGATGTTAATCAACTTTATTTGCAACTTTGATACTTTTGGCATGCAAATAGAAATGATTCTGTATTTTTCAGTCTGAAGATGGTCTATCAAGAAATAGAGAAGTAGACAATTGGAAGGAACAAGTCAATCAACTTAGAAATGAAAATGAAATGTTGAGGTTTGTCTTTTATATACACCTCCTTAAAACATTATTAACTCTTTTCCATAGTTGTGTATTATGTCACAAGGAAAAATCTTAAAATAAGAAAGAAAGATTGTTTGAAGTTTGTTCTGTTGTTAGTTCATGTTTTAGCATTGATAAAGTTAGTTGATTTTCTGTTGTTAGTTGAGCTCTTGTTTTAATTCTGGGAAGTAGGACCTAGCAGTACGATACTAATATGAAGTATTTTGTAGAAATATGATTCTCTACCAAGTATTACTCACTGTCATGTTCATTTGGGTTTATTGTAATTGTTCTTGATTTTGGTGATTTATCATTTAATGAAATAAATGCATGTTTCTTTAAGATCCTCAATGATAGTAGTTGTTGAAAGACAAACTTTGCTAATCATTAACTAGCCATTTTGTTTAGTGACATATCAGTAGAACATCACCTCTGACTCTGTTCTCTTTTGTTCACAGTGTATTTAAGAAAAAAGCCAAATCAGTCATAACATTTTTTAAAAATAAAATTGAATTACCAATATTTCAAAAAACTATCCGTGCAAAAAAAATATTTTTTTTGCACAGAAAGTTTTTATTTGCCATTCTGTCTATCTTTCTTTCTATCTTTTAGAATATTTTATGTACAATATTACAAAGTAACATTTTTTTTATAAACTATTGGTTCTTATGTGGTTTTATGTAATAATTTTTTAATAAAAAGCATATTATACTTATCAATGACATGTAATGATTTTTTTTTTTTTTTAGAATTCTCTGGAATTTAGCAAAAATTAAATCACAACTTTTTTTCTGATAATTTCAGAAAAACTAAAGCTGAATTAGAAAAGCAAAAAGAAAAAGATCTTTTGATGGTAAATAGATATTTGTGATTTACCAGAAATAATGTATGTATATATTGAAGAGACCTATTTTTTTTTTGTAGTATTGAGAAAGCTTAATTTACTACCTGCTTTATTTGGCTAAATTTTGAGTTACATTTTTAGGTGAGAAGCAATATAGTAGAAGATTCAGACATCAGAATTGAGGAAGTCCAGAAGGCGAATAAAGAACTGAGACAGAAAAATGAAGATCTAATGTTAAAGTTGGATGCTGTGAACCAGGTTTGAATCCTCTCATCTGCCTTATTTATAATGTTGTCTGTAATCTTTGAATTCCATTCTAAAACTAAACAAAACAAAATCATTTTGATTGTATTCAACTATAAATGATAGGAAGAAATGTCATGGTTCATTTTTCTTATTTTATTGAATACATATTTGTTAAGTGAATTCACATAATTGTGTTTACATTTTGTATTTTGATGTAGGAGAACGCAAGAATCAAACAAGCTTTAAATGAAACAGAGTCAGACAGGTAAACAGTAGCTTACAGTTGGATAGTATGAACAGAAACTTTTTAAAATGAAGAAGCAAATTAATTGGATGTGAACACTTAAATTATTGGAAGTAGAAAAATCATATAAGCAAAACTAAAAAAGAAATATACATATTTTAAAATTCAGTTCAAACCCACTAAAACTTCTGATTTTAATCTATATTGGATCATCAAATAAATTTAGTTTTTAGTCTTTATTTCATCAAATCATGAAGTTTTATCTTAGTTCTTAGCATTAGTCTTTTAGTTCTTAATGTATACAAAATGTAGGACTAACTTGTGATATTATTCTTTTTTTTTTTGCTAATATAAGCTTCAGAAATGAAAATATGAAGCTAAGGAAGGAAATTGAATCTCTGAAAAAAGAGAATCAGGCTTTGAACTCACAGCATCAAGATGGGGATGTGATCAAAGGTAAATAGCAGGTTTAAATCCTGTGAGAAGAAATCAGTGAACATATTAGTGTTGTTGTATAACTATTAAGTGATGTATTACTTTGCTTACTAACTGACAGGAAGAAGGTTACAGAGCACATATTAAGTAAGAAGACACATTTGATGTTATCAACATTTCAGGAATAACATGGCAATAAAGACTCAACATTCTTGTCAAAATTATTCTTGGTAATAAACACATCATAATTACAATATACTTGTGATTACAATCCAATGCTGTTTTTTAGATTCTCCTGATGTCATGAAGCTTATAAAAGAAAAAGATGCTATGCAAAAACAAGTGGCCTTGCTTCAAGGTCAGATGAACTTGATAGAAGGCAGCAAGAAGAGAGCAGAGGATCAAGTGAGCAGACTCAATGCAGAACTGAATGAAATGAGAGCCAAAATGAATCAAGTCAACAGCTCCCAGTAGGTCAATCAACTCAGGCAAACTGTGTAGTGAATGTCTTGCCTGGCAACAATTTCTTTTTGGGTTGGGGGGCATTAGATGGAACAAGAAAATATGACATTTTATAGTACACTATTTTTAGAACTAACTGTTTGAAGTACATTGTTGCAATAGGCTTGGTTAATAAACTAAACAAATAGACAAGACAAACACGTTATATTGTTTTAAATTGAAATCGTGTAATTAGTACAAGTACACTTCAGATATTGAACACTAAAACTTTCATTTAAATAAATCAAACTAATATTGGCATCTGCCTTTTTTACAGCCCTCCTCCACTAGAAGCTGAATTAAGAAAAGAAGTCGAGATACTCAAACATAAACTTGAGAAAGCTGGAGAAGATCGCATGCTTCAGGAAGCACTCATCACTAAACTTAATGAGGTCTTTCAATTAGAACAATTTTCTTGAACTAGACTGTTTTTTTTTTTCAAATGTAGAAATTTAGACTTATGTAGACCCTTGAGTCTAAAAGCTTTGTAAACGACAAAAAGAAGTTGTTCACATTTTTTTTTTTATTGAACAAGATAAAGTCAAAGTAAGGAAAATTAAAGGAAAGTAATTATTATGGGGTGCATGGAGGTTGGAGTCAGGCATTATTGAGACAATCAATAGTGATACTCAGAGGATTTTTCTTTATAAAGACCACACAAACCATCATTTACAATTAAATATTTTAGTATATTGCATAAATTATATCTTTTACACAGTCTCTAAACTAAAATTAGTGTTTTTTTAATTTGAAGTATTAAGTTTAGTCAACATAATGAAATATAAATCAACAGTGAAACTGAATAATCAATGATTATTGATTGAGCTTTTTCTATTGTCATGTTTTTTACTCTGCATATAATATAAAGAAACCTACTGTAAAACCAATTTAATGTCTGTGACTAAAAACTAATTACTATTTCCTTCTGACAATGCACAAGTCAGCTACACCATCCTCCTACTGTTGAAATGCCATATTAGTCTACAAGTAGAATTTTTCAGCACACTTCTTCTTTAAAGTAAAGTTCTTGTCCCAAAATTCAACAGTTGGTTGCTTGTTTGAATACATCTTGCATAAAATAGGCATCAAATAATGTTGCTAATGGCATAGCCCGAGACTGCAACGCGTGTAGAGAGATGGCGACTAAGAAATCTATGGACAGTGAAAAAACATTAAGAAAAGCATGTAAAACGAAAAATTGCTGACTCCTCTGGCACCAAAGCAAAAGCCATCTTAACCTGCGATATATTTGGACACTCCCGGGAGTGTCTTACAAAATAGGGCTCCACAGTCACATGAAAAAGTGTTCTACGAGATGAACCATAGTCATTACAGCTGAAAGAGGCCACATTGTCATTACAACTGAAAGAGGCCAAACTAATAGAATTTCAAATTTAGTTCTTGGTTTATGAAAATATTTTTACTTTTCATGTTACTAAACTTTTTTTTATTAGATCTAGTACAATTTATAACATTAATAAATGTATGTCTATTTAATGCAACCATTGCATTATATTTTTTTTATAGCAGCAAAAGGGAGATAATCTAGAGCACAATAAATTGACTGACAAGATTAAAGAACTTGAGCTAGAAGTTGATCAGAAGAAGAAACTCCTAACCAGTCTAGAGAACCAACTGAAATTGGCAGAATCCAAAGCTGATTCAAGGTAGATAATTATATTCAATCATCTTTTCTTTTGTTTTATCTGTTTTATAACACTTGCATCTTTTATTATGACATAAATCTTTCGGAATCAATCAAGTAATGCTCATTTTATTGAAAATATCTTGTAGAGAGCAGGAGATAAAGCAACTCAATAGCACAGTGAAGGAATTGGAATCTAACAATCAAAAATTAAACCAAGAAGTACAAGAAACAAAAAACATATCTACAATCACACCAAAGTTTAACCTAGATAAACCAACTTAGTAAGTTACTTAGTTAGTAAGTATTGCTTTAATATATCCTTCTAGCAGTGTTATCGGAGCTCAGTTGAAATATTTTAAATGTATATTAACTTGTATTTTTATGTGATAAAGTTTCTAGCCAAAAATGTTTTTGCTTAATTAAATACACTCATAAACACCTCGGTATTAAAAACGTTATTGAGGTCTTGGTATTTGGTTCACTACTGAGAATTTGTTCCTTAGTTTATTATAGTTATTTCTGTATGCTTCATAATTCTTTGTAGTGTTTATGGCAGATAAACTTCCTAAAATAAGAATTCAGTCATCATCAATATTTTATTAATAATAATTTTTTTTTTCAGCAAAAAGCCAGAACCTAAAAGTAAGTAGAACCAGATTTTATGAGTTCTTTAAATTTAGATTTAAATAAATTTAATCATTATTAACCTTTGCGTTACTTCATCTGTTGCATTTGTTTTCTTAGTAAGCCTGCAGGAGGAATTGGCAGATGTATTAAAGTCAAAGCAGGTAGGTATTGAATATTCAAAAATCAAAATGTAATGATAGCCCATGGGAAAATTTTAAAAGCTGGCAAAGCATATTTCTTAGTGAAAGCAAAATATGTAGAAAAATATGTTAATGTGGTCATTGAGATAATAAATAACACTAATGTGTATCCTCTTTGTATCTATTCTATAGTAAATAACATTTTATCTCTTCACTTTATTTCTGATTTATTGTCATTATTTTAAAGATTGTTAAAATGGTTTTTATAAAACCCCACTATAACTCAATATCTTATACCAACGCTGACTTCATGGGCCATGATTACCTAACATTTTAAAAGTTAAAAAAAAAATACTTGTTCATTTTGAATAGTTTTGAATTTAACCTATTCATTAATTTTATTTAGAATGGTTTTGAACTTCAAAGGTCAAGTCCATTGCGCAGTAAATCATTGAGTCATGCGGATTTGAAAAGTCCATCGAGTCCATCTGAACCAGGTAAAACTCAACACAGGGGTCATTATGGAGGCATGTTTTTTGTCTGTAAGTACAAGAGTCCATTGACAAGAGGTAGTGCATGCTTGAAACCCTTGAACTGAATCAGTTCCACCCTCAGATTTCTGCACCTCAAGCTTGTATTGTTCTGCATCTGTTTGTTTTTTCACATTTCCCACTCTTTGTGTAGAAGTTCTATTACTTAGAGTAGAGATGATTGTAGACATTAAATAACTACACAATTTGTTTTGAATGCACTGTAGAGAGTTCAAACAAATAGACTTGTTCCAGTGACAAGACTAAGTTTGAGTTTGTTTATCCCTCGGCAAACTTCTGGTCTATTTTAGTCTCAAAGCTACCATGGTAGGATAGTTTATATGAAGATTTCAACCTTACTATATGAATGTCAGTGTTTTAAAATTTAAGACAATGAGATCAGCCATCAAGAAAAAATGACAGATCACAAAAAAGCTGGAAATCTGTAAATCAACACATTGCAACAAACCCAACCTTCCAATGCCTTGTGTTTATCAAGATAAGACTTCATCGCCATCTTCGAGTTCATAGGAAATGAAATTGTGCTTATCTTCAATCATGAAGAAGAAACTATCTACTGTATTACTTTTATTATTTTATGTTGCATTAATTGCCTATTACTATGAAATAAAATCCATCCATTCTTTTCTGTGGCTCTTCAAGTCGTGGTAGACTTTTATCTTAACACTGACATTTTGTCTGGACTCAAGAGCTATCTGTTCTCTAGTCATTGCCTACCCTACCTTCAACTATGTCATTTCAGTGGTTTTGTTGGGGTTTAGGTTCTACAGTACATTCACTTCTCTGTGGTTTGACATTTTTTGCATATGATCTTACCATAATTTTTGTAAAATTACAAAATATTATAATGCTAAGATTTATGGCTAAATAGATAGGCTAGTTACCTTCTTCCATTGATTCAGCCCGGAAAACTATTGACTTAGTACAATATAAATATCTAATTAATATAAATGACTAGATATAGATATAGCACATATTTATGCATATCTTTGTTATAATAGAACATCTGCAAATTAATAGATAAAATAAATTTACACTTTGTAGGACAAAATAATAAGAGGTCAGTAATGTTGTATTAATTTAAACATTACATTCAATGTTTCTGTCATAGAAGCTACATTTTGGGGCCTGTTATATGTATATTTTTTCATTGGTTTGCAAAAAGAATTTTTTAGGATTAATTTTAGTAGAAGGTTAAACCACCATAAAGTGCTTAAGTTTTTATTAATGTAATTATTTTTATTTAGTAGCAAATTTTTTTCAACTCCTTGATGTATTTTGTTTTAGGCACTGATTAACAAAATAAAGAGAAATTTATTTGTAAACGTAGAAGAATTATAGTTTAGAAACACTAAAGTCTAAAGATGTTACAGACTAATTGCACTTTTTATATTTAATTAGATTTCATTTTTGACACTTTTGAAATATGAAAAAAATTCAGTAAAATCTAAGTTTTCAATAAAAAAGACAAGTAAAGAGTATTGGACAGCTGTTTAATTCTTAATCATTTTTCTGCTTTAATAATTTATTGTATAGTAATTCGTCTTTTCATTAAATAATTATTATACTCTCTTTCCTGTAGAAACCTTTTCATATCTATCAGTGTTGGATACTTATTTATAATGTTAACTGTATTTTTTTAAATTGATAAAATCAAATCAATGCCATGTATACTATTTATTTTTGTAAAGAAATGAATATTTATTTCCATTATCTTTAGTTATTAGTCAAACATAAAAATATTATTATACACTGTAATATTACAACCTACATTAATTAATTTAGTAATATAATATACTAATTAAGACAAACATTTTTTTTGTCATCGATTGTTATTAACTTCCACTTTTGAATGTCCACATATTGTCTGGCTATAACAGTACCAGAAAAGGCAGCAACTGATGGAAGTACCAAACTACAGTCTCTCATCTCCAAATATCGCAATCATAGTGAGACAGAGGAGAGTAGCCAGCCCCTTGCCAACAAACCTGGGACTCCCAAAATCGTATATAAAAATAGATTTAGTTTGGGTGCTGTCAAGTCTCCGTCCAGACTTTCCAGTGAAACATCGTCTACCTCAGAAGGCTCAATTCCTTCTCCAGAAGTAGCAGCTGATTCTCCCACTAGTTCAGAGACTAAAAGTACCAGGCCTGTTAAAAAACTGCCCCCAGAACCACTCCCTAAACCAGCATCCCCCTTGTTGACCTGGACTAAATCAACTTTCATGAGGGCAGCAAGTGCGGAAAGTGGAGTTAAAGATTCTGACCACAAGCTGGCCACACCAGCCACTCTCCACGCCACTTTCCCAGCAGCTTCAACTTCTGCATCACAGAGGAGTCTAAGTAGCTCTGGTATTGGCTTGTCGCTTGGAGACAGTGAAGATCTCAATGATAGCCAGGAACAGAAAGATATCAATGCATTGATTCAAAAGTAAGTTGAAGATTGGTTGGAGGATAATGTCAGAGTCACATTTATAAAATATTCTCTCCCTTAGGTTAATAAAACAAGTAAGAGTGGCTTCAAATGAAATTTGATTGAATAACTAACCAATATATTAAAAAAAAAGCATTTTCAAAACATGTATAGCTTACATTTGAGCTTACTGGTTGTTAATATTGGTGCAGTAGATCTTCTAAAATCTGACTCTGTCATATTCTCCATGAGTTTTCCCTTTCATTTGATAGCTTGGTGTCGTCATATCACTGCTTTGTTGTCATTAGCTCCAGTCATGCATGTCATATTTATTTAAAGTATTTATCTAATCAGTACCTCCTGTCACACAACCTTCAACACATATGACCCAATGATACTAAAGATGTTTAAAGTTAAAAGCTAATAAACATGAATTTATACATAGAATATCTATTGAATCTCTATATTGTTAGGTGACCTGACAAAATAGCGAATATTCCTGTACAAAAAAGTGCAAGACAAAATAGCACTGACTTGCATATGATGTAATATAAAGTAACAGATTTTAGTAAATAAAGGTCCTGGGCAGCATTTTTGTTGAGGTGTCTATATTTTTCAGTAATAAAGATCTAAAAGTATGCCATATTTGCAAAGAGAGTACTTTAAAGTGTTATCTCATTCTCCTTTTTTACCAGTGTTTAAAATGCATAACTTGCTGAAATATATTATTTTGAAATATGGTGACCCTGTTAAAGGGTTAGCTATTTGATGATGTGTGTTATATTATAATCAGAAATCTTGATTCTCTGAGTCTTCTCTCTTTGCGTCTCTTGCTGCAACATTGGCAAACTTTAAGTCAGGAGTAGTTAAGCTGGCAATCACTTCATTCACCAAATGTTTGTTTAATCTCATTTGTTCCATCTGCCTTTGTAAATACTGCCTTTGAAGAACTTTATGATGCTTGGATAGATGTAGAGACTTTGTATGACTATTGGGAAGACAAATATATTGGTCGCCAGAGACGAATCCGCAGAGTGACTCCAAGATTTCAAATAGCATTATGGATTGATAGAGATCGAGTACAGAACAATCTACCACTAACAATTCAGTGGAGGGATGACATCATACATTTCAGCTGTCTATTGACAGTCATCACCCCAATATCTACAAGCTAATCTGTCACTTCCTGAGAGAACAGGAGAACATTGAGAACTTGATTCTGAGGTACAATTGCTGGAGAATGAAGTAAAGCTGCAAGCCAGACAAAGTACCTCCAACTTAACAGATGTTTTGCAGCTATAGTGCCACTATACAAAACAAGCCACTGATGGAGTTTCTATGTGACATTGCATACAATTTAACTTAATTTAAAAGTTGCATATGTGTGTGTAGATCTGACAAGTATTTACCGCTTTAACCGCATCTTTGCCTGTTTTTGAAGTGCATTTTTGGAATATAAAAAAATGCTACAGTTTGAAATTATTCATTTTAGCTTATTATTATTCTTGCATTATGTTTGCTTATTTATAATTAAAGATATTTAAATTGTTTCCTGCTAAATGATTGAAAAGTAATATTCACATTAAAATAAAAAAAACTATTGGCTCTATTCATATCATAGGATATCTAAAGTATTTCTTGCTCAATTAATGACAAATATTCTGTCCATGCTTCATTTGTGGGCGCTATTTTGTTTGCACTATTTTGTCAGGGATAATGATATATGTGCTCTCAACAACTGTGGTGATGGTCTGCGAATCAGTAAACCTGTTGTTAAATTTGTTTTCTAAATATTAAGTCAAAGTTTGTTAAGTTTTTGATTGCTTTATGATACTATTAGCTGATACTAATCTTTAAAAAGAACTATTACCAAAAAAATCAATCATAATTTAAAAGATTTATAATTTTTCATGTAATTAAAATTTTAAATCATCTTTGACATTGTAAGTTTGTTGCTACTAGGGAAAAAAAATGTAATTCACTATGATCTTATTATCACAGACTACAGCCTCTATGGGCCATCGTCACTTTGTCACAAGCTCTTAACATTGTAATTCTTGAGAAAACTGCAAACTTTATTTCTTTGAAAATAGACAACTAAGCATGTTGTCCAGGGAGACATTTTCTTCAAACTTGATGTTTGGAAAGATTTCCAATAGAAAGAGCTGTGACTGCTGACAGTAGTCTATGTTAGCTAGTTGTATTCATTCTATCTTTATGTGTCAACCCTTCGTCTTTATGTGCCATTCTTTCATTTTTATACGTCAACCTTTCATTCTTATGTGTCAACCTTTTGTATGCTACTGATGTTCTATTTTCCAACTGGCCACGTGAATAATTTATGTTTATGTCTATTTGACTTACTTTCTTTTACATAGGCAGTTAACAGACAGGTAATATTTATTTGAACATTTTACAATTTCTTTCTTGAGTAGATGGCTAGACTTTAGTTCTTTTCAACATTAAATTCACATTGCTAAAACATAGAAACAGACACTATCTGTGCTTCATTTTCATTACTTTATAGTTAAAAAAGGCTTAGTTTAGGGCTAGGACTAAACGTATTGTCAGGGTAATATAGGTCGCAATTATTATTATTATTAGTTGTAGTATTTTCTTTTTGATGCAAAATGTATCTCTTGCTTTAGAGTCCTCAAAACTTGTGATAACTTGCTTCTAATTCTATGCCCTTAATGTTGAACTTTTTTTTTTTAGTGAACTAGACCTACATTTACATGTCCATGTCTTATGCATAATTAATTTATTCATCCAATCATCATTTTACATTTATAAAGTCTTAGTTATCTTCCTTCTACAAAACATCACGTAATTTTGTTGTGTTACTTGTAGCTAAATAAATGAACACGCATGTTTGTAATGCTCTCTCTTTCAAAGGATAAGATGTGTTCACATGCGTGCATTTTGGACACATTTTATCTTTTCTTTTGCAGAAGTAAGATCAGTTTAACATTTACATATATCAGTGCACACAGGGACGTAACTATGAATTTTCCATCGTTTGAGGGCCCGGGGGGCTTGGCCTCTTTGAGGGCTCCTGTATTTTGCGTAATATTTAATTTTAATGTAAAAAAAATAAATTTGGAAACCTTTCAAGTGGGGGGCGAGGGGATTTTCAAATTCTCCCCTCTCCTCTTCCCACCCAAGCTACGCCACTGGTGCCACAGCTTTGTGGTGGTCCACTTCAAGTTTCAGCGATGTTTCAATGTTTCGATGCTAACTAAGTGCAACTTAATGTGTGAGTTTTGATTATCTTAAAATGTTTGATAACACAGTTCTCTCCCCCCCCCCAATATCTATAGTGGACATAGGAGACTGCGCATTTCGATGTCAGTTCTGGCGGTGTTGACTTGATGTGGTCTCCAGAATATAATGTTATGACCCACGGCTTGTCAACGAATGAGAAAAACATGTCCGTCGATTGTTTGTTTCGAAGATATTGAATGTAAAGCCGAATCTTGAGAAGCTTTTTAATCTCACGTTTAAATAAAAAAAATAGTTTTGGTCAAAACAAACCCTTCGGTTTCTCGAGTGCCCTTTTTTTCGACATCATTGTTGTTTGGGGACAGTGGCCATTTCGACTGACTGAATGACTCAGCCTGAAGCCGTCTGATGACTTGTATTCTCAAACTGACCTCGAACCTAAGAAGCCATTAGGATGATTAATTAGTCGTAAAATCACATTAAAATATGTACAGTAAAAATGTTTTGTATCGAATAGAAAAAAATGAGAACTATTTTAATATTTCAGCTCAGCTAGCTAAAGTCAGGATTCGAACTTTTTAATTAGGGTGTTTGGTTTAGCTTTCTCCCTTTATTATTAACAACAATTTAAGTAAAGTATAGATGGTACTGTCATTAACTGGCCATTGGGATTTGTAAGTATTTTCAGTTCTCGATAACACTTTACTTTAACCGTTACAAGATAGCTTTTAGATTGTAATCTCCGTCTTGCTTTAACGTTGATTCCAACCAGTTTAGTACTTAGGCTAATAGTTTATTTCTATTTTATATACAAGACTTGACTATTGAGTGCAGATTCTTGGATCAATGAGATAGAGAAACTCACGTTTGCTGCACAATAATTTTGCTATATCTTTTCACAATCTACGCACGTTCTATAGAGAATGACTAATTAATCATCTAGGTGACCAATAGAAATGTCCCACTCCTTTCTCCCCTCTCTGTAGCTGAAACTAGAGATGGCACGGAGACTAGATGGATTGTGTGTTTAATCTCACGGGAGACCTGGTCCGAATGAATTCAATAGAGCTGTAAGTTCTCTTGCCACTTGTTCCAATATGTCAAGAATGTCTGATCTCAGTGGAATATTCTTCTATTTGCAATGGCCGACACGACTTTGGTGTTGACCGTCCATCTCCTCTGGCTGTTTAGATGGCTAGCTACGCCCCTGCCTCTGGCCTTTTTAGATGGCTAGCTAGTCTACTTGTCTCCATTAGGAATTTATTAAGGGTTTTCTTTCTTCGAAAATCGGACTTGTCGATATACTTGCTGATCGAGTT
This sequence comes from Biomphalaria straminea, assembly GCA_021533235.1. Classification (NCBI taxonomy): domain Eukaryota; kingdom Metazoa; phylum Mollusca; class Gastropoda; family Planorbidae; genus Biomphalaria; species Biomphalaria straminea. The sequence continues at coordinate 26,024,926 of JADKLZ010000003.1, forward strand.
GTTCATTGGTTTTTTCGTTGATTTGTTAATTGACTTACAAATTGACTCGCTGATTTAGTGTTCAAGGATTCTAAAATTGTCTATTTAGGAAGCAGAGCTTGTGTTAAGTGGGTGAATAGTTATAATTATAATACCTCCGTCCCCTTTCGCTGACGTTCACATGACCATGAGCCCTTAGAACATTTTAAACTAACCAAGACAATGTTTTGTGGACACTAAATCTTATGGTCTCTAAAATTAAAACACAAAATGGGTTTTGATTTTTATTATAAGTTAAATGTATATATTTTGTGGGAAATCACTACTGCTAACAATATGCAAATGTGTGAATCTATTTTCCTTTTTTTTATTTGCAGTTTATTGTTGACTGTGTAAACTTATTTTTTTTTTAAGTTGGCATGTTTTCGCTGGACAGTGTAAATTACATAGTACAATTTTATAACCTCCAAGCCCCCCAAAACCTCATCGAAGTGTATTGCTTTTCGTTGGACTATTCATTGCATCCATGTAACAGATAACCCCTGAACTCATTCTTTCAATAGGCTTCGATCAAAAGAAGAAAAAACTATTGCGCATCAGACATGAAAGCTTAATTGACATGAAGAGACGTTCTGTGACTGGCTGATAATACATACACAATATCTCAGTTCTATTCTGGCTGATAATACATACACAATATCTCAGTTCTATTCTGTCGAAGGTCATGTTTTCCTTCGAGTACTCTTAGTTTACAATTTCTATATTACACGACTGCATGGGCACCCGCAGAGGATGCCACTCATCACTGATGGCTCAAAGTCGTAACTGCAAGTTTTTTTATGACAAGGAATATTAAAGAAAAGAAATGGTGCACAACACCACCCATACTTATGCGTATATTAAGTTCACAGCTCATGCACCCCAACGGTTGATCAAACAAAAATTGCAAACTACATGTTAAGTAGCTTCTTAGCAGAAGTGTGAAGGTGTAAAAAAAAACTTGCTGAAATTTGGCTTCCCAGAATTCAGATGGGTGCAGTGAATGGTTAGCTATCAATGCCTGATAAGCCTAGGCTAATCTATTACAACTTTACTTCAGGCACCAGTGGAAGCACTACATGTTTAGTTGCTACTTAGATTTCAATTAATCTGATGGTGCAAAAATTGGCTATATATCGCCCACTGCGGGCGCCCATGGATGACTGATATAGATGTTGACATTCCAACGCAAATTGATTGAGCCAACTCGTCTACTTAAATCAGAACTTCAAAAGTGTATAGTCCGTAATCTTTGATTTCAATGTAGCGATGGTTTTAAAAAATCCATTGAATAAATGCATTCGTTGATTATATGCTGAATGCAGTCAGGACAACTGATTTGTCTGACATTTCTAACCATATTGTAAGTATCTGGCCAGATGCTGGCCCTTGGGCAAATAATCTATGGGTGGGGAAGGAGGGGATTAGCTAACATGTGAAGATGCCCAGCCTACCACACCCACAAGGTTTGATCAAATATTTTTCGCAGCAAGTTTCTGACATGGTGGTTAGCATTCAGTGGCATCACAGTTCCATTTTCCACGTCATATTGGGCCTATAAAATAACATTTATATCGGAGGGCTACAATTTAGGACGAAGAATTCAATAGCACTTCAATACGTAATCCCGCAGATTTCAAATGACCACTGGCCTGGTCATTACAAGTTTTGTCCACAGCTTTTTCAGTGGTAGTCTTTACAAGAAAACAATTACCCTGTCATTTGTGTTTTTTTTTCTATCTATCTATCTATCTATCTATCTATCTATCTATCTATCTATCTATCTATCTATCTATCTATCTATCTATCTATCTATCTATCTATCTATCTATCTATCTATCTATCTATCTATCTGTCTATCTATCTATCTGTCTGTCTGTCTATCTATCTATCTATCTGTCTGTCTGTCTGTCTGTCTGTCTGTCTGTCTGTCTGTCTGTCTGTCTGTCTGTCTGTCTATCTATCTATATCTATATCTATCTATCTATCTAGACCTACTTCTTACCTACTATCCATCCATAAATCCATCTCTCTCTAACTTTCTATCATTCTATTGTTTCATTGGTCTGTAAATCTTATCGTTCTATTTGCCTATCGATAAATCAGTGAATTGGTCTTTTAATCTGTATTGGTCAATCAGTAAATTGATCTTTTAATCTGTGTTGGTCTATTGATCAATTATTAAAATGATCTTTTAATCTGTGTTGGTCCATCAATCAATCAGTGAAGAATGGATCTTTTAAACTGTGTTGTCTACCCATCAATCAGTGAAAAATTGATTTCTTAATCTATGTTGGCCTATTGATCAATCAGTGAATTAATCTTTTAATCTGTGTTTGTCTATCGATCAATCAGTGAAGAATTGATCTTTCAATCTATGTTGACTATCAATCAATCAGTGAAATGATCTTTTAATCTGTGTTGATTTATCGATCAATCAGTGAATTGATCTTTTTATACGTGTTGGTCAATCGGTCAATCAGTGAATTGATCTTTCAATCCGTCCGTGTTGGTCTGCGTGTCTTACTTGTGCTTCACTTATTTATTGTTTTTATTTCTATTCATCTCTCTATCTTCCTTATGAGCGTCTCTTCGTTCTCTCTCTCTCTCTCTCTCTCTCTCTCTCTCTCTCTCTCTCTCTCTCTCTCTCTCTCTCTTTATCTCCCTCTCTCTCACTTAAATATTTTTTTTTACTTCATCTCTGTACGCATTCCAAAAGATTGTATCTCTGATGAGCAAGTCCGTTAATTCAGAGCAGTGGTCGCCAGAGGGCACTGCGTCGCTCTTAAAAATAGTTAATATGTAAAGAAGCATCCAATGTTGACACAGGCATGCAAGGAGCCCTCCAAAGCTTACGCAAGAAATTCTCATTCATATCTCATCGAAAGGGAGAGAACCAATTACCAAAACGATAAAATGGAGTCGGCCACGACATAATGGGAGATAACTATAACATTACAGCAGTATTTATAAAAATAAAAGTTGGCCTCTTTTAGAGGGGAACCATTAGAATAGTTCTTTGTGAATGCCGAACAAAAAGTATATGTAAGAATTGATTAGGTCTCATACACTTAACCTATTTTGCTACATAAACATTAAAATGGGGGATGGGTTTGAAAACGGAGAATTAAGGGCCGGTCATCCACTGTCATCATTGGCTGGCAAGATTTATATCCCCTTGTAACCCCTACGTAATTTGACAGGAAACCAACTGAAAATTCTGCTGCAAGATTTAGAAATGAGAGAAGTAGACACTGTAGGCTTACAATTTTATTTTCGTTTATCTCCTGCAAGGCTTAGATCTATACACTCTCATATAGGCTTTTACATTTTACACTAAAAGTTCGTTAAAAACTGTCCACATAGAAAATAGGTTGAGATTGGAACTTGCGATGTAGAGATCTAGACCAGGGGTGGGCAAATTACGTACCGCGGGTCACATGCGGCCCGCCGAAGTGTTTAATGTGGCCCGCGAAAACCTAAATAAATCAAGAGTGCTCACACATTACACATATAAAAATGCAAGTATATTAAATTTAAAAATAAATAATTGTAAATATCTATAGAAATTATTGAAACATTTGATTCTTTGAAGAGGCTAAAGAAGCATTGTCTCTAAACGTCCTTGTATAAAGGTTAAAGTAAACGAAGATTATATTTAATAGCAATATTTCGATCAATTCAGTAAAAGACATTAGCTTAGGCAAGTATTTATTCAATGTTATGAAGAACTTTGTTGAAAGAGTTGGGTTGGCTTGTACAAGATGGCAAGGGTAACAACTGATGGAGCTTTGACTGACAAAAACAACCTTTTTAATAAAATAAAAAAAAAATATTCCAACCATAATTTAGTAACTGCATACTTTACACAAAGCTACATTAAATTCTACCTTATTGTGATCAAACAGGAATAATTCTAACAATTTCAAGGGGTTGTCTCTATAAATGTATGTAGCTGCTATGGTCCATGATTATTGCATCGCACAAGAAATGAACTGCGTTATTATAAGAGAGGGAATAGCGAAACTTGTACTCAATGTTATTGTTCGAAGTACACTAGGTCTTTAATAAATTGTATACGGTAATTCTAGCTTTTTCCCTTTATTTTGTATTTTGCTATTTTATTCGGGGCCACCAAGTTCACTTCGCCACTCATATGATATATATGCGGCCCGCCTAGTCCCCAAACTTTATTAATGCGGCCCTCGGTTGAAAAAGAATGCCCACCCATGATCTAGACATATCTTATGTATACGAGTAGACCAGGGCAATGCAAGAATGTGCGGCCTCCCAAGACCTCATCCTTAAAGGTGCCCTCCACATTTTTTTTTAAAAACAAAATATGCATATGAGAAAATTAGGGAAATGAGATGTACAAGTACTCTATTTCTTTCTGGACAAATACGAAATACTTTCAGATTTGTTAATATTAATAATATTATTAAGTACGGTAGACTTAAAATGAAGCTTGAAGAGCGTATAGGGTCTATCGCCAAAATCCTGTCTAGGACGTTCACTTACTAAAGTCCTACAGTGATAGACAAGTGCCTGTAACAAGTAGTTTTAGAATTGTGGACATTATATGTGATTCTGTTGTGTCGCGGATGTGTTTTAATCTTTCCTACCAAGTGACAAGTTCGAGCTCTTACACTCAATACACAACTGAACAACTTGGTTTCAAATTAAAAAAAAAAAAAACTTTTCATGTTATTTACAATTTCAACAGTTAAACAGGCACGTGGATACAAGAGGTGGTTCATTTCAATTGTTAATCTCCAACGTATCTTGACCTAAAGTACGCCCTAAAATACTGACATTCAGTAATTCAGTTCGAGGTCATTATCCGAGGTCCGTCTTAGTTCACTAACCATGTTGGAGATTCGAGACTTTTTTTTTTTTTACTAACCATAGTGAGTCAAGCAGTTTGGTCAGTTCGCGGGAAGATATAGCTCGTAAGTGTTAAACATTCTCCCCCCCCCCATTTACGCTGTCCCTATACTTATTCTATTTCATAAGATTTTCCAATCAGTCTTTACGCGGTTCTGTTTCTTTCGAGTGTATTTGCTATCAACGCTTCTTTGTCTTCACTTAATTCTTCAATCTTTTTTTTTTAAAATCACATTTTATTTTTCATCCCCTTCTTTTTTTTTAACCTACTTCCGTTAATGTTTCATCATCTTTTCTTCTTTTTTTTTTTCAAAATTGAAATTGACAAGTTATAACGTCTTTAACTAAACATTATTCATTTCTTTAGATGCTTCCATTGGTTTGTCATTTTGTTAGCCATTCTTCTTTCTGCACTTGCCATTTATTAAAGTAATGTAGATGTAGCCTATATATCTAGCAGTGTCTGTAGCCTATATATCTAGTAGTGTCTGTAGCCTATATATCTAGAAGTGTCTGTAGCTAGAGCCATTCTATTATTGCTTTGATAACTTATGCACAGCATGCATTTCTTGAATATGTTTTATTCTCTCTTCACTTCAGTATTAGTTTGTTTGGGACGTTTACATGCATTCCCCATCGCTTAATTATAATAGCTGAAACTATCTTATGTTTACATAGGCCTCTTAGATGAAGTGTAAATCAAAACATAAAGGTACGAACCATTTCTGTACATTAACAATAAAGTTTCAATCTCTGGTGAAGTGATAACTATGTGGACCAGCGTTTCTGAACTTGGGATAGGCAGTGAATAGGCACACTGTCAGGTGGGAGGGGGCACACTTACCTAACCATTTGGTTGTTTGTACACTTTGGTAGAGCTCATTTACCTTAAAGTTTTTAAAGATTAAAAAAATGTTGTTTTTTTTTAGATCATTCGCTAAAATGCCCCCCCCCCCATTTTAGCGAATGATCAAAAAAAAAAACAACATTTTTTTTTTTAAATGATCATTGAGAGGATAATGTATAAAACGAGTGTCGAGAAATTCTGGTACTAGCTATAAACTAATAACTGTCATAGTCACATGACCATTTCATTAAATATAAGATGTCCTGTGCATTTAAAAAAAAATTTTGGTCATCTACTGCTTAGCGGTGATATAGAGATGTCAGTTTAGGAAGTGTTTATGTTTAATAAAAAAGCTCACTTGGCAAACATTTGACTTGAAATGTTGATTTTACCTTCCTCAAGGTTCAACGAAATGGCCTCGTTCTGAAAGAAAGCTTCTCTTATCCGGATGTTGACTTTAATGGTGAGGCATACGTTGGACACAGTGTTTTGTTAGTTAGATCCGCCACTGTAGTTGTAGTTCACGGCATGTATGAGTGCGTGTTGTTTTTGTCTTCTGAAGTAGACCCTACTCGTCTTAGTAAACCTTTTCCTTTGTGTAGCCTTGAACTTGGTTTAGAGAAAACTTTTTCCCACGCTTCACATAGAAATAGCCAAACTGATGAAGTGTTCGATATGTACACATGTACTTCTGGTTTCTTTGACCAGTTCCTTTCTATCCTTGATCTTTGACCAGTTCCTTTCTATCCTTGATCTTTGTTCAGTTCCTCTCTATACTTGATCTTTGACCAGTTCCTTTCTATCCTTGATCTTTGATCAGTTCCTCTCTATACTTGATCTTTGATCAGTTCCGCTCTATACCTGATCTTTGATCAGTTCCTCTCTATACTTGATCTTTGATCAGTTCCGCTCTATACTTGATCTTTGACCAATTCCTCTCTATACTTGATCTTTGATCAGTTCCTCTTTCCTTGATCTTTGATCATTTCCTCTCTTTCCTTGACCTTTGACCAATTCCTTTCTATCCTTGATCCTTGACCAGTTCCTTCACACACTAAAATCTTCACATTTTATGCCTTGCCATTCAACTTCCGCTTGTCCAAGACAAAGGACAAAATGGTTAAAAAACAACAACACACTTCTAAAGTGAAACATAAGATGGCAGCCATTATTTTGGAGAAGTTGAAATCTTGTCCTCAAAGTAATACGGACCAAAAACTTTAGGTTTCAAATGACGTGTTAAAAAAACGTGGCAGTCAAAAGTTTGGCTACTGGCTAACCGCTGTTAAAAAATAAGACACAGAATACTTGTAATCCTTGCTTGATACAACGCTTGTGAATACAAGGCTTGCCAACATTTCGTAGTTCTATTTTGTAGTCTTTCGCTCATGTTGACTAGACCTTCCGTTATTGTATTAAAGAGTTTTATATAAATTATAGTTATTTATTTATTCATATTAATTCATCTATTTATTTATGTTATTAATTATTTATTTTAATATTTGTGGTTATTTGTATTGACTTTTAATGCATTTTTTACATACATAGAGAAAGAGAGCGAGCTTAGTGGTTAGCATCTAAATACTTTAATATTGAGTAAGATGGAATAGAAGAAAGACCTTAATAATACACACACCCATATATATATATATATATATATATATATATATATATATTTATATATAATTTTTATTTTTTAATTTATTAAAAAATAAAAACAACAAAAACACCCTTTTTCTTACTCTTTATTTTGCTTCAATCATCCAGTGAACATCTCCACTGCTAAGTTTATTGAAACAAACAATAATACTCTAGGTTTTTTTTTTAATTGCAAATTAGCTAATTAAGATCACCTTTGAGCTTCGTGTGTCCGTTGTTTTTAATGAATGTCTTTGATTATACATTGGCAAGTTTCAAAACTTCCTAAGACAAATTGTATCAACCAACGAGAGTGTGTCGATGCTTAATGAATGAGAACATAAGCGTACTGGTTCTCAAACTCAACATTATAATAAAAGTGCCCTCTTCAGACCTTGCCATCTATGGCGCAGATGATGTTAAGGTCATCTGTTTCTTTGGCCAACGGTTAACGATCAGGGTGTTATGTGGCCAGCACAACGACCAACCGCCTTTACTTTCTCCAACTAAAGTCAGGTACCAATTAGAGTTGGATGGACTCAGGGGCGCCCTAAAAATCCCGAAATTCAAAATCCCAATCTTCACTGGAATTTCGAACCCAGGACCTCAGGTTCGGAAGCCAAGCGCTTAACCATTCGACCACCGCGCCCCCTCAACATTATAATACAACTATAAAAAACAACTAGGGAAATAGGGATGTAGACATGGAATAGGAACGCTCATGAAAAACCAAGATCTAGTGAATTGTTAGCGTCACGATCGTGTGACGCCGGGGATTGTAATAGTTGTAATAATATTATTGAATAATATTGACGATGACGATCTAGGATTCAACTGAGTAAAGCTTTGACTTTAAAATACAGGAACTTTTATTTTAATCCAACATAAGTACAGCTATGTACAAATAAATATTAATATAACTTGTAATTGTACAGAGACATACTTTCTTTCTAAATATTAGATCTACAAATGCGACTAACTCTTAGATGATTTCCAGCTCGACTGCCGGGCGCACTTTTCCGCCCGCCTTTTTAAAAATGTCCCTTTATTCAAACCAACGAATCAGATTTGAATCTAGACGTGTGCAAAGTACGTGGCTAAAATTCCAAGGAAAAGTCCCAGAGTAGGAGGTTCTGACAAAAAACCCAGATTCTAGGTTTGGATAAGTGGCCTTACTAAATAATGAAATACATAGATAAACTTAGAATAGCAATATGTGACAGTTAGTATTAATAAAATTGGATTTTTTTTTTTTGGGGGGGGGGGGCTAAGACTAAGTATGACACTGGAATATTTTGGATATCAGTGTATCATTCAAGTCAAAGTGAATGGAAATAGTAAGAAACAAATCTATATGAAGCTTTTTTTTTTTTTCATTTTAAAGGTCAATTAGTATTGGACCGAATTTTTCAGCTAGACAGAATACTGCCATTATCGCCATCAGAAGCCTAAAAATTAATTACAGTTTGACAGGCAACTGTCACCTGGCTACTTCCGTGCGGGGGATCTAAAATGGCTTCCTATCTCGCATCATTTTTTTTCGCTTCTGTTTTACACATTTTTTTTTAAATCAAAAGAGATAATATGTTAGACTTATTACCCGTATGCACTATGAGAGATTTTATTTATTTATACACATTTTTTTTTGTCACTCCTTCAACAAAAATGTGCTAATGGATATGTTTTAACGTAGTTCAACGCTGCCTGGGCATGGAGGGTAAAACAACAGCTAAATCTATTTTCGTCTGGCTTACAGTGTTAATGTAAAATCTCAACCTTTCATCCTACCAGTGTTCAGTGAAATGACCTGTACATGT
>JADKLZ010000003.1:26106594-26118741 GCA_021533235.1 Biomphalaria straminea
GCTCTAATTTAAAGTGTAAAAATTATTAAATTAAGCCATTTTATTACTTACAACAGATTCCCCGCGCCATCCAGTCGAGTTAACATCCCTATAATTATTTGTCTGTTAAGCTATTGCTTTAAAAGAAATCAAACACATTTTTAACATTTTAAAATATAGTCATTTTGTCTCTCTAACCTTGCTAATGCTTTTTTTTTTCCACCACAATTGTCCACAAACACTCGTAATAAAGGTCTTTTGCAAGTTAATGGATTTTTTTATAAAGAATTATAAACCATTTACGCTCCAGAAAACTTTTCTCTTAGACTATTAAATACATAAATAATTCGAGTTTTAAATATGGCTCTAATTTTTCGCATTATAAAATAAGTAAAAGAGAATTAATGGAGCTAAAAATAGATTACTCGTTGTTGTTGTCTGACCTAATTCTTTGTGAATTATATATATAGATTAGTGGTGTGTGTGTGCGTGTGTGTGCAATGATGTCTGCGCGCCCATCTTAGTTATGCTTTTGTTGTTCGTTCTGAGATTTTGAAAAAAAAAAAAAGAATTATCTCCCCTTCTTCTTTCATGTGCACTTATCTCCCCTTTCCTCCGCGTGCACTGCTTCCTGCATTCAAAGGTTATAATTATGGGATGTATGCGTTGCAAAGGATTTACGAGAAGCCCTGACCTATGATCTGGTTTCGATTTTAAAACTCTAACTGATTGAAGTCTATTTTAACGGGAGGACATTCTCAATAAAATATCTATATTCCAGATAACGAAGCCAGAACACAGGTCTTATAGCTAAAGATAGTAGAGTAATATAAGGACAAGGCGAGTAGAGAGTGTTCATGTCATTATGTAATAGTTTCTCACAGGATCAGATTGCATGACATACTATAAAAACAAAGTAAAGTTCCACTTTTAGACCTTGCGATGTATATAATGTCAAGGTCTTTTGTTTATGTGGCCCAAGGTTAATGAGCATGTCATGTGGCCAGCACAACGACCAACCGCCTTTACTTTTTTCCCCCAAATAATTAGAGCTGGGTGGACTCCGAGCGCCCCAAAATAAAAATTCCAGTCTTCGAACCCGGGATCCCCGGTTCTGAAGCCAAACGCTGTACCGCTCAGCCACCGCGCCTCCTATAAAAACTTAAGAAATACACAAAACTGTAGGATTGAAAAATACTTAATTACTTAATTCCCCACAGCATATCTTTTTGTAAACCATGCCAAGGATTCTTTTTTTTAAATCTCTCACTCTTTGTCTCTCTGTTTCTTCACCTCTCTCTCTCTCTGTCCTCTTTCTTTCTCTCTTTCCCATTCTTTCTCTCACCCCGCCCCCATTATCTCTCTCTCTCTAATTCTCTTCCCTGTCTCTCTTTCCCTCTCTAACTCTCTGTATCATGAAGCAGCATCTTTTTTTTTATTTCAGACTAGTTTAGGGTTAAATCGAATCAGAGGGATTGACTTGATCATTAATTCACCAATAGCTTTGTTAATGTAAACAATCAATCTATGTATTGAGAATAAAATGTGCTCATCCTTCATTCCACTATTTCTAAGTAATGAGAAATACTGTCCAGATAAACAAGTTATTGACTGTAATCTTCAAAGGTGCTACTTTCGATTGATCGTCATGAGAGGACGGCTTCCCGGGAATTGCGTTTACACGTCAGTCTGCGCTGATCAGGTCTGACTCAAGGACGTGGTTCCTGTCGATTTAGTCAAATAATTTATGACCTAACCATCGTTATGCCCTGTCAAATAGTGTCAGTTATAATCTATCTGACTTAATCATCACTCACAAATGACAGGTAGACAGCTCTTAAAGAAGCTTCGAGAATCTTAAAGCCAAACTTTACCGGGTTTCAAACTCAGTCTCTCGGGTTCTGCAGCCATGCATCGTTACGTTCGACCATTTGGCCTATTATTACGGATAGTGTATAAAATATAGGACACTAAAAGTGTCTAGGACAGTAATCTATTTATTTTTTAACCAGAATTTATAGTGTACTCTTGTGGTGACAGCGTAGCATGGTGAAGAGAGAGAGAGAGAAAGAGAGAGGGTGTTGGAGTAGAGGGAAAGGGAAAAGAAAAGAGAGAAAGAAAGAGAGAGTGACCAGCTTAATGAGAGAGTACAATTAATCATCTAATAAATGTCATGACAACAGTTCCTGTAACTAGATTGATGAAGTGTTACCTCATTTACAACTCACACGTATAAAAAATTAATTTATTTTAACACTTATAATCACAACAATTCAATAAATGTTAAAATTTGATTGAAAACTGTTTCTACATGCAGATAGTTGATGAACATATTGAGTCATCGAACATGGGCAGTGTTCTGCTATTAAAGAACACGAACCACTGCCTTTAAACTGTTGTAAAAATGACATGACCCACAGAGATATACCAGAAAACACAGGCACACAGGCACACACACAGATACAAAACATTTTTTTTAGACAAATAAAGAATTTTTATATAAAATGTGCAACTTACTATTTTTTTTTACTTTTGTATTCAATATACCTGTCTGTCTAGTAAAATAGTTTGTACAAATTTTACACAATTATTTCATTTATCTGTCAACGTGCGAATAAAAAATAACTAGGCCAAATTAGTTCAGTATTTCTAAAAATGTTTTTCTTGATTTTAGAATCAAAAAGTGATACAACACTATTATTTTACTTTCGAGGACCATTTAAAATCCATAACATAAAAAGCATTAAAATGTCTTTTCTTTTAATCCTTATGATATTAAAAATAAATGTTTAGAAAAGAAATTATATGATTTTAATGAGAAACAATAAAAAAAAACGTAGGAAAAAAATCAAGTTGTTTAATTTCTGCTTTTTTTTACGTTGTTAGTTGGCAGCAGAAGCAAGGGAAATCACTGCAAAATATTTCACGAGTGAAGAGCAGAAATCTAGATGTAAACAAAGGCTTCACGAATCATAAACTTCCCTACAAGAAATGACAAGTCTCTTCGCTTCTACCCTCACAGCCAGCACGTGACTTCAAGTGTTATTTGAAGTTTCAAAAATTAACTTTGCTCTTCATTAGCGGTAAGCGAGTAGTGTTTTTAAACGTAGTGACTTCAGGTAGTGGTTTGTAAACAATGCTTCAAAACTTATTGTCGACAATTATGCTACAATTGAAACTTTTTTCCGGCCAGATTATCTTGTTAGAGTAATAGAGACTTGTTTGAAGAATGAAAATTGGCTGTCACACTTGTTGCTCAGAGTGAACTAGAGAGTCCTGGGCCTGGGTTTAATTAAGTGGTAGCACACTGGAGGCACTAATAGCCTTTGATTACTTTTCTAACTTTGTCGATGTAGGCACGCTTCTTTATTAGGTCAATAGGTGCAATATTTTTGTTTTCACTAGGTATTATCGTACAGTCGTTTGAACCATCATTTTCTAAATATAGTAAGTAACAGCAAAAAATAAAAAAAATAACTTTAACTCAAATTAGAAAGCTTATCTAATGGTAAGAACCGCGATATGAATGTGTCATATATCTCAATACTGCAAGATTTAATTCCATTTTTCTATATTAATCAACATTATTAATTATCACTAATTACTTAATTCTGTTATTGATTCATGCATTGTCATCGACAATGAATAATTGTGCAGGATTTCATAAATACGTTTCCATATGTTTTTTTTTTTTTTGTTATTTTTTACAATTTCATTAAGTTTAGTCTTTTTTTTTAAGTCTTTGATTTCTGCATGAATGTTACATAACTGTACTATGAGAGTCAAAGTATTTATTTAGGAAGGAAAAAATGTGAAAAATTATAAATAAGACAACCTTAATTAACAAATAATCTTTAGAATTACATTTGATTATTTTATCTTACTCTTTAATTCTTATCGCCTAATTCTCTAAGCCAGGCTTGTCTCCCTTTAGCTTAGTCTGTTTTTAATTTATAAATTAATTACGACTAATGATAAAATAATGGATAAATTTGTCGATCCATTCATGTTTTCTTCGTGGCAATTAATAATTGTGCGAAGTTTAAACTTGATCTGAGAATGAGAAGTGGAAGAAATAACAAGTACAAAGTTTGTACCAGAAGAAAGATTCGCTCTAACTTTTGTCAAAAGAAAAAGTAAGCAAAAGTTTGGGCTGTCATTTTCTGACAACCGTAAATAAAAGTAAGTCTCCTTTTTACACCTTGCGATTGATAGGGCAGATATCTGTATATAAGGCTAACGAATGTCTTCTGGCCAGCACAACCAATAGCCTAATGTCAGGCATCTATCAGAGTAGGGTGGACACATGAGTTCACCAATTAATGTCAGAACCCCGAGTGTGTGATTTCCATTGCCCTTGGTGAAAACTATTTTCATATTTCCAAAAAAAAAATGAAGCCAATAAATAGTCTACATCCAGGGAGTAGAGATGGCCCTTGAGTCTAGATCCAGGGAGTAGAGATGGCCCTTGAGTCTAGATCCAGGGAGTAGAGATGGCCCTTGAGTCTAGATCCAGGGAGTAGAGATGGCCCTTGAGTCTTGCAGGGAGTAGAGATGGCCCTTGAGTCTTGCAGGGAGTAGAGATGGCCCTTGAGTCTACATCCAGGGAGTAGAGATGGCCCTTGACTTCTTTTTGTATTCGTCTTCTTATTTCTTGTTTGTACTCTTACGGTCTCGAGTTTTGATGGCAATAAAAAATGGTAGCACCACTAACTTTAGTGCGCGTGTGTGTATGTCCATGATGTCTGTGGTACGAAGGGAACATTGTAAACACCAGATTGAACCAGGGAAACTGTATTGATATTCAAGACTAAACCTGTATATGTATGTGTTATTTAAAAAATTCATGGTTGTTCTGTTTTCCCTAGACTTAAAAACATCTCTGGGAAACCAGCCACTTGCCCATTTGGTTCTGCTGACAATTAAATGGTACTTACATTTTCAGTACGGTAGCCCAAAAGGAACTTGGAGTGTGTGTGTGTGTGTGTGCGTGCGTGCGTGCGTGTGTGTGTGTGTGTGTGTGTGTGTGTGTACCTGGGTAATGCAAATTGAGTGTCTGAACAAGACCGAACATGGCAGGTAGAGTCATTCCAATGTATATTGAATATAGTTCATCCACTTTAAACTAGACAACACACTGTAAGGGTGAAGATTTATTGGCCAAAGGCGGACACAAATAAAACATGTTTGTTTTCCTAACCAACAATTAAATGTAATCCACCCATGACATACAGCTATCTAACTGTTTTAGTCACTGGTCAATGTATCGTTAGATGCTTTTAGTTATTAAAGGTAATAAGTATCTACGTATTTGATGTATGCATGCATATATTTTCTCTTCGGTTCTCCACTGCAAAAAAATCTGGTCCAATCAAACTGAAACTCTTCAGCTTCGAAAGACTAAATTGATCCGAGAATGGGAAGTGGGAGACAGAGGGAGTGAGTAGATAGAAGCTTGGTCAAAAGTAAATCTAGTTCTGGACCTCACCACGGGATATAGCAAGCTCTATGGAGCGAGGCAAAGCTGGTCATTCCCGACAAGAATAATAGGAACAAAAGTTGAAAGAGTTCGTCATTTAATACTTGCACCAATGCTAAATAAACCTGTGCCATAGGTGGCTGAAATAGATTTTTTTTTCAGATTTTTTTAAAAGCCATAAGTGGAGATGTTCCATTAGTAATTAAGACAGTATTTTTCTGTAACTGGTAGCGACAGTTTTCATTTGCAATAAAATTTATATTCAACGTTTCTGAGACAGAAATTCCGTTTTGATACATAAAATATTTTCATGAGTCTCACTGCTTGGTGTCCATGGGATTCTCAGTGAGCCATATGTTACAGAGGACACTGCAATCATTGCATGGGGCAGAGTAAACAGCCAGGGTTGAATGTAGCACGGACAGCTGTTCGCGCTATGATCTACCTTCACATGTACTCACCTCTCAATACAAACAGCCACTAAAGTGAGCACCGAGGAGTAGAGGGAGCAGACCAAGATGGTCCTGTCTATCGAGCAGGCGACCTGTCCCAGCTGCCAGCCGTCGTTCAGAAGAAACAGCACGATTTCTGGCAAGCCAAACAGCATGATCAACGAGTCAGCCAGTGCAAGGTTCAGGATCAGCATGTTAGTCATGGACCTGTTCGGAACAAATGAATTCGAAATAGGGGGAATAAGCCAAATACTTTAAGATTTGAGCCAATATATATATATATTTGAAACACAAAAAAAAGGAAAGAAAAAAAATTAATATCTATATATATAATCCTCAAAGTAAAAGGTCAAACAAGCAACAAGTAAATGGGAAGATCCCATGGCGCAGCATGGTGTGAATGGAAACTGGTGCATCCCAATCCGCACTATTTTCATTCACAAAATAGCATAGATATAAATAAATATAGACTGGTAAAAGGAAGTAACTTCTCGTAACTTGTAAACATGTGTATATACCTACAATTGAATTCGGATTCCCAAATTATAAAAAATTTAAAAATTGCATGATCTTCAGTCTTAGAGATTAAACACAATTTATAGACATAAAACAATTGCAATGCACACATTTTTGTTTCATAAAACTCTGTTAAGAATTTGTGTAGTGAATGGAAGGCAGGTTAAAAAAGTGGAAGCCGGAAGAGATTATATTGTGTCGTAAGACTTTTGAAACTAGAACGACAATACACAGGTAGATACTACTCTCAGGTTTGACTTTAGAAGTACTTTAATTAATATCACAAATTACTTTACTTTTACTTTACAAAAGATTTCAATAATTTTCGGAGATTTCCAGGACTTTTTCGTAGGCCTATATTTAATAACATTTTGGAGATATCCAGGGGCTCCTGGTAAATCAAGAGGCCGCGGGAAATCTGTTATATCATCATGTTATAAAATGGTTCAATTTAATAATTTATACACCTAAAAATTAGCACGGGTCCAAAGAAAATGCGGGACCCACTGCGGTCGCATATGTTGCAATGCCTAAGGCCTGCCCTGCAAAATAGCGGCGTATGGTATGCCGCCGGTCGACTAGTTTAAAAATAAAACAAAATGTTTGTTTTAATAAAAAAATAGCTGTATTATATTTTTTAAAATATTAATTAATATTGTAAAATTCTTTTAACCTCTTTCTTTCTTGAAGATGACAGAATTACGTACATTATTATTGCATTGGCCGAAACAGCTACACAAGGTAAAATATAAATCCTCTCCACAACTTTAGGTTTCATAACTAGTCTTTCAATTCCAATTCACCATATTAAGGTTATTGTACCCTTCTATATTGAATATCTGGATATTTATATATATATATATATATATATATATATATATATATATATATTGAAATCTGTGATACTTGTTTGAATAAGTGTTAATAAGCATGTTAACACTAAATGTTAAGACCACAACACATTCATGCATTTCCATCGGAAGTAACTAGTACAATGTATTCATGAGAAAACATTATTAGTATTATAGCTTTTTATATAGCGCTACTTTCATGCTTACAGCATGCTCAGAGCGCTTTGATCCAATCTCATTTGTAGACCAGTGGGGGGGAGGGGGTATCTAGGAGTTGGTTTCCCATGCTGCCTTTGGGCGCTCAGTAAACACAACTCTGCCCGAGTCGGGTGTCGAACCTCGAGCCCCCTTCTAGGTAGCCAAGCAAGCCAAGCTCAAGCCGCACTTAGCCTCTCGACCACGCTTCCCACATGTTGTAATGTCTTTTGGAGATTGTAATTCCCCTCCCCCCCATCTTTTCTCACAGAGTTCACCATGTGACGGAAGCCGATCGACTCCTGGCTTCAGAGCTCTTTGATTTCTTAGTGAACCGCCCACTCCCTCTATTACAATGAAACTGTATCAAAGGAGAAAGGTGAGCGCTAAAGTGTAGGAGGGTTAAGACAAACAACTGGCGGACAGAAGAACATGGCGCTGTTGAAAAAACAAAAGTCTACTTTGTAATGCTTGTAAACCACAAATAAAATAGATAAAATAGTGCTGTTTTGGTTTATTGATTCTTGTGTGTGCATGGCTTTGCTTATTTTTTTATTTTTTGCTCCAAAAGGTGGAGGTGAGTCTTTTTTTTGTGTGTTGCTCAAAAGTTATTGTTCTTGGTAAATGTGCTCTAGTTTACCTCCCCTTGGTACTACTACTTTGATTTTTGTTTTCTATTTGTATAAAGCCAGTGGCGTAGCATCCATGGCGCGAAGGGGTTCAATGAACCCGGGCCCACGACCATTTAGGGCCCACACCCAATGGTGTAACAACCATGGTGCCAGGGTCGGATTTACCTTTATGCAACATAAGCTCTACCACTTACAAATGAGCTTTTAAAATATGCATTTTTCGAATATTTTTTTCTGCTGCGATCCACAACATTTAAATATTCGGGGTATAATATCTTTTCAAAGAACAAATCGATTGTAGTTGCACTGTAGTAAGGGCCTGTACATTCATATTAGAATATTTTTCAAGTAAAACATCATTCAAGAGGACCTTTTTAAATAGGTTGAATAATGAGCTTCGCACGGACCCAACTGCTCCAGACCCACTAGCTGTCAAGAGAAAGGCCTCAACATGGCTGTTTTTGTGTGTATGTGTGTGTTTTTTTTTCGCCGAAGCTTGAGAAACAATGCTTTATTTTTTCATTTTAATATGTATGCTGTACGCGCGTTTATTCTTAGTGTTATAGTGTTTGTTGGGCGTTAGGGTTAGGAAAAAAATCGCCCCACTTTCTTTTCAGGTAGGCCCTTATTGTTTCAACAAAAGCAGCCGCTTATGCATTGTATTCACTACGCTTAATGGTACTTAAACATGATCTGAAATTATTTTTTTCAGGTGTGTTCATGAACTTGCATAGAAATGTCTTTTAGTAAATGTACCGATACATACAAACTACTGATATTTGACATATGGGGGGGGGGATGGGGGCCCATCAACACATTCTTGAACCCGGGCCCATGGGTATCTTGCTACGCCACTGTATAAAGCTCACTAACAAATGTTCAATGTTTACAGCAAGAAGCTTGTATGTGCACTAATCTCTTTAACTAATCACAAACTTATCTGCATTTGGCATTACGTACATGCTAAATGGGCACGATGCTATTAGATGCCATTTATAATAAACAGAGCAACTTTCTAATATATATATATATATATATATATATATATATATATATGGATGGATTAGCCCGCTGCTATAGAATATGAACCAGGTAGTGAAAAATCATACAAAAATATAACAAATTTGAACTGGTTTCTTTAATTGAATTTACTGTACTGCACGAATGAAGCAGTTAGGCAGTGTTTATGTGAGACATATACACCTTTTTATTGTTTTAAAAAAACGTATACAGGTATTTATTATTCACTGTCTGTCGTGTCATCAATGTAACATACAAAGAGATTAAAAGTGAAACAAAAACACCTTCAAATGATCCCACACTTCTAAAGAAGCTAGAGATATTCCAAAAAGAAAGATCGAGCGCTAGGGAGAAATAAGTTGTGGGTGGCATTTATTGATTGGGCATTGAATCAGCTGTGGTCAAGCACCGATTGAGGAAAGGTCATCTTTCAGCGAATAGACAAAACATTTTTTTGTTAGCCCATTAGTTGGTCAATGTAGTAGTCTTATTGAAAGATAGGGGCAACATAACATCTCTACATGACACATCCTACATCTATGACCTGACTATATCCATGACACAGCGGCATCTATTATTACGTAAATGTATGATACTTCTCCATCTATGACATAGCTAAATTTATACCAGCTAAAGGATGTACAATGAAAGCCGTGATGTTTATAACAAACAAGTATACACGTTTTACTAGAGTAACGCCATTAGTCAATCACTAAATGTAGTGACACTTCAGGACAGAAGACTAAAAAGTAAAGTACCGGTAGCAATAAAACATAAAACACTAAAACAGAACTTAGAAATACAGAAACAGAACTTAGAAATACAGAAACAGAATTTAGAATTACAGAAACAGAATTTAGAAATACAGAAACAGAACTTAGAAATACAGAAACAGAACTAAGAAATACAGAAATAGAACTTAGAAATACAGAAACAGAACTTAGAAATACAGAAACAGAATTTAGAATTACAGAAACAGAATTTAGAAATACAGAAACAGAACTTAGAAATACAGAAACAGAACTAAGAAATACAGAAATAGAACTTAGAAATACAGAAACAGAACTTAGAAATACAGAAACAGAACTTTATTCAATACTTAGAAAGATACAAAGAGGAACATTTCGTGTTTCATATGCAAGGACTGATTCATACAAGTGCTCACTTTCTCATCGTGCCATTGGACTAATTGAGCATGAAACTGGTTGCCTGAATCAGCCAGGAAGACCAATGACTTTGTAGAGTTTAAGTCTCTAATTAACATGCGTGACTAGATTGACATTGATACTGTAGAACGTAATTATCTTCTATTTGGAGGGACAGTCTTTAATGTGTACAATAAGATAATCTATAATAGTGCTACATCTACGATTGAGCTACACATGAAGGGCAGTCTTTATTGTATAAGATAATATATAACAGTGCAACATCTATGACTCAGCTGCACATGTATTGCTGCATGTTCCCAAAATTTATTATACATTTCGATACATTTGTGTGAAATCTAGTTAGCTTGATTTTTTTTTCTATCCATGACAATACTATCTAACAGCAGTGAAAGCCTTTAGCTCTACTGACATTCAAAAGGCAGTGATACATCCACATAGAAAAACAAAGTGCTAAAATTGAGCTGAGTTGAGATAATAACTTCTGCCCTGCGATGTTATCTTTTAACCATAACGCTATTTTATTCCTGACGTATTCTTGACGTTTACCTGAGAACAACAAGATGGTCAAGCAGAGTCGCATGCGATTAGAAACAGGAGCTCAACTCTCTGCTTGTTTACATCTGGATTGTGGACCCCCAACGTTTAAATGTGCCATATACGCATTGAGTGGGAGTAGAGGCACGTGTGTTGTCTCTGATTGCATTGCAAATAAATACAGTGGTGTCTGAATAACTACCATTGTTGAAGTTTGCAATGGGACGATGCATGTAGTAAATATGACAACTCTTTATGTACCCACAAGCGCTCTGAGTACATATAATAAATGGTAACACATGGCTCTATGCTATTTGTGTGCCAAAACAGGACCTGGTCAAGCGCGGCACCATGACAATAGTTGAAGGATCTAGTTTTTTTTTTTATTTCTCAACGTATCAGATATACAATCTAGATTTATGGGAAACATATAAATTTAGTCGTATAATTTTTGTGTCAAAAATCATCTGATAAAAGTAAAATCCTGTCCCACAATTCATGCAGAATCTCTACTAAAATGTTATGTTTATGTGATTGATAAAGCACAGCTATCTTACCAACCATCAGATCAAATGGAAATCATTTTATTTTATTTGTGATTTAGTTATTAATATTTTCATAGTCACGATACTGAAGGTTATATATATATATTTTAGATTAAAACAAAAAACTAAGAAGCATGTTGTTACATACAATTATAATATAATCTATTCATGTAGGCGTCATTATAGTTCAGGAACAATAATTACAGATAAAAAAAAACTTAACTAAATACAGCATTTATACCACCTCCATTTTTTTTCCAATACGTTCACACACACAGTTACACACAAAAGTTTTAATATCAAAATAAAACCCAGACTAACATCAAACCTTCACATTACTAGCAGGTTGCAGGATGCCACAAAATCATCAAACAAGAGCGCCAAATTATGACAACATAAGAGCCCCTTTAGTAAAACTAAACAATCTCAAATAGTACAGTACGTACAGACATGAATATTGGACCACACAATGCAAAGCAGAACTATATAGTAAACCCACGCGATCAAAACCAAAACCTTAATTGCAAAACCACGCGATCCAAAGCAAAACTTTGTTAAACCACGCGATCCAAAGCAAAACTTTATTGCAAAACCACGCAACCCAAAACAAAACTTTATTGTTAAACCACGCGATCTAAAGCAAAACTTTATTGTAAAACCACGCGATCCAAAGCAAAACTTTGTCAAACCACGCAGTTTAAAGCAAAACTTTATTGTAAAACCACGCGGTCCAAAACAAAACTTTATTGTAAAACCACGCGGTCCAAAGCAAAAC
>JADKLZ010000003.1:26118751-26134843 GCA_021533235.1 Biomphalaria straminea
TGTAAAACCACGCGGTCAAAAATAAAACTTTATTGTAAAACCACGCGGTCCAAAGCAAAACTTTATTGTAAAACCACGCGGTCCAAAGCAAAACTTTGTAAAACCACGCGGTCCAAAGCAAAACTTTGTAAAACCACGCGATCTAAACATGTCTTGTTTTTGTAAGACCACGATCCAATACATGGGTGTATTTCACGTTCCCCCTCTCCCCCACACACAAATTATGTGTTTCTTAAGTACCTCCCAGTTTCTGGCTTATTCAGTTAGCCACATGTGGCAATCAGATGAGACTTACCACACAGTGGCGTCAACTGCGACGGAAATATATCCACATGTGTAAATATTTTCTTGACACAAATTTTTACAACCGAAGCTGGGATGGTGTGGGCCCGTTGCGCCCATTAAGCGATCATCATCCTTCATTACTGCGGCGAGTCTCCCCCCACCTCTCCTCACCACGAGCGGCAGAGCCATGAGCAGGTGAAACTGTGCGCCAAGTCGTTGGGTACACGTGAAATGACGGATGAGTACTTAGAGATAGTAACGTAGTCTCAATCACTTGTATGGTAAGGATGTTTATGTAACACGTACGGCCATGTGATGTTGATACTAAGTGGGGAGTCATAAATCAGACATTGACTCCTGTAAGTACATGCACTGTTGACTGTAATCAATGTATGGAGAGAATTACGATGCTGTCAATATTACCTTTAGTAAAATCACTAAATTTAGAAAGCCTTCAGGATAGAAGACTCAAAAGTAAAGTAGCAATTATACGCAAAAAACTGAACCATGATCTCCAAATACAAAAGAAAACTTAATAAAATACTCAGAAAGACACAAAGATAAAGGCTCATTCCTAGTCCCATGTGCTAGGACAAATCTGTACAAATGCTCTTTCTTCCCTAGTGCCATTAGAGCATGGAATGGGTTGCCTGAGCTAGCCAAGAAAACCAGTGGCTTGGCAGAATTTAAGTCACTGATAAATATACATGTCTGAATGCATGACGCGTAGGACGTAATCATCTTCTTTTTTGAAGTAACGTCTGCATTATATAAGATAAGATAAGATAGTGAACTGATTTTTTAAAACTTCTTAATACTATTAATAGTTTCACAGGACTTGCTAAGAGCCTTCTACAGTCGTATCCGCACAATCGGACTACTGGTTAAACAGAAAAGCCGCTAATTCGGTCCGAATCTTAAAATGCCGAAACCAATCCTATAATAAAGTCGAAACAAAACGACCGCTATGTGGTCCGAAATGACAGTATTGGAGTAGGAAGTAAGAGTGCGGTATTTAGCATGGCAGACCAAGCAGTAACCTAGATATTCTTCTCATATCAGACCAAGCTGTTATATGCAGGGAGATACAATTTTTGCAAATCTGCAGTTGTTTTCGGCGATGCCTCGGAATACGTACTTAGAATATATACGCAATCACATAATCAATTGGAAAACTTACACGCAAACACACAGTGGCGTAACTATGGATTAGGGGCATGGGCGGCCTTAGCACAGTGGCGTAACTATGGATAGGGGCCTGAGGGAGCCTTAACACAGTGGCGTAACTATGGATTAGGTGGTTCGGGGGCGGGGGTGGCCTGACCTCTTTAAGGACCGCTGCATTTCGACATGAGATAAACTTCGGACACTCATATGGAGGTCACCTTCAAGTGGGGTCCCAGGGGATTTTGAATTTTGGACAACCCCACCCCCCCCGTTAGCAACACTACTGCAAACACACACTCTTAGATCTGAGAACGATATGTTTTAATTGGCATGATGGAAAATGAAAGTGTACACTTTGTACAGGCTTTATTGCATAGTTTCTGTAGATGTACAAGATCTGCTCATGCCATTAAGCAATATATGCCAATTAGCAGAAAGACTGCTTTAGTAATAATAGGTTCCATTTTGTCCCATGACACGCGATAAAGTAGATGATGTAGTAAGGCGGTATGCGATAGAGCGAGTCTATAATACTAAAACGTGTTCTTTTCTCCAGATTAGCCCTAATGGCGACTTAATCCTATTATTATTATAGCTTTTATATAGCGCTACTTTCATGCTTATAGCATGCTCAGAGCGCTTTGGTCCAATCTCATTTGTGGACCAGTGGGGGGGAGGGGGTATCTAGGAGTTGGTTTCCCGTGCTGCCTTTGGGCGCTCAGTAAACACAACTCTGCCCGAGTCGGGTGTCGAACCTCGAGCCCCCTTCTAGGTAGCCAAGCTCAAGCGCACTTAGCCTCTCGACCACGCTTCCCACCAATCCTACCAATTTAACAAAAGTTAAATTATAAGAGTAAAAAAAAAACATTTAAATCTCGCCTTTAGTCTCTAAAGAAATTACGTTTTTAAATTTACAATCCGCTTCTCTACAAATCGGGAAAAATATCCAATCAAAACAAATAGGTCCTACACATGCAAATGCACATTGATTGGTCAGACAGAAGAATGACGTATTGCCCTCCTTTTGAATTAGGTCAAGGACAAAGCATAATCCAAGTCGTAAATCTCAGAAATTCTTGTGGGTTCCTTTTAGCCATGTCTTTCTTTTCAAAAAATGATTATTATTAGTTTTCCTGCAACAAAAGAACCTTGGGAGATCATAGGTGGCACCAAACTTTCCTCGTGGGAGGGAGTTACTGCAAGAAACTAGCTGCCAATTTATCTTACAACCGATCGTAGCAGATTTATGAGCAATCGCTTATCCCGTGCCAGAGCTGCGAAGTGTCTGGAGCGGTGTATTGACCCCGTGGTCCTGATTGATGATCCCAACAAGGCAGAGAGCAACATGGCGAATCTTCAGGCGACAATTCAATTCCGCTCCACAATTTAATACCTTCGGTTTGTGTTTCTTTCGTTTCAACATTCTGGTTCATATTTTTATTTCTTTAATCAATATCGTAAGGTTAATAATGTAGAGTAGACATTAGATACTAAAAGAAGAATTTTTTTTTAAAGACTATGCCTCTTTTGTATAATTTATAGAGCGATTTTTATTTTCTTTTATTAATGTTAAATTTAAAAAAGGCAATACCATGTGTAATACCTCGTTCCATATGCTAGGACTAATTTGTACAAATACTTTTTTTCTTAGTACTATTAGGGCATGGAATGGCTTGGCTGAGTTAGAGTCAGGAAAACCCAATGAGTGTTTAAGTCATTGATTAACATACATGACTAGATTGATCTAGGGACAAACATCGGACTTAATCATCTTCTTTTTTGAAGTAACCGTCTGTATTTTATAAGATAGGAAGAAAACAATGGAAAATCTCGTGTAAATTTGAAGTAAGGTATTTAGGCTGACTTTGCAAGTGTAAACATTATTCTTTTAAACTAACAAGTGTTAAGTTCTCACTAAATTCTCAATTCTAAATTCTTACTGGTTTATCGTTTATTTAAATTCTTACTGGTTCATAGCTGAAGTAAATTATCATTGGTTAGTAGCTGATGTAAAATTTCACTGGTCCATTGCCCATTGCTGATATAAGTTGTGACTGACTCTGAGTCAGTGACTCATCCTCATTGTTATCTTACTGATTCATTTTTTGTAGGTAATTTTCACACTTATTTATTTCTTATGCGCTGATTCATTTCTTAAAGTGTGAGAAATTTCATTTGCCCATCATTTGTGCAGCAATGTGCTGCTTCAGATAAAACTTTTCTAGAAGCTCAATATTTTGGGTACTTTATATGAAACGACTCTAAGATGTCTGGCCTGTGTATATATTAAGGTTGGTGTTTGATTTATGTCCGTGTTTATAACAACTTGTAAGAAACCCTGAGATGACTTCTACATAGCAATTCTGGAGTTTGTATGGAGACAGACAAAAATAGTAAAAATATAAGTAGCATTAAACCCCTCCCCTCCGCACTTCCGCTGATCACAAATAGGTTATGGGGGGGGGGAGGGTGATTCGTTCTACACTCTTTCTAATGTATTGACAGGTTGGAAAATATTTTGACATTTTTTCTTAGTGCTACCTAAGGTAATTATTATACATCAACTACACGAGTCTTAACAAATGTGCATTCTGACCAAGTCTTTTTGATCAATGTCCTTCAAAAATGTTAAAAACAATATTTAAAAATATATTTGTGTTTTAAAAAGCTCTTAGACAGCCCCAATTTTTTCCCTGTTTTGTAAAATGTAAAAGTCAAAATTTAGGTTACGATATGGCATGCAGTTCAGTAAACCCTCTCCCATCAACTCAGGATAAGAAAAAAGTCTTTTTGTTTTCACAGCTACCTTTAACATCAGCCCTAACAACAACCAGTTGGAGATGCCAGTTAAAAACCCTGCCATGCATCAATGTCCGGTAAAGTTAGTTGACGAATTTTTTTCCTCAACGTAACTCTCTAACAGCCAATCAGCACGCCCTGAAGGAATCTTCTTCTCGCGTTCGGTCATGCAACGTTAGAGAGATGTGGTCACGTGATAGGTTTGGAGTCTGGTTCACTTTACTTAGCCAACTTGTACATCTCGCGTTTTCTGCTTAATTGTTGCAAGGTGGCTCGTTTTTTCCCCCTTTGTTTGACATGTTGTATAAACCTTTTTTACCACTCCCATTTGTTTTGATAATTTAGTTAGACTTACCAAGGTGTTGATGTTGACACCAACTATTTACAAAGGGAACTGAATAATGCTCATTCTTTGAAGTAAAAATGGTTACATCTACATTGTGAACGTCTCAAATTAAAGTATTTTAAAAGAAAACGTGAAGATTTAATGCTCAAATTTAATTTGATCTCCTCGCTTTTTTTGTTCTGTTTGTACATTTGTTCTACTTTTATTTCGCACTGACCCAATATTTAAAGCAACGTTCTATATAAATATATAATACTAGTCAACCGGCGGCCTAGCATACGCCGCTATTTTGCAGGGCAAGCCTTAGGCACTGCAACATATGCGACCGCAGTGGGTCCCGCACTTTCTTTGGACCCGTGCTAACTTTTAGGTGTATAAATTATTCAATTGAACCATTTTATAACATATAACAGATTTCCTGCGGCCTCTTGATTTACCAGGAGCTCCTGGAAATCTCCTGCAATTGCAAAATATAGGCCACCGAAAAAGTCCTGGAAATCTCCGGAAATTATTAAAATCGTTTGTAAAGTAAAAGTAAAGTAAAAATATCCGGAAATATATAGATAAAAATTGAAAATGGAAATGAGATTAAAAGGGGGAAGCTAGAACAGAAAGCCAGTGAAATTATTATTTTAACGTAATTTGTGATATTAATTAAAGTACTTCTAAAGTGAAACCTGAGAGTAGACTCTAGCTGTATATTGTCGTTCTAGTTTCAAGAGTCTTACGACACAATAATCTGGAAATACTTTTAATATTATGACAAATTAAGTAGACATAATAATTTCATCTCTCTTCCTGTTCATCTCTTCCGGCTTCCACTTTTTTAACCTTCCATTAAGTACACTAATTCACACCATTTTCTATTCACATCATGCTGCGCCATGGGATCTTCCCTTTTTACTTGTTGCTTGCTCGATTGAACTTTTGAACTTGGGAAGAAGAGAATTATATATATATAGATATAAAGGATGGACCAATAAAATCTCTCACACTTTAATGAAAATGTGTGAAAATTATCTAGAACCAGTAAGGTTACACTTCGAAATATAGAACAAAGTCTCGAGTACCAACAACGGCTAAAGATCAGTTTCGTAGACTTTAAGAAAGCTGCCTGGTTGTGCGGTTCCTACGCCGGACTATCGTTTGCATTTATTCATGATCCCGGGTTCAAACCCTGCCTGCTCCCATCCCCCGTCGTCCTACGGGAGGTTTGAACTAGGAAGTAAACTATCTTCAACTCTGAAGGAACATCCGAAGCATGTACAACATTCTACAAACATAAAACAAAGCTTTTGATAGTGTCCATCGAGAATCACTATGGAAATTATAGAATACAGCATCACAGAAAAATTCGTCCAGGTCCTACGACACCTCTACTGTCAATCTAGTTGCTGCATTAAAACAGAAGAATGAACAACCGAGTGCATGCTATCTCCCTTCCCTTTCCTCCTAGCCATCGACTACTTAATGAGGAAAACAATGAACCAGACTGCCTTTAGTATTCCATCGTGTGAACAAAACCGAATGATGGACTTCGACTTTGCCGATGACGTTTCACTTCTCTATTAATACGTTTATAGTGATAAACTCTAGGTCCTGATCTAATGAAACCTTTCCCCCCTTTTTACGGATGCCTTGCCACAATAAAGACTTTCCCAACGTGCACTTCAAGTTTCCATAAACAAGTAAGCTCTTCACGAGGCAAAAGGAAGGGACTTAAGGAATAAAGAGATTATCAAGAAATAAAGGGACTGACTGATAAGACTGAAAGGTTCAAGTGGCCTGACAGTTCTAGATCTGTCTCGACACCCCGGTACACACATTTGTGCTTAGCATACAATTTTTGTATGTGCCTTGAATTTGTGTGTCAATATGTCTGTTTTTTTTTATTTAGCGCTATTTCCTGCTTCTAGATTTCTCAATGTGCTATGATCCTCTCACTTGTCTAGACCAGTTGGGAAAATGGGGGGAGGGGGGGGAGGGAGAAAAGGATACTTGGATGAATTTTAAGATAATTGGTTTTTAAAAGTATTTTAAAAAAAGGGGGAAGACCTGAATTGGAACTCATGGCTCAAGTCTACTCGGGCCGACGCGCTAACCACTCGGCTAGTGAAGAGCTTTGACTAGAGAAGATTGTATAGTTATATATTGTTTGTTTTAATTTAGAGCGGCGACCTAGCCTATATTTAGCTTATACCACTAATTCAGCCAAGTACAATTTATTTTCCTTGTTCAAGATACCAAACGAAATAATTAATTACAAAGAGTTAATTAAATAATTGTTTATTTATTTGTTATTGATTCTTGTGTTGTCAGGTAAAAGAAATAAATGTGAAACATTTAAGCTTAATACAAGATTGGATGTCGAAGACATAACGTTTACAAACTTTTCATCAGACAGACAGACAGGTTGAGTTGATATAAGCTTTGTTAAAATGGATGATATATTCAAGCACAGTGCACTTTAGTTTGGTTTTTAGCGTCAAAAGAGTTGTTTTTTCCTTTGACAAGTCACTAGCTAAAAGCTGAGATTGACAAAAATCAAATACATCATATGAAAAGTGCTGAAAACAGAAAGATGAAGCTGTTGTTGATGGTTGTTGACTTGTAGCACCAAACTGCTGGCAGACCAAAAAAAACACTGTAGGCGTACTATAGTTAAGCTTGTAACATTTGAAAGAACTTGATTAACTCCTTTGTGAATAATATTTTATTAACGCTTATTAAAATATAAACCAAATCAACTTGACATGAAATAAATGTAGAAGAGTATAATAGTATTATGAGCAAAGATGTAACTCAGTACAAAACTCTGGCAATCTGGAGTCGTCTTTCGTACATAAGACCGTTCAGGACAATTTTACATATCTTGTCATTCACAGCCAATCAGTGCCTCTTCCTATCGTCACCATAGAAACACACACATACACACAAACACAACACACTCATTCTTTGAATTGCATACAACACGATTAGAAATGTGAGCCATGCTAAACGAATAAAAAAATTAAAATTAAAACAAGATTTTAGTTTTTGAAAAAAAAAACACTAAACAAGCAAAAAATATGAAAATACTTTTTAAAAAATTATTTAATGGAAAAAGTGTACAACTACAGTCGTATATATTAAAATTGTAACATTTATTTCCCTTTTTTGCTATGTAAAAAATTAATTAACACTAATTAATTAAATACTATTTTTTTTAATGATTAATGATTTGTTAGAGGCAATGAATAATTGTGCAAAGTTTCAACTCGATCCAAGACTGGGAAGTCGGAGAAATGAAGTGTTCCAAATTTGTGACAGAAAAACCCTGAGATTAAAGAACTCTTTAACATTGGGATTCTTCTTCCAAGACTTTTGGTTTTATTGCAAAGTGAACAATACTCTCACCAAACCTAAACAGAGAAAAAGTAAACAAAACATATACACACATACACATTTCTGTGATGAATGGACGGTGAAAAAAAAGAGAATTCGTTTTTAACATGCTCCAAAAACTATTTCGCATTTTTTAAATATAAACTTCAGCCAACAGAGTGCTTTGATATTTCTTATTACGAAAACATGTTACGACGGTACGGTGGACTAATTAGGAACATGGTTGATCCTCAAGGAATGTGCAACTGAAGAAAAGCCTGGCTTCGAACGGGGACTATGCGATGTTGTAAGCAGAGTTAATTATCTCTCTTGTGTTGCGCACCTGACCTCTTCTCATTCAACTCTGAAGGTAGCGCTCACTACCACCGGTTGGCCTGGTTCTATAAAAAAAGCCAAAGTAGGTTATCATGTTTTATTGTGTGGTCCATTGATTAGTTCGTTCAGACACAAAAACATGTTTATAGATTTGTTTTTATAATGTTTAGAATTTGATTTAACCAAACAAAACAGAAATATTATCATCATATTTTCACAACGTTGTATTATTAATGTCTTAAGTGAATTCACATATTCCGTATCAATATGAATGCTTATAAATGGAAGCACGTAGATCTAAAGTTGGCACCTAGATTGCGCGGGTGTTTAACCTTTCCTTTTTTAGTTTTACATGAATTAAAGAAAGTAAGATTTCTACTGGTCCCCGAAAGGGAAATAGCCGCCAAATAGTTTTATGTGGTCTGTCCGTCCCGTTTAGGTTTCATAAACTAGAAAATATGTTTAAATCCGATATCAGGATATTTTAGGTTTCAAAATTTAGATGCAACGGCTATTTTTTTTCTTTTCTGAAAGTGAAAAATTTAATTTTAAAATCAACTATGTAAGCAGTTTATTTTAATTTTCATAAAAATACACTATTTTTACATCTTTACCCTATTAAAAGTAAAAATCACGGGGACTATTTAGTAACATATCTCTGCAAATTTTTTACTACTTACTATATTTAAACAAAATCTTTACTTTAAAAATAAAAAAGCAGAAAAAATCTACACACCACACACGATAGCCGAATATAATTTAAAACAACAATAAAGCAGTAGTGTTGAACATTAGTAACAGTAATAGAGAAATATGGACATATATATTTAGCAGGTCACTTCGAGGGTCGAATTTGACTGTATATTTCCACACAAACTGTATTTGCAAACTGATCTTTTTTTTTTCAATTCCCCTTACAATAAAGAAATGTTCTTCTCTATACAGTTAATGTTCTCATCACCGATAGAGCAGGAAGTATGGGGTGTGACTGTTAGAAGGTCAATACACAGTTTTTTTAACCTTGACTTCTGTCCCTTAGTAAAATAGAAAGAGTTGTCTCCCTTTTCATACATTTAATTTGATATATAGTTTCATTTTAGCTTCAGGTGATTTTTTTTTTTTTTTGAATTTTTTATTTTATTAGATCCAGAAAGAAAGTGATAGAATGAAGACAAAGGCAGGAAGTAGGAAGATAAGATTAACGTAGAAAGAGAGAGAGAGAGAAAGTGAAGAAGACAAACATAGTTTGAAAGAAAAAAAAGAAAGAGAAACAGAGAAAGAGAAATATAAAAAAAAAAACAGAGAGAGAGAGGGAGTCAGCACTAACCTTTGTTATACATGTCATGTCTTTATGAGAG
This sequence comes from Biomphalaria straminea, assembly GCA_021533235.1. Taxonomy (NCBI): domain Eukaryota; kingdom Metazoa; phylum Mollusca; class Gastropoda; family Planorbidae; genus Biomphalaria; species Biomphalaria straminea. Next base: position 26,128,406 of record JADKLZ010000003.1, read on the forward strand.
AGAAAGAGAGTGATGTCATTAACACTAGTTCGTAACAGTGGCGTAGCTAGGGTGGGGGGGGAAGGGGAGAATTTGAAAATCCCCCCGGGCCCCCACATGAGGGGGGCACCCAAATAAGTGTTTTTTTTTCATTTAAAATTAAATATTACACAAATGCCGGGGCCCCAAAAGAGTTCAAGGCCCCCGGGCCCCCAAACGATGGAAAATTCCTAGCTACGCCGTCTACGCCCCTGGTTCGTAAGAGTGTGAGAAAGACACAGAGGAAGAGAGAGAGATTGAGTGAGAGAGATTGAGAGAGAGAGAGAGAGGTTATCCCATAATCTTAAAACTAGGAAACAATGAACTATAAATCCTACAAAGATTGATGTTTCAGATACACAATCTACATTTAAATGCTATCAAATCTTGGATAAGATACAAGAGAAATCTGGCACAAATACTTATTGTGTAAAAAGATTATATCTTCATGTATTGTCCTTATCATAGTATACAATACTATACATACAACGTGTCACTTGAGGAGCAGAGATACAAAGATGTGGGTACGATTCAAGCTCCGGCTAAAGCTAATTCAACTCAACAAAATAGTTGTTTTTATTTTGATACATGTTCTGCTGGTGTTTTTGTTTTCCAAACATAACAAGATATTTTGTTACACAAACTCGTGGTCAGCCCCTGCGAGTCAGTTACCTACATACTACTTTAGGCACGAACTGACGCCCAAATTCAGCTCAAAATTTGGATCAACACGAGCCATCTGTTAAAACGTATTTGCATTCAGTGTGCATGTAGAGTTTTAGAAAACTAAAGTGCACAATTTGAGTCGACTCCTTTGGTTGTTTTCTAGTCTCAAATTTCTAAAGATATTTTGTACTCTTCTTTATCAAACAGTAAAACTTGATATGAATACAAATACATAACAAAAAACATTATATATATATATATATTTCGGCCACCGAAAGAGAAAAGACGCTATTAGTTTTGTGTGGCCTGTCTGTCCGTCCGTCCGTCTGTCCCGTTTATATCTTAGAAACTGGAAGAGAAAATAAAAGTCGGACATCATCACATTTTAGATCATTCAAACATCTGATGCAACGTTTTTCTTTTCCGAAAGTGAGCCAACTAATTTTAAAAATTATTTATGAAAGCAGATTTTTTATAAAAATGCACCACTTGTACAACTATTTACTATTATTAGTAAGAAACACGGGAGGCTCTTTATAGGGGAGCAGAGTATCTACCATACTTTTAACACATTTAGATTTTTTGTAAAAACATTTTTTTTTACTTTTGTATTGCTAAGTTAAGTAAGTTCTGTCATACTTACCACTACATTTAAACAGAAAAAAAATCTATTTACTATGCATATAACTTGAACAGAATTTAAAACAGTAATTAAGAAGTAGTTTTTTTTTATATTATTGCATGAAGAACAGCGTCAAATAGAAAGAGATAACCTTTTTAGCGGCCCCCGAAAGGGGAAAAGACGCTATTAGTTTTGTGTGGCCTGTCTGTCCGTCTGTCTGTCTGTCTGTCTGTCTGTCTGTCCGTCTGTCCGTCCGTCCCGTTTAGTGCTCAGAAAGTAGAAGAGAAAATGAAAATCTGACATCACGATAATATAGAGCATTCAAAGTTCTGATGCAACGGCTACTTTTTTTTTTTCTAAAAGCTCAAAATCTAATTTTTAAAAATATTTTATGCAAACAGTATTTAAAGAGAAAAAACCTAATTAGTATGCAATATAAATGAAACCTACTTTAAGACAATTAATAATCTATTATACTGCATAGGTTTTCACATTTTTTTTTGTTCCAACATACGAGTAACATACCAGTATTTACTCGTAAAGTAATCAACTCATAAAAGAGGTGTTGCTTTTCATCGTTGGATGTTTTTAGATTTCGTTACTCTTCATTGTGTTTTGATTCTATTTGGATATTAAGTGTTGTTCTGTGTTTTTCTGTGCAAGGAGCACACTATTTTTTTATTCATTTTCTGTTTACCTTTTTTAATTTCTTAACTTTATTGTTTACTAACATGTCTATTAAGACATTCACGATTGAGAAAAAGGATCTGGAGGGAGGCCTCGTCCATCCTCCGGGGACCCTTCTTCTCAAACTATCCGGACAGGGGGCAGTCAGAGCCTCGATGGCGACCATCGTTGCCGCCTTGGGGCTCAGGCCGGAGGAGGTGGGTCCCCTGTACCGGTTCGAGAACCCGTATTTGTGGTTTCTCGGCGTCTCCTCACCCGCGGTGAGGGGAAAGATACTGGGCCGAACCTTCGGAAAGGAAGACACTTTCAGGGTGGAGGTGACCACCCTGGAAGAAGAAAAGATCAAAATCACCCTCCACTGGGTGTCCCCCCGCATCTCTAAATCCCAAATGGAAGAAATTGTCAATAGTATGGCGGAGGATGGCTCCAAAGCAGAGGCCCACAAAATAGATGGGACAGACAAGTGGGTCAGCTGGATCAGATCGAGGAAGGGAGCCGAGCTGCCTCATTATATCCAGCTGAAGTATGAGGATGACCCGAGAACGTACAGAGTTCTAATTACAACCCCGGGGAGGAGACAACAGTGCTGGCACTGCCAGAAGGACGACCATTGGTCAAACCAGTGCCCAACCAGAACCACCCCTAGGGGTAATAAAAAAGAAGGGGTAAAGATCCCAGAACCCCCCAAAACATCATACGCTACGGCCCTAAAAGGAGGGAGTGCAAAAAGTACCCAGGAAGTTGGGTCAGGGGAAGAAGAAGGATTTAAAGTAGTAGAGAGGAGGAGGAAGGCCTCAGATGGACAGGGAGGAATTAGTAAGGATAAGGAACAAGCCCCCTCCCCCAAAAAGGTAGAAAGAGGAGGGAGCGCGGGAGGGTCAAACTCCCACAAAAGACTTAAACCAGAAGAAAAAGTAAGGTCGGAGCCTAACACTCCAACTCAAATAAACAGAAAGAGGACCCTATCGTCCTCCTCCTCTTCACTGTCTGACGGCCAGTGCGGTGAGGTAGAGGTGGAGGAGGAGGGCGAAACGAGAGAGGAGGGAGAGAGGGAAGTGGAGTTTCCTGATTCCCCAGGCCGATTGATCATAGATGAGGGGGATGACCCTGGCACACACTCCAGTTCATAAACACAAAAAGCAAATGAAAATAGTGGACCACACACAGACACACACAAACACGCACTCATAGAATACGATAGAATGTTAACACGCACACACAACAACACACCCACACGCAGACATGGCAGACATCACAATTCTCTCTCTAAATATCAGAAGCTTAAAAAACAAACACAAATATTTAGTACACTTAGCCAACACCTACAAAACAGACTTCATATACCTCCAAGAGACAAACACGCACACACGATATCAGGCAATGAAAATCACATCAGACATGGGTTTTGCGGGTGGGTACTTTAGTTTAGGGCAGAATAAAAGAGGGGCAGCTATTTTACAGACATCTAACAGATTCAAAGTTACATACACACACACAGAAAATAACGGTAGGGTAGTCATAGTTAAGGTAGAATCACAAAAACACGCATACACTCTAGTGAACATTTACGCTCCAGCTCAGAGTGCAGAAAGGCCTTTGTTTTTTGAAACTCTGAGCGAAGAGCTACACAGCAAACACGTAGGGGAAAAAATAATATTAGGTGGGGACTTCAACTACATAGAAACGCAATTAGACAGGAAACACACGAACACGCAGGGTCCACCCCCTCAAACCCAAACTCAAACTAACGACTATCTCAAAGAGATAAAAGTTCAACATCGAATAGGGGACGCTTACAGGGGAGTGTACCCAAAGGGGAAGGATACTACAATGAAACATAGCACACACCCAGTGGAGACTAGACTGGATCGTTTTTACACACCGAACGACATTCAAATTAACGAAATAAAACACCTGGACGAGACATTGACTTACACAGACCACAAAGGAGTATTAGTTAAAATAGGGGGAGAGAATAAGGAGGTTAAAAAACAACGAAATTTTTGGAAATTTAACAAAAGTCTGCTTGAAGAACCGCAAATCCAAAAATCTATCGCAGACACGATCCAGAATTGCATAGGAGAAGAGGGAAACGAAGGGGAAATTATAAAAATGTGGCCGGTACTCAAAGAGTCCATTAAACAACAAGTGATAGTTTTAGCAAAGATTAAAAGTAAAAAATTAAAAGACGAAGAGACAAGACTTAAAGACAGATTACAAATTACAACGAACGACATTGACAAAATAGAACTACAAGGACAGTTAGAAGACATATATAAGTATAAATATAAAGGGGCAGAAATCAGATGCAAGTACCCAAGTTTATCGGAATCACCAAACAAACTATATTTATCGGCAGAACAGAATGTACAGAAAGACAGGACAATTACAACAATAAAAGACACTGACGGAGAAGAAACACAAGACCACAAACGGATAAATGATATATTTTGCAAATTTTTTAGAGAAATATACAAGAAAGAACCGACAGCAGCAGACGCACAGAATTTTTTCTTAAACAATGTTAAAACAATAGTAGACGCAGACAAAGAAACCGCAGACAGACCCTTCACTCTAGCGGAACTGAGGGCTGCCCTAGACATGACCCAAAACGACAAATCCCCAGGTCCCGACGGTTTAACATACGAATTTTACAAAGCTTTCTTCCCCCAAATAGGACCGTTACTGATAAAACTATACACAGACATGTTAGGGAAAGGACAGACACCAAAAGACTTTAACCTCGCATACATTACTCTACTACCCAAAAAACCCGAAAATAACACCTCACCTAGCGACTTCAGACCAATTTCCCTATTAAATACAGACTACAAACTTATGACCAAAATGATTTTCCTAAGACTAAAACCCATAATCCCACTCCTAATAGGACAAGACCAATACTGCAGTAACCCTGACAAGAATATTGACGAACTAAACCACTTTTTAAGAGACATTATTTATTACTGCAAGGACAAGGACTTAAAGGCAGCCCTCATGTCCGTTGATCAAGAGAAAGCATTTGACAGAATTGACCACGACTACCTTTTTAAAGTACTAGACAAAACTAACATAAACAAGACACTAACGAAATACATCAAATTGGTCTACACAGATACCGAAAGCCAACTGATCATAAACCAAAAATTTAGTGATAGGATCCCCATAAGAAGATCAGTCAGGCAAGGGTGTCCCTTATCCCCCTTCCTATACACCCTCTGCCTGGAACCCCTGTTAGAAAGTATAAGATTAGACTCAGAAATAGTAGGCATTAAAATCCCGGGCCCCATCCCCGTAGTTAAAATCAAAGCATATGCAGATGATACCACCCTGTTCCCCACCTCAGAAAAAGATGTTAAAAAGATGATAGAGAAATTTACACTATTTGGGAGGGCGAGCGGGTCAAAAATTAATTTTTCCAAATCTTCCATCATGTCCCTGGGGAGGTGGGAGGTCCCCCCAAACAAAACTCACGGGTTTAGAATAGAGACAGAAATAAAAATATGCGGCATCGTGTGGACCAGAGACCCGACACACTACGTGACGAAACAATGGGACGCTATTATTGACAAGACAAAAAACATTTTACAATTATTTCGACACACATCATCCACCATTTTTGGCAGAGCCATTTTAACCAACAGCTTAATTACACCCAAAGTCCTTTACCTGACCAACGCTGTAGAGCCACCTCCCAACTTCATAGACAAAATAAACAAAATAATTAGGAAATACATTTTCAGAAATACAATCACAAACATAAAACACAACACACTAATTCAAGACAAAAAAGAAGGGGGGATTAGCCTACAAGACATGAATACAAAAATAAAAGTACAAAGGTTAAAATATTTAGGAAAAGTAGTTAGGTCCCCCGAAAAATTCCCCTTAACCTTGTACTATTTCGGCCTGAGGCTAAACAAAATTCTCCCCATCCAAAACAACTACCCCCATTTTTTCGGCACACACACTCACCCTTTCTACAGATCACTAGCTAGACATTTACAAAACAATGAACATTTAATACACCACACATCCAAAGACATCTACACAGCACTTAGAAACAAACTCAAAGAAAATTTAGAAATTAGAATAAAGTGGGGGAGAAAATTAGGAATAACAGTCAACACACATACAGACACATTCACGCACTTACACAACAAAAGCATAACACCCAAAGCGAGGGAGGTGGCCTACAGGCTAATTTTTAACATGACCCCAATTAAATTTAAGAAGAGAAATGTACACACATGTGCCTTATGTCACGCAGACAATGGGAACAATGAAAATCATTTGTTCTTACAATGTAAAATGTTCGAGAATGTCAGAAGTACTATGAGAGACCTTTTGAATGCAAATTGTAAATGTAATGTTAATCTTAACTTAGCTATTGTTCTAAACAAGTTACCTATAAAATGTAAAAAGACTCATATATTTAATTTAAT
>JADKLZ010000003.1:26154934-26166223 GCA_021533235.1 Biomphalaria straminea
ATCTCGTTGTCTCTGCCACTTCTCTATTTATATCTCGTTGTCTCTGCAACTTCTCCATTTTATATCTCGTTGTCTCTACAACTTCTCTATTTTATATCTCGTTGTCTGAGCCACTTCTTTATTATATATCTCGTTGTCTCTGCAACTTCTCCATTTTATATATCGTTGTCTGAGCCACTTCTCTATTTTATATCTCGTTGTCTGAGCCACTTCTTTATTTTATATCTCGTTGTCTCTGCCACTTCTTTATTTTATATCTCGTTGTCTCTGCCACTTCTCTATTTTATATCTAGGCCGTCAACGTTTCTTTCTGGTCTAAAATGTATTCTAAAATTAAAATGAGTTATTTAAAAAAAAACAAGATTAGCTTTCTATGTGTTTGCGTGCGTGTGTGTTTTTTTTGTGTATGTGTGTGTGTGTGTGTTTTGGAGGCATTTTGTTATCAACGAACCTTTTTTTTTAGATACTTAGTCACAAAAATTTCATTTATTTTTTAGATTCTGACTTTTTTTTTTTTGAAAAGTCTGTGACTTTTTATTCGGCCAAAAATGAGTATATTCTTTTATCTGATGTAACATATATAAAGTGATGTTTTTTTTTTCTCCTTTCTTTCACCTCTAGGGTGATGCAATCCAATATCATTTGTCAATTTGATCGTTTGTGAAATCGATTCGCACGAACCTCTTAATTGCATGTCGGTCGATGGTATCAGTACAGACAAGTTATTTGAATTCTCCCAACTGCACCCACCACTCTCATATACCCAATGAACGTCACTGACAGCAAAACATTTTAAATTTTAAAAATTTAATAGGGAAATAAAATTAGGAAGTAATTAGATGTACGTCACTGCTGATGATCAATTCCATTTCTTTCCCAGCTGATGAACTTTTTACAAAGCTTATATCAACTCACTCTGTCTGTCTGGTACAAAGTGTGTACACGTTATTTCTCTCACACCAATTCTTAGATCAAGTTGAAACTTCGCACAAATATTCATTGACATAGACAAGACATGAATAAAAAAAAAGTAACCAATTAGTCAATTAATTACTGGCAATTAATTATTTTGTTTGATACCAACAAGGGAAATTAATCCTTCAGTATTCACAAATATGACTAAATTTGTTGGGTTTAGTCCCCTTAAGTAATTGTTATCACCATTTCTCCCTCACCCATTCCCCGATCAAGTTGATACTTTAAGCAGTTATTTGATGTACCTAAAAACGTGAATCAATACAAAAAATTACCAAACTAGTCAATTAATTATTGGTAATTACTTTGATTAAATATCGAATAATGGAAATAGCGTGTACATTATTGATACATATAGTTTTAAGGGCGAAATTCTTCCCCTTTAGATACGTTTTTTTTTCTATTTACATCAGAGCTTCTCAACTGTTTACTAGTGACACCACAAACGAAACAAAAAACAATTACGTCCCCCTTACCCTCTGTTTAGCACCAATCAATTGCCTGCATTCACAGCTTCAGAAATACATTCTCCTAGCGTCACTATTTCTCCTAATAAAAGGAGCGATGGGCATTTTAATTCAAGTGGCAGGGACGGGATGCAGTGGGCCCCTGCATTTTACGTAATAGGTAATTTTTTATGTAAAAAACCACTCATTTGGGGGGGGCCCTCAAGTGGGGGCTCGGGGGATTTTCACATTCTCTCCCCCTCCTTCCCCCACCCTAGCTACGCCACTGACGGGTTGAAAAGTGAGGAGATATTCCAGGCAGGTACGTTTTAAAAGTATGATCATCATAAGGTGACACTCGAGTTCCGCATCATAGAAGCGGGCCTGTTTTCTTCACGCAAAAGATGCTCGCAGAATGATGATACATTTTTGTTGGTGTAATGTTAAAGCATAAACTAACACTTTATGGCCATGTTACAAGGTCCCAGGGAGTGCAGAGGCCTTCCTTCGTGGAACATTTATAATAATAATAGTTTATTTAATTTAATTTATAGTTAACATACAAACTGTAGGCTTAAGGCGCAGGGATAACATTACACACGTAAACACGAAAGCTAGAAAGACAAACTAGTTTTGAACAGATAGGTCTGTATATGTTTTTGTCAAATTTACTATTGCATGTTTCTATGTCTAATATACCATACTAGTCGACCGGCGGCCTAGCATACACCGCTATTTCGCAGGGCAGGCCTTAGGCACTGCAACATATGCGACCGCAGTGGGTCCCGCACTTTCTTTGGACCCGTGCTAATTTTTAGGTGTATAAATTATTAAATTAAACCATTTTATAACATATAACAGATTTCCCGCGGCCTCTTGATTTACCAGGAGCCCCTGGAAATCTCCTGAAACGTTTTTAAATATAGGCCTACGAAGAAGTCCTGGAAATCTCCGGAAATTATTAAAATCTTTTGTAAAGTAAAAGTAAAGTAAAAAAAAAATATCCGGAAATATATAGATATGCAATTTTGTGAATGAAAATAGTGCGGATTTGGATACACCATTTTCCATTCACATCATGCTGCGCCATGGGATCTTCCCCTTTTACTTGCTTGTGTGTTTGAACTTTTGAACTTGTCGACTTTGAGAATTATATATATAGATTCTGTGTCTATTTCAAATTTACTATTGCATGTGTCTATGCCTAATTTACCGTAGCATGTGTGATGTGTCTTTGTCAAATTTACTAAAAACATAAGAAATATTCAGAATGACATCTGAGGAAAAAAACAACTTTACACTACGTGCTACGTCTCACGGCTTAGTTAGAATAAAAAATGTCTTTTTTTTTAACACAAGGGTTGATAAATATTTTTGCACGCATCCTTATAGCGTTTCATTTAATAAAATCATTACGTATGACGCAGAAGTAAAAAAAAATCCACTACAGCTCATGGCCTAATAATAATAATAATAATAATAATAATGGCTATGTCTTCACTTCTGACGATTAAGGATCAGAGCAGTGTTGCAACGAACATATCTCATGCAGACAAAAGTAAACAGCTTCAGTCCTGACGGGGGCATCTGATTATTTACAACTTTTAACAAGTGTACGTTTTCTCATGCAACACCGCGGCCGTCAAGCGCACGAAAGTCGTTCTTAAACAAATGTGCATGACATTTACATACAAAGTGTATTCTTAGCCTTTAAAAAACAGCATAAAAATGTTTTCTTCTATTTCTAGCAGCTAGTGTACCAGAAAAAATCACATTTAATATTTATAACTAGACAGATATTACCCGCTGTCCGCGGGTCTTAATTTGCGTAATGCTGATGTAGTCAGTGATATTGTGCATTAGAACAAAGAAAATAATAATGTTTAAAGTAAAGCGAATGCGCGAATTCACGTTAAAAAAGAAATCATTAATGGAGCTATAAATAGAAACTTGACCTTATTTTACGCGATAATAGGATAATAGTTGCAATCATGTAAAAATGCTTTAGAAAACAAACTTCAATGTTAATTTGATTAAAATATGAAATGAATGGACTATAATTAGTATGTTGAAGTGTTAAAGCTTTAAACTATCTTTGCGAAGAGAAGTTCTATCATCTTTAGTTCTAGACCTAGATCTAGATCTAGGAATAGAGAGATTTGTAACCTTTCGGTAATGTCTAATGCAACTATGTTCAACAGGATTTTTATATTCGCAGATACAAAGAACGAATTTATGTAAAAATCCTTTTGAAACACAAATTCGAAGGTTAATTTTGTTAAATAATTAAATCATTTGACTATATTTTGTATTTTCATGCGTCAGAGTTAAAATCTATAAGTGCAAAGTGTATTTCTTAAAATTAGATCTAGAATAATCTAGATCTAATTCCTTTCGATCTTTTTCTCATGTCAACATTTGTAAACAAAGCCTAGTTCATAAAATAGTATAGCTGTAATAGACTTGGGAAACTTTAATTTTTTTTAGGGTTTTAAGTTTGTTTTAGGGCTACAATTCATACATACAGGTCTAAGTTAGTACCCAAGGAACATTTCTGTCAAGTTTTGTCAAGATCGGTGAAATGGTTTTGATTTCTATACGGGGACATACATACATACATACATACGCCTTTGTTTTCCTTTTATATTTATAACTAGACAGATATTGCCCGCTGCTCGCGGGTCTTAATTTGCGTAATGCTGATGTAGTCAGTGATATTGTGCATTAGAAACAAAGAAAATAATAATGTTTAAAATAAAGCGAATGCGTGAATTCACGTTAAAAAAGAAATCATGAAATGGAGCTATAAATAGAAACTTGACCTTATTTTACGCGATAATAGGATAATAGCTGCGATCATGTAAAAATGCTTTAGAAAACAAATTTCAATGTTAATTTGATTAATATATGAAATGAATGGACTATAATTAGTATGTTCATGTATTAAAGCTTAAAACTATCTTTGCGAAGAGAAGTTCTATCATCTTTAGTTCTAGACCTAGATCTAGGAATAGAGAGATTTGTAACCTTTCGGTAATGTCTAATGCAACTATGTTCAACAGGATTTTTATATTCGCAGATACAAAGAACGAATTTATGTAAAAATCCTTTTGAAACACAAATTCGAAGGTTAATTTTGTTAAATAATTAAATCATTAGACTATAACTTGTATTTTCATGCGTCAAAGTAAAAATCTATAAGTGCAAAGTGTATTTCTTAAAATTAGAAATAGAATAATCTAGATCTAAATCCTTTCGATCTTTTTCTCATGTCAACATTTGTAAACAAAGCCTAGTTCCATAAAATAGTATAGCTGTAATAGACTTGGGCAACTTTATTTTTTTTTAGGGTTTTAAGTTTATTTTAGGGCTACAATTCATACATACAGGTCTAAGTTAGTACCCAAGGAACATTTCTGTCAAGTTTTGTCAAGATCGGTGAAATGGTTTTGATTTCTATACGGGGACATACATACATACATACGCCTTTGTTTTCCTTTTATATATTAGATATACTTATTTGTGAACATTTCTTGTACATACTACAGACATGTATGGATAAGTGATACTGAAAATACAAAAAAAAATATTTTTTTTTAAAACTCGCTTGCATAATTAATTTTAGAAAAAAAAAAACGGTTTGTTTTTAGTAAACAAGAAGAAACAGTTGAACCTAAACTTTGCAAGCCACATCGCATGGTGAAATGAGATTTTTTTTTATATCGCTTTTAGTTTTTGACATCTTAGTGTGACAGACGGACAGTCGGACATTTTACACAAACCTAATAGTGGTGCCGCGATCTGGAAGCAGAATCCATGCAGATGGGCAAGACATGGGGACAGTTGGAGAGACTTGCCCAGAACCGAGATGCCTGGAGAAAGCTGGTTGGTAGCCTATGCCCCAGTAGGGACCACAGGCTGAGATGAGATGATGATGAATAGTGGCTTTCCCCCTTACGGAAGCCACTAAAAAGGAAAATGATTTTTTTTTAAAACTACAGATAAACCTCATAAAAAGTGTTGAGCACTTTACACTACTCACGAGAGCAGGAACTTTTATCAAACAAGTCCATAATCAAATTCTATCTCTCTGACCCACAGTGACATGACCTATATGATACTGTCTTCGACACAGTTAAACCAGACATCGGATAATAAGATAATCCAGATCGCATGTCTGGAAATAATAAAATAAAACGAAGCCAACACGATTCAGCCATCTGTGTATGCGCGTAGCATTCAGTCACAAAAACCGTCAAAATAAGTCCAAACTGGCATAACACATTTTAGAAAATTTAGCTTTTCCTATTGAAGAAACCTGTCACGCGAAAGCAGCAACGAAATAACAAAACAGTTCTAGTTAGAGTAGAGATGTAAAGTGTTTCCGAACTCAATCAAATACTATCACGGAACACAATTGGACTGGGATAGATGGCGCACGCAAGAAGCATAAAGTCATTTGCCCAGTGGTTCACAAACGTTTTGCGATTTAAGGCTCCCATACTTAGGCATGTCTTTCGGCAAACGTAGGACACGTGAACACACAACTGGAACCAGGGCCGGATTTTCTATTGGTAACAAAAAGAATATATATATATATAGGGGGTAGGGATAAGGATAATTATTGAAAATTAACATTTGTATTAGAAAATAAATTAGTCTTTGCGATACATTTTTAGTGAATAAAATATGATAATGACTTTTTTTTAATCGTAGGAAAAGCGTTTTCAATATTGAATTTTGTCTATTTTATAGGATATTTTTTATGAGTTCTTAGGAGATTTCAATAATTTCAGGAAATCGTAATAACTTCAGACGATTTGTAAGAACTCCTGGAAATCAGGAAGCCGCGCGAACCCTGTAATAAAAAAAAGTTATACTCTAAGTTATACATATTTAATTTAATAATTTGCACCTAGAATTAGCCGGGGGGGGGGGCTATAAAAGTCCGGCGCACACTGCGGCCTTAGGGGCCTATAGGTTGCCGTGGCTTAAGTCAGGCCCTGTATATACGAGCCTCAAAACAGCTCTGTATCTAAAGTCTGAATACGTCATTGAATTTGGAACAAACGTGAATGGTAGATTCTTGGTCTCACGGAAAATTGAGAGCGTCTTGAGCATATTTTTTTTTTCAAGCTTCAAGATCTTTTTTGCTATGGTATTTGGACCTGTGAAGGACATGCACTCAAGACTCCGAGGCTTATCAGAAAAAACCTACACCATAGAGCACACAAATTGTTTATTCTTGATGTACTTTAGATTTTCGATGCTGCTGTTCCTTCAATAATCCAAACCAGCAGTTCATGTCTGAAACTTAGATTCCGGTTATTTAAACCTATTGGCACTTAGTCGCTTCTCTTCTATGGTTTAGATGTAGATTTCAAAACTTGGACATTCGTTGATTGAAGCCATTGTTATTTCATGTTAATATTTACTAGTCAGATCATTTAGAAACTCATTGCTAAATTTCAAAAACAAAAAAATGAACTGTTATCGATTTCTACACGTGATCAAATTTGATTCAAGCTTTACATTTGTAGCTTTACAAACTGTATTTACATGGGACGTGGTAAAGCGCTTGGATTCCCAATCCAGTGGACGTGAGTTTGAATCTCGTTGAAGACCTGTATTTGAAGCATCGGTCTCTTTAGCACTTTCGCTTAACGCTAACAGGTGTCTTTCTGGAGAGAATAAATATCAATCTGATTACCCTTCAACAGTTAGCCAAAGTAAATGTCAATCTATACGATTACTCCTCAACAGTTGGCCAAAGAAATAGGCGAATCTTAAAACATCTACCTAATTTATTTGTGTGAGTTGTTTTTTTCTTCCGATTTTGCTTTCGTAACATTTCATTGTTTCTACTGTACACAACACCAGCTACCAAACATTCCACAAAAACTACTGTACAATCCACTATTTACATTTTATTATTCGCGGTCTAGCATTCGATCTTTATTTAGCATTGTGACTTTTACAATTACTTTTTTCGGCATAGACGCATAGCCATTGTCAAAGTATTTTATCTCTCTAAAACAGGTGAGCAGCTTCAGCTCCCCTCCCCTCCCTACCAGAGTGAATGACGCTTACGGTGGAGTCAATAAAATTTTGGAACAATGTCTGGTTATTTATTGATTTCAGGAAAATAAATTGGTAGCAATCTTTGTGTGTAAGTAAAGATTTTAAAGCGAAGTAAAATGTAAAATTTATAAACTTACACACGTTTTAAATGAAAGCATTTGCTTTCATTTCAATACAATCAACAATGCCTCACCACAATAAATTATGTATATATACAACCAGACAATTCTGCAGCTCTTATTAATATTAACAGGTCTTGAAGTAGTCTTGTGTGGGCAACATCTTTCCGACTATTTGCATGCGATGATCCATAGTCGCTTCGTGACGGAAGGAGGCAATAAAAGGAAGGGAAAAAAAGCAGTCTTTATGGTCCAGCGTCCATACCCTGCCAGTTGATGTGGGGTGGGCAAGGATGTAGATTATCTTCAACTCTGAAGGAGCATCGAAACATGTGAAACATTGTACAGAACAAAAAAAAAAAAAGAAGCGCAGGTATACTATCAAATTAGAAATTGCACACAACAAGATCAACAAAATGTACATAGTATTCAGCTTTAAAAACATAGTAGAGATACGAGCTAATTAAAGTTGATTTGACAAACTTAAAATCTTAACTTTCTTCTGGACAAAAAATTGACAACCTCTACCATTTGCAATTCTCTCAGACTCAGACGGAGCTATTTTGGACTGTGGAGTCAATGTCGAGGCGAGAAAAAAGTCTATTGACAAATGTCTTGTCGGGGATCGATGCAATCAAATATGGAATCGTAATCGCATGTTGCACTCGATTAAAGTTTAAGGTAGTTGATACGTGTTGAACGTTTCGAATAAGAAATTATATTACAGTGCTATTGAAACTCGATTACTTGCGCTACTGAAGCCGGACAAGCTGTCAAGTTATTTAAATTCGTCTCAGAGAGTGATGATAATACACATTGTAAATTCAATTTTCGGTTCTGAACTTCCTAGTCGTCTGCTAGTGACGTCTGCTAGTTCTTCTTCCTGTTTTCTCACTTTCACTTTAGCCTTTGGCGTTTCAGAAAAAACAAACTGGACTGGGTGAATTTTTTTCTTCAAATACTGGGTTGATTCTTGGTGTGTTTACGGAAGTCTATTAGCCCTGGAGCTAAAGCAAAGACTTAAAGAACATACTCTGGCCATTTTTTATAATGCTATTAGGATGCCAAGTTGGCCTTGTTTAGAGACCAGTTCAAATAAGTTTATTGGGTTGAGTCTAACCTTAAACCTAAACATTAAAAATTTTCCTTCTCCAATTCAAATTTCGAAGCCATTATAAATGAAATCAAAAGTACATTAAATTATAATGCATAAAAAGTGAGTTATCTCTATTCTAAACGTCATATCGCTGTAAGGGATTTTTAAAGATACATTTGAATACAATAATCTGCTCTATATTCATTTATTTATATTAATAAACGGTTTACATTGTTATAGCAATAAACTACAGTAGCATAGCAAAAAAAAAAAAAGAGATAAAACGATATAGAGAGGGGGGGGTTAAGGAATCGTAAAAGAAAGGTAAGACAATATAAACAGGACGACATTGTGAACAAAATAGATAAAATAAGCAAGGACTAAATATCATCTCTCATATCTCCTCTCTGCCTGTGGTCCCGTCAAGGGCTTACTTCACCAACCAGCTTCCTCCAAGCATATCGGTTCTGGGCGAGTATATCAAACTGTCCCTATCATGCCCATCAGCTTGGCATCTGTTTGCAAATCGCAGCACCATGTACTTTGGCTTTCATAGATATCGTTATGCGTCATCAATCTTTCAGCTGGATGTCAAACTTCTTCCAGTTCCGTGACGTCTGTTGATTTGCAGTTTGGTGTTTCGGTAAAAAGTAAAGTTCTCCTTTCAAACCTTGCGATCTATAGGGAAGGTGATGTTTACGTCATCTGTTTCTTTGGCGAACGGTTAGCGAGCAGGGTGTCATGTGGTCATCAGAAAGACCAACTGCCTTTACTTTCCACAACTAAATTCAGGTACCCATTAGAGTTGGCCGCAAAAAGCCCGAAATTCAAAATCCCATTCTTTATCGAAACTTGAGCCCAGGACCTTACGTTCGGAAGCCAAGCACTTAACCACTCAGCCACCTCGACCCATTGGTGTTTCTGCTGCTAGTGATATTTATAGCAGCTAATCATCGTGGGCCATTTGTTTTTAAATACCTTATTAGCTGCGAACATTCAAAGATCGCATCACAAACCAAGAGATTAGAGACAAGGTTACTGCAGCGATCGGACCCCATGATGACCTGGAAGCTTAAAATCTATGGCCATATTACACGATCTGCGGGGCTCGCAAAGACCTTCCTTCAGGGAACAGTACCAGGAAAAAGAAGAAGAGGCAGACAGAGAAAGTGTTGGGAGGACAAATTTTGAATGAGTCAGGTATGAATGGTTTTTTTTTAGGTTTGATGTATTGTTTGGTGTAATGCACAAATCGTAAGACAAATTTCCTCACGGACAATAAAGATTATTATTATTATTATTATAAAAGAATGGACCTACCATTAAAATGGGTTTTAAACAAGGCACAAAGACATGGAGGAATCGAGAAAGACGGTCTCTACAAGTCTTGCTCGGTGCCCCAACGGTCCAACAGACTAAGGGATAGGTAAAGGTAAAGAAACTATCTGCGAAAAGTGTTAAGAAATTAGACTCTGCAGTTGTACAAAGTCCATACACATGATCATAAACATTTTTAAATTACGTAGATTATCAAACCTTCCTCTATATCAGATACACTAAAATACCAGCTCATTATAACTATCCGCCATTAGAGAATATCTCCGATAGGATGGAGAGGTTGAACTGTCCTGACAAACTCACAGTGGAGGAATTAATCCAGTGTTTCCCAAACTTTTTTTTTCTTAACGAACACATCGCACATTCTGACTATTTAGCGGAACACATCGCACATTCCGACTATTTAGCGGAACACATCGCACATTCAGACTATTTAGCGGAACACATCGCACATTCTGACTATTTAGCGGAACACATCGCACATTCCGACTATTTAGCGGAACATTTTGCTTATTATGTTTTAGAGAGGTTAATTCACGAGGTGGCCAAATAATTATTCCATTTGTACGTTGACCACATATTCAGGCGTCTCGAACACTAGGATTCCGCGGAACACAGTTTGGGAACCACTGGACTAATTGAACGGTATTTAGGGTGTGAAACAAACTGAATGAGTTGAACCGTGTAATCAATGACATCTCGAAGGAACGTATTGAGCCTATTGATGTCAAACACACTGCACTAGTCCAATACTTTAAACTTCAGAGTACGCGTACCGTTCTGGTTACTATTCGGACCGGTTCGGTTACTTGTAAGAATTTTTTGCCATGGATGAGGAATTGTTGACAAAAAAAATGTTTTATTTAAGATTGAGAAAAAAATGTAAAAAGGATTGTGGGCGGAGCAGGGACTGAGTTACGAACAGTTTAATTAAAGGATCAGTGATAGGAAAAAAAAAATGGTCAAGTAAGCCCGGACTAGTTGAACCGTCTTATCGATATCAAACGGAACGGTCTGTCACTGATCAGATCTAAGGAGCGCATTAAGAACTAAGCACCTGTCACGTGTTTCCCGCCAAGTGGAACGAAGCAGACGATTTGTTGTCGTCATAGTCTCCCCCCCCCCGCCTCAGCTCCGTCTCTTCCCAACAGTTCACTTTATGATGCCAACTTTTCTTAAGGTTTCACCAAACAAGACAATGGACTCTTTGTGGATTTCTTTTTGTACTCGTCAA
>JADKLZ010000003.1:26236727-26249934 GCA_021533235.1 Biomphalaria straminea
ACTCACTCATAGTTCTCATGTGAAAAGTTTAGCATCTCAGATAGTTAAATTTGTTTAATGATTTGATTACTAGAGGAACTAAAGAGTTTTTATGTCTGTCTTTGCTGTAGATCGAAGTTTTATTTGTGGTGATGAACGAATTTACAATATCCTTAATGACCATTTTTTGTTTCTCAGACTTAGTTAGCATACAGTGGAGTAGTAAGAGGGGGAAGGGGGTGTGAGATGTCCCGGGAACCACCCTCAAAGGGGGGCGCCTCACGCAACCTATATTTCAATTTGATGTTCATGGGGAGCAAATAATGTGCCTTGACCCCGGGCAAACGTTTCGCTGACCACGCCTCTGGTAGCCTAATAAAATAACCGAATGGAACTTATCTCACCTTCACAATGAGATAAACCAAAGAATTCGTTATATGTAAAAATAGTCTGATATAGCAAGCACACTAGAGAACACCAAGGATTTAGCTTGGGAGTACACACCTTAAGGTAGACAATAGATTCCATTATAGACTACATGGATAAGAATTATTGTTTTAAAAATTATTAGCAATTCTATATCATGTGCCAGACTTTAAGAACACGATACTTCTATATCAAAACTCGATATTAATCAGTCAGTGATATTGTTGATTGAGCTTGTCAGTATAATTGCTACTGTTTCATAGCCAAGGTATGAATAAAACAATTCCGAACAAATCTTTTGTGTTCTCATTTAAAGCCATTACAATCATTGATTGGTGTTGGCCTGATAAAGAATGTATCGATTCCATGGCTTTTAATTGAATGGCACTGCTTGACGTTGCTAAATATAGACTAAAAGGGATCGTACTCTGTTCCTATCGATTGACTTGACAATCTTTATAGTCTTATTCTATTTGTCTTGACTTCACAGCCCTTGGTGGAGTTAAATCTGTTAGTTTGTTGTAGTCAGCGGAGCAAACTGTCAAATATTGACTCTGGATATTGAAATGAAGGCATTTTAAAAGATAAAGTCAGTAGGTTTAGACTGCAGAGACATTGCAAATGTAAGCTACGGACAAACAGGGCTGGATTTACCCTAAAAGCAACGAAAGCTATAGTTGAGGGAGCACTCTTACTTGGGGGCCAAAACATAATTAAAGGGATATAGTCATTTATTTTTAAGAAAGGGCAAAGGAAAACATTGCCTTTCAAGAGACCTCTAATAGCTTACGACCTTATCAAGTTTCAATCCTGTTCTGCAGTCAAACAGAGCCTTCAGTCTACGCATTCTTTGCTAATATGTATTTACATATCAACCGTTTTAACAACCAATATAGAGTCTTGTTATGTCTTTATTTCTTAATGTCAGTAATATGAATAGTTATAGATTAGGAGATAAACACCTTTCCCATTTCCTCTAAATGGAAAGAAAATAACTCAACTATTATTAAACTTTTCCTTCAAACGCACGAGCTGCATTGATTAAATTTGCAATCGTAAAAAGCTTCTATAGCTTAGCATCGAATGGCGGTAGTGGGAGACCTTCATGGAATTTATGGACATCTTGGAAACATTGAGAGGAACAGAATCTATCGTCCATTATGGCCACTCTGCTGTATCTTCCAGTATCACAACAGGCAAATGGTCTCAGGTTTTAAAAAAATCTATATTCTGTTAGTGTAATTGATGCAACACTCAAGTCTCAACCAAGTATAGTTGTTCTTACTGCCTAGACTTTCTCCCAGCACAAGAAGTTGCAAAGGGAAAAGATCGCCTCTCGAGACGTAAAATATAATGCCACAGAAACTGCATATAAAGAGAGATAACTTTAGCCTGAATTATATGTTGTTGTTTTATCAATACAGTCCCTTGTCTGTAAACCAAATACAAATTACATCAACAACAGACATAAGACAAATCTACAAATCGTTATAACTAGCAAACATATTATCATATATTTTAAATTTGAAAATGTGTTTAAGCACAGCATAAAATACAATAATAGAAAAATAAAAAAAAAACTTAATACTAATATAGTGAGGTGAGAGATTTTTTCAGGCCACACCGTCTGTATTGAATGGATCATTCTGTGTCAAACCAAAACCAATCGTTATAATGAACCTCATCACTGATTTGCGACGTCACAACCTGTGGGCAGTTTACTGAGACCATTAGTTATCAAAGGCTTGAACGTTGATCTACAACCTGACGCACTGGAGACCCTCGTGAGATCCAATTGATTTCGATAAATACAGAAATACAGAGTCAATATTTTAATTGAAAACA
The DNA here is from genome assembly GCA_021533235.1 of Biomphalaria straminea. Taxonomy (NCBI): domain Eukaryota; kingdom Metazoa; phylum Mollusca; class Gastropoda; family Planorbidae; genus Biomphalaria; species Biomphalaria straminea. Next base: position 26,238,978 of record JADKLZ010000003.1, read on the forward strand.
AATTCACACTATTGACAGTCAAACTCAACATCTATGTATGGTTATATTAAACTAATCGTAGCTTGTTTGACTACATCGGTAGTGTAAAACGTGTATGGCTCTACGGCTTCACGAACACAACGTGCAGTATTACAAGCAGAAGTATAGAGCCTCTTCGTGTTTTGTCTTTCTGCTGTCTCCTTATAAGCTTCGACTTCAAAGCTCGGAGAGGATCTGAGATTCTACCATTGCGTTGTATTCTACAGATGTTATTGTTGAGGTCTCTCTTTGCATGGGAAGTCTGGAAACTATAGCACTCATGAGGCGGAGTATTCGCAGAATCTCATCTCTCAAATCCTCACAAGTCAACCAGGTAAATGGCTGCAAGAGCGACCTGGACAAGGTGAAAACTGTGACTGTAACCGAGACTGACACCTGGCCCGTCCATCCGCTGACGAACCAGGCAAGTGTACACACGAGAAAAGGAAGTAGGCAGACGACATACGTGACCACAGGCGCCGAATGTTCGAGAATATTTATTTCTTCCTGTAGGACAACCTCTGAGTAGATTTGGCCTTCAGCGAGAGGCTTGGGCTCAACGCGATGGCAGCCCCGGCACTGACAGGCAAGGATGGTCACGAACTGAGCCAAGCTCAGGTAGCAAGGCAAGTGAAGAGAGACACAGGAGAAGGCAATAGCTATCGTCTCAGGCAAGTAAGCGATACACATGACTTCATCCACAGGAGGGAGGTCATCGTCTGATGTCGACTTGAGAACCACTGGTACAATCACGCACAGGCCCGCCAACCAAGGCCAGAGGCATAGACATCCCCCATGAGGGACAGCCCAGATAGAGCTGTTCAAACGCCTGGCCACAGTTTGCAGATATTTCTTAAGTATGTTCAACAAGTTGTATGTGATTAATGTCCAGCCGACAACAAAGTAGCCTAAACATTCAGCAATGATCTGAAAATAAAATCAAAACTATCGCAAATTACAATGTACATACTAATAGACATATCTTTATAAAAACAAGATTATTTGGTTTATATAGAGATTATAATTAATAGTAACTTGTCCATTGGAATGAAAAAGGGATGATTAAACATTTCATAAATGATTACAATATATGATCTAAATAGACGAGTCAATGTAACAATTAGATAACTTAAAAGCAGTAAGAACAACAATCCAATCGTCAACGCCAACAAGGCAGAGAAATCAAACCTGAGAAAAATCAGGAGTCGGTGACTGTCAGGCAGCTTGCAGTAGTGCTACACCTTGGCAGAACTAATCCTAGACTCTATGGCAGCCGTTCATTCGGACACATCAGCTGAATGGAGAGATGTGGTAACTGATGTGTGGGCGACATAGTTGTGATCACAGCCAATGCTGAAACCTTCATCTCTTATTTCTATGACATGATCCATATTCACCTTCTGACTGCAGTAGGACAGAGACAGCTAATTACATTACGTAATACTTACCTCCAATCTCATACTTTGAGAACATTCCTGGCCAGGACTTATCTCTCGGCGTCTGATGTACTGTGCCAAATGCAGACAACCTAACATCAAATCTGCTAAGGCCATGCTGACTTGAAGACCATGTTTGGTCATCTTTCTCAAGCGTGGTGAGTAGCAGACAATACCAGTGAGTAAGATGTTTGAAGCCATGCTTAGTCCGCAAACACAGATAAATACGGTAGTAGTTGGAGTCATCTTTAGCTCCTGTTGAGAACCTGTTAAATTGTATACAATAATTCGTTTTTAGACAATTAATTTGTATTGATGGATATCTAGCGATAAATATTCAAATATTGATATCTAGTGATAAATTGTGATAAATATCAGCGGTAAATATCTAGCTTTAGATTGGTGATTTATATAGCGCCTAGGAAGTCTGGAAGTGATAGAGCCCAATAGGCAAAGCATTTGCAGAATCTCATAGTGATTTAAAAGCTTGATAAGACTATTATACCTCCTGGGTGATACCAGGGCATAGCAGCGTGCAGGCTTTGAGCCCGTGACCATGCTGATGACAGTGAGATGAGTATACCACACCAACAGGCAGAAAGTAATGAGTTCCACTACTTAAAATCATGACAATTGAATTTTGTTTCATTGGGTACTCATCCGCTTTACTTTAAATCATAGTACTTTAAGATTGTTGAATACGTTTTTTTATTTTAGATTTCATTCTTGAATCACTTTGTTCAATTGATTTCAATTATATCGGGCAATAAAAGTTAAAACAAAAATCTATAAATGAATTCCATTTTTTAACTTAAAATAATTTATTCACTGCCAAGTTCTCCTTCTTTATGGAGCTGTTGCTCGCATCAGTCTTGAAATCAGTGGCTTAGTTAGGGTATGGTGTAGGGGGGGGGGGGTTCGAAATTCCCACAGGGCCCCAACTTGAGGGGAAGCCACACAATGAATGTGCTAAATTTTGTTTACATTAATGATTAACTATTAAATATTACACCACTGCCGTGTAATTTTGCTATTCACGTGGCGTCACAAATACTAGACAGAATTGATCTAGACGTTGCTTTGCTGCACAGAAAGCTCGACATGAGGAGATATGAATTGAGATTCGTCACTTGTGCATTATTTCACAAATAAACAACGGTATTATTCGTTAAAAGAGTGTTACTGATTATTTTTTTGTCAATTTTACTTATATACTGTAACAATTGGAATTTAGGTTAATATATTTATGTACATTATCTCAGGTAATGATGTCGAATGTCAAAATGCAGAGGCCCCGGGCTCCCGAATCCTTAGCTACGCCACTACTTGAAACTCAATCAAGACGTAGTATATAAAAATATATATGTTTAGAAAAGAGTTAAAAACAATTACTGCAACTCTTTCTTCTTAAGTGTAATGGACATAATTCACCAAAAGTGATCAAACAACATTTTCTCTATATGTTCTATAGAAATTACGCAATACGTAAGGTTGTCACGTGATACGTAATTTTCACTATTTTATCAATAATATGACGTGGCTAAATGTGTTTATTTACAATTGGTGAATGAGGTCCATTCATACAAGAGACTGGGCTAGAAAGGGTTAACGAGTGAACTTCTCGAACTTAGAACAGATTTGCTCATCAATTTAAAATACCTTCTTCATTTTATAAGAAAAGTCGATAATAATTATAAATGAATGGCCTTCAAACAAATATAAGGATTGGAAATAAATCCTGAACGATTCGTTTACACGGAATAAAACATTTGAGATTCATCTGATTACGTGTGTGTAGGAGTGCCCATGAATGAATCCATCTGTGTTACAGGGAATTAGATGACTCACAGCACTCATTGCCAGGAATACAATCATCAGAACAATTACAAACATTCGTACTTCCAAAAGGATCTTTTCTGTTTATTGTTTTTACATTTTTAAAACTCATGATAAGCCTTGATATGAATCTAATGTATTGGCGTCTTAAGTTCTTATAGGAGTGAACAAAATAATGTGCTAGCTTACCTATAGTAGTCATTTTTACTTTGTAGATTAAACACAGACTTCAAATAAAAACAAGAAAAACAAAACAAAAAATACTTTAAAAAAAAAAGGAAAGCCTATATTAAGTGTGATTGTATAAATTAGTCTAAGTGCATTTGCTGTGTATATTTACAATCGACCTAGACGATAGAAATATTTTTACCAATTGTTTTTGTTTAACTTTAAACTTTCTCAATGCGCTATGATCCTATCCCTTGTCTGAACCCATTGGGAAAGAGGGAGGTAAGAAAGGAATGTCTTCAGTTACATTTTTATTCTTTAAAGACATAAAAAAATGTTCACTCAAGTCCCAAGTTTCTTCCGTGGGACTTATTCAACGTTTTCTTTCTCTTGTTCAAGATACCAAACAAACACAAATTACCAATTTATAATTAACGTATTGATTAATTTTATTAACTGATTCTTGTGTTGTCAGGTAAAATAATTGTGCAAAATGTTCAGCTTAAACCGAGATTTGGTGTGGAAGAAATAACGAGTACAAACTTTTTACCTGACAGACAAACAGACAGACAGACGGAGTAAGTTGATATCAGCTTTGTACAAATACAAGAAACGGACACTGTCGAACAATGATTTGATTTGTTTCAGTAATATTTGAAGATTTTAGAATTAATAATTAATACAAGATTCGAATTCAAAATGAGTCCTGCTGATAGGAAGATAGCGTTACAAATGTGATATGGACAGAAAAAGCTGCAGTGTTTTTACATTGACTTTTATAACTAAATATTACAACAAAAGATATGTTACTGTTTAAAAAAATACCAAAAGAATATCAGTTCTGGTATGTATTAACTCTTGTTCATTTGAGCTGGTATAACCAGTCCTTTTCATTTATTATTATTATTATTATAGCTTTTATATAGCGCTACTTTCATGCTTATAGCATGCTCAGAGCGCTTTGGTCCAATCTCATTTGTGGACCAGTGGGGGGGAGGGGGTATCTAGGAGTTGGTTTCCCGTGCTGCCTTTGGGCGCTCAGTAAACACAACTCTGCCCGAGTCGGGTGTCGAACCTCGAGCCCCCTTCTAGGTAGCCAAGCAAGCCAAGCTCAAGCCGCACTTAGCCTCTCGACCACGCTTCCCATTTTAAAGTAGTTAAAAGAATAAGAGGTCATCCCAGCTCTAGAGGCTACTTACCTGACTAGTTGAAGAAGGTAATAACCCTTCATAAGAAAATAAGGAGAAGTTCTCCTTTCAGACCTTGCTTTCTATTGGGCAGATCATGTTAAGGTCAAATATTCCTTTGGCCAACGAGCACGGTATTATTTGGCCTGCACAACGACAAACCGCCTTTTCTCCCCAACTAAAGCTAGTTACTCATAGGAGTTGGGTGGACTCAGGATCCCGAAATTCAAAAATGTCAGTCTTCACTAAGATTGGAACCCAGGACCCCAGATTCCGAAGCTAAGTGCTTCCCCACTCGGTTCCCCTATTCCAAAGTGGTGCTGGACATAAGATACGCTCATTTGGAATTAACCACAGAGAACTGTGAACTTGACATCCTTTGTTCCTTAGATCATGAAACATTCGATTAGAAACATGGGATTGAAAAGGAGATGAACAAACTTACATGTAAGAGAAATGTCTCAAAGTCCTCCAGGAATTAGTTAAAACTACTATGTTCACATTCACTCTACAGAATTCGCCTTAAATGTTTACATGTCACCACCTTCCGAAAGGTGAATGAATATCACATATGATGTACAGATCATGTGGCAATAGTAAGTAATAGGAGTTCTTACAACTATAGGGCACCTACTAGATCATTAAGTTTTGAACTATCTACCGTGCACTGCTGACATCAGGAACTATAATAATAACTTACTGTATTTTTCAAGTTCAGCAAGACTGGTGCAGGCTCGTGTATTTAAGTTGTTCTGGTTAGGCTAGAAAACGTATAAACGCAGAACGTGCAATTAGCCCAGTTACTTGCATGCGCTTAATGAATGAACACACACACACACACACACACACATACACACAAATACACTCATTCTGAAACACGCATGAGCAAAGTTAGTGAGGCACTCCAGCACTATAGAATTTAGAGGTAGATGCGGTGTTGATTTTGAGGCCCCTCGTTGTGGTTTACAGTGTAACACACAAAGTTAATGTTTTTTATCATTGTTTTGGATGTATAAAAGTTTAATATATGCATATATACACAAAATATATATATTGTGTTTGCAAATTTCTGAGGTAAGAAAATACATGAAAGGTTTTGGCAGGGGCAGATTTTTCTGGGTACTTCACTTCTCTGGGGGCCCCTTCATTTTCCCTAATATATAATTTTTTATGTTACAAACACTCATTTTCAAATTTCTCCACCATCCTAACTACGCCACTGGGTTTTGGTATATGTAGAGATACAACGCAACTTTCTCATTCTCTCCCTTAGATCGTACAAAGACACACACAGTGGAGAATAACATTTTCTATTTCAAGTTTATTACATTTAAAAAAATAGTAATAATAAAACCAACAGAACAAATAACTGTAAGAAAATCTCTTCCTCCTTGTAAATGTGTAGTTTTTCCTAATCGTACAGTCAGTTGTTTAAATACTGGAAACAATTGAACTCAATGCCAATAAATATCTAAATATTTCAATTGTACATTTGTTAAGAGCACTCTCAAATGTAAGAATCTTTCTATAGTATCTCTTTTTAAGTAGCCTATATAAAATATTCAATTTAATATAATTTTCATTAAACACTATAACCTATGATACATTATAAAAATAATTTTAAAAAAAACTTTGTATGACTTTTACAATTACTATTAGTAAATAAAATTAAAATGCAAAGTTTACAATATATTAAATGTAAAAAAAATATGCATATAGGATATTAATATTATAGTAAAAATATTTTTAAAATGACTAAAGTAGAAAAAATACAATCGTAATATCGACAATAAGAATTCGACTCAATCTTTGGATATTAAACATTAAAATACGCACAATTTTAAAACATAATACATGGTATTTTTTTCATTTCAAAGACGTCGGGGTTCTTTGGTATTTCGTAAGGAATCAGTAAAACAATATATTCATTTGTACACTATTGCACCGTAGCAACACAATAAGTAGCATGTACATACATGTCATACATTAACTATTTCCATGATACTAGTAGAAATATATAAGAGCCTAATTTGTGTCTGTAACACTGTGATGAATTCTATAAGATAGTGTAGACACTAATAATACTAATTTTTCTATTATTATTTATTCTAAATATTAGACTGTATCAATATTGGCTTTATGGCAGTATATCGTAAAATGATACTTGTAAGTACGCTCAGTAACATAAGAGTAATAGCAATATGAAATCATGTTTTCTGATACTGTATCAAGTCTATCCGCATTTCAACCGGAAGTATCCCCCCTCCCTTTTCTTTAATTTCTGCTTAGCACTTCACGGAAAGTTTTTAAGAACGATAATTTGTTAATCAAAGTGTACCAACACAACCAAAAATGTCACAAATTACTTGAAATCGACCAGTACTCAAGAAATACACAATCAAGAAGACATATACCTAACATATCTAACATTATGTATTATCAAATTGCCCAAATTAAACGGATGTTTTTGACAAGCAAATTAAAAAAAAAATACTTTAAACTTGTAATATGTCTCTTAACTTGTTTCGATCATTCATGTAATTAAATTTGTAGTATATCTACTAACATATTAATCCGCTACATCGGGCTTCTCATTCCACTCTGTTAGCGAAGAGTCAATCAACATGAAAGCTTGTAGAGTTAGTTATCTGTTGTTTCTATTTCATGTTTGTGTTTACTAAACTTCAGACGACAATCTAATCTAAAGGGAATTGTTTGAACTTATATCACCACTTCAGTAAAGTACAAATTCTTTCCCTTGTTTGAGATACCAAACAAAGTAATTTATTGTCAAAACTTAATTAACTAATTGGTCCTTTTTTTTAAATTGATTCTTGTGTTTTCAGGTGAAAGAAATAATTATGCACAAATTCAACTTGATCCGAAATTGGGTGTCAGAGAAATAACGTGTACAAACTTTTGACCAGACAGACAGACAGACAGAGTGAGTTCATATAAGCTTTGTAATAAAAATTGATCAACTAATAAACATCATCATCTCAAAAAATCATCAATGAACAAAAAAAATATCACAGTTGGATTTGTTGTAGTGAAATACAGCAACAATGTTGACAGACTCAAGTATATAGTTCACGTAAGTAAGTCACAGTATTGTATGTAGGTCACAATAATATAAGTATGTCACAATAATGTATGTAAGTAATGATAATTTATGTAGATTATAATAATGTATGTAGGTCACAACAATGTTTGTTGATCACAACAATGTATGTAGGTCACAATAATTTTTATAGGCCGTAACAATGTATGTAGGTCACAACATTGTATGTAGGCCACAACAATTGCATGTAGGTCACAACAATGTACGTAAGTCACAACAATGTATGTAGGTCACAACAATGTATGTTATGTAGGTCACAACAAAGAATGTCACAGCAATGTACGTATATCACAACAAAGTACGTAGATCAGAATAATGTATGTAGGTCAGAATAATGTATGTAGATCAGAATAATGTATGTAGGTCAGAATAATGTATGTAGGTCAGAATAATGTATGTAGATCAGAATAATGTATGTAGGTCAGAATAATGTATGTAGGTCAGAATAATGTATGTAGGTCAGAATAATGTATGTAGGTCACAATAATGTATGTAGGTCACAATAATGTATGTAGGTCACAATAAAGTGTGTAGAACACAAAAGTTCAACAAGAAATGCGCTAAAGTTCATTAGTAAATACAAAACGTACATTGTCAATAAAATTATTCCTCCCCCCCCCCCCCAACTCTACAATGAACAAAGACTTTGACACGTGATCATTGCTCAAGTATTCCATTGAAAACGAGTCAGAAACTCTCAGTAAAAAACATTGATAACAACCAACAGTTTTGTCTACAATAATCCCAAAGTAAAACACTTTAAAATTATCATTTGTGTCTTGTGCGCAATAAATAAGACTAGGACATTTGTGTTCTAAGTTATAAATCTATGCTGTTCAGTTTTGACGGATATGAATATTTATATAAATAAATATTAAGAAATACTGGTTTTCGTAATGAATAATAAATAAGATTCTAAAGATCTGGAATTCAATAGAATGACTTGGATTTAGCTGGAGTTGAAAAGGCTATTAACTTATTAATGATATTTTTTTTTAAATTAAAAACGTCATAGATAATTTTACTTATACCGCAAAAGATTATATTGACTAAAAAGGTTTGGGAAAAAAAACACAACCTGAATCACTTTTAAAAAATAAATCTACAAAATGGACGTCCGAATAAATGCCACCTAAATCCCCCTTTTAGCACCAAGAAGCGTTCTTCTACTGAGTTAACCTTGTGTTTTGATAAACTGTTTTTATTTTAGATTCCATATATTTTATTCCATGGCAGTGGCAATGTCATTTGAAGCCTTTAATGCGATAAAATTTTTAGTTTATCTTTGTCAATAGATAGTTGTTAAGAGAGAGAGTCCTCACCTCTCAGTCACATAATATCTTAATTAATTTCTCAGTGACATGTTGGATCGTATGTTTATGTATAAACGGTATCTCGATGATGTATTGGCTGTGCGGTAAAGACGCTATCTTCGGAATTTGTTTCATGTCCACGTTTTTCCCAAGGGTGACGACCACAATACGGACATCGGATCTCTTCAAGCGCATCGCCTCCATCGTTGCTCTGATGTTGTTGGCCAGGTTCGAATCCACGAACAAAACTACAATTTTTTTCTGGGCCACGCGCGTCAAAGGCAGGAAATAGCGAATTCTGACTTTCTGCAGAAGTAAGTCGATCTCTGCTCGTTTCGTATCTAAATCTAATTCGTTTTTAAAATAGTCGGCCGTCCATTGATTGGTCAGTTCAATGTCGGAAGAAGTTTCGCTCACTCTTGGTGCATCCCGAATGACCCCAAAACGCAGGTCATCACCACTGTGCAGACCGCTAGAAGAGACCACTTCGTTGAGAGTCCTGAGGATGAAGTCGTGGTGCGGGCCGTTGACACTGTTTCTATCATAGATAAAAACGACGTCTGTGGTCACTTGTGGGCAGTGAGCTGTAACAAGAGAGGAGACGGACATTAATATGAGCTACTGCTACTCACAGCTACATACACTACTACGACTATAGGGCCTTCTTATATATAACTAGTATAACATAATTATCTTTACTTAATTAGTAGACATTGGTATAGTGATTTTATTTACACATTATTTAATATAAGCAACGATTAGAAGGACAGTTTCACGAGAGCCAATGTACAAATGTTTTTATTTTTGAAAGTTGTTTAGGTCTTTAAAAAAATTCTTTCTGTTGCGTATATGATCAAACAGATATCAAATGTGCTATTAAAAAGAATCATTTTCCATTGATAATTTTATATTTTTTTAAATCTCTGAACAAATTTCTGTGAAGCTCTACTCTTTCTTTGAAGATCCAGACACATTTAAATACGATCATCTGTGCATTGCAGATTCATATATTTAAATTTAATATTATTACTAAGTTTACAGTTAGCTTTAAGCTAGCAAAGAGTTGGGTTTACAATATATAAAGACCTATATATATATATAGGTCATATATACATATATATATATATATACTTTCTTTAATAAAATAAACATTTGAAAATAAATAAACTTACCAAACATTCCTGAAGATCCGAGTGAACGCATCACTAAAATAAATAGATAATATTTAAAAAAATTAAAGATCTATTGAAATAACGAAAGATCTTAGATTAATTATCGTATAAGATTAAGCAAGATTACAAAGATAGCTTGTGTGGAAACACAAACTCAAAATAGTCTCCCGAAGTGGTCTACCTGACCAGATAAAAAAGCAGGTTTCAATATTTTCATCATGAATATCCGAAACTACGAACTACAAACTATTAACAACTACAACCCTATCTTCAACAATACATAAAGAAGAGACAAGTATGTGTCGACATTGTTGTCAATATCAGCACAGAATCAACAGCATGATAAGCTATTCTACATGCAATACAGAATCAATAGATTGAGCATGATAAGCTGAACTGTAAATGATGCAATCGAACTAGACTGAGATCATACTATGACAAGTTGATCTACATGCAATATACATTCAATAGATTGAGCATCATAAGCTGAACTTTACATAAGACTGACCACAAGATGATCTAGTCAAAACAAGATACATTGAGAACCTTTCATGACAAGTCAAAACAAGATACATTGAGAACTTACCATGACAAGTCAAAACAATATATATGGAGACTCTAGCATGATAAATTGAGAACCTACCGTGACAAATCAAAATAAGATATATTGAGACTCTAGCATGATAAAATGAGAACCTACCATGAC
>JADKLZ010000003.1:26288774-26304250 GCA_021533235.1 Biomphalaria straminea
CAGGACTGCATTTCCTTTGCGTTGTTTAGCGCTGTTTTTGAACTCGGAAATGATGAAGCGCTCGAGATTTACAAAGATACATAACCGAGGAAATATTTTTTAAGCGAAACAAAATTACCCAGTGGTTTCCCCCATGGCATCAACTGCATGACTTGCAACACACATTTCTGTCACGTTAACAACCAAGTTGTTGAAATTGTTGTTTTGTTTTATTTCCCTTGTATTTTACTCTATAAGCATGTGAACATAGGTTGATAAGGTAGGAACAAATAAATAAACATATAACAATAGTCAGGTCAGGACTAGATCTAGATCTACTAGATCTACTAGATCTAGATTTATAGTTCTAGATAATAGATTCTGGATTAGGTCTTGATTCTATTATTTATAGATCTAGAATCTACTATCTAGGCCACTAGCGTCTAGATTCTAGATTTACATTTAATCCAGATCTAGATATAGATTATTTTAGATGTTATGATAAATTGTTATAAAATTATATTTTTTTTTTTAAAGTAACATTTAAATTTTAAGTCCGATGAATCAACATACAATCTTGTGCTTCTAGTATAGAGTAGGCTACTACACTACGCATAGTTTTAGATGAAGATCTATATCTAGATCTAGTTTAAGGAGTTTGGATCTCATTTTCAAAAACATCGGTGTAATCATGGCGCCTGGTCTGAAGCCTAGTATAATCAAAGGAACACGTTTATCCAAGACTTTATTATGATGGGCTTAGTATGTATTTCTCATATTATAAATTACTCCAAATGAGAATACAATTATTCTACAATTATTATTATTTCCTGCGAATTTCAAGTGTAAATCACGTCATAAATGTTGGTTTTCCTGGCTGATACAACCAATTCTATTCTCTAATAGTATTAGGAAAGAAGGATTATTAAAATATTTTGGATAAGAAATTTGTCTTCATCTTTAAATCTTTCTGAGTATTTTATTAGGTTGGGGTTTGTTTTTTGTTTTTTTTTTGTATTTGTAAATGATGGTTCATTGTTTAATGTATTATTATCATGGCCAAATTTAAGGGAGGGTATGCGGGGCAACAGCCCAGGCCCCCAGGGGATTCTACAAGAAAGGGGCCCCCACCAATAGAAAAAAATCCATATATCGATGAGTCAGCAACTTTACGTTTTTTTGTTGTTGTTGTTTTTTTGCAAGTATGTTCGTATTCTCGTAATATACTCCGCATTTGTGTAAATCCTAAGAATTTACTTTTTTATTGCTAAAATATGCATTGTAATAATTTTATTATTTAAACCGAAAACAATAAATTATACAGTACTGCATTTCTTTTATAATATTTGTAGGGGGTATTAATAAGTGAATTTTTATTAAAGTTTTCGAAAAGGTGTAGGGGCTTCAAGGAAATTCTGGCCCGGGATCTGCACATACTTAAATCTGGCCCTAATTTACTACTTTAATTTTTATTCATTTTTATCAATACATGTTATGTGCGCACTAAACCGGAATGCTGGGTTAAAGGGAATCCATTTTAATTAATAATCCGTCTTTTAAGTATGTCATCTCTAATTAAAATCTAATGTAACCTACTCTTTGAGGGTGGGGTGGTTGAATGGTTAAGCGATTGATTTCTGAACCATCGGGCTGGACTCTAGGTGAAGACTGGCATTTTAAATTTCAGGATGTTTACTACGCCCCAAAGTTCATCCTACTCAAATGGGTACCTGACATTAGGAAAATAAATGTGGTTGGTCCGTGTGTTGGCCACATTACACCCTCGTTAACCGTCGGCCATAGAAAAAATTGACCTTTACATGTTCTGCTATATACATCGCAAGGTCTGAAACGTGTACTAACATACTTTATATCTTAAAATGGTTGTTATTTCTACCTAGATCTTTTTTTTTCATTTGGATCTATATAGTCTCAATTTGAAACTTTTTAATGTACAGTCTCACCATATCAATTAAAGAAAAAACGCACAATGATATTTTGTAATAAATCTACATCGATAAAAACCATCAGTCACAAGCAAATCTTTAATAAGTAGTCATTTTTTAAAGGGTTAGGTTTAAGTCATGTATTGAAGAAAACATAGTGTATAATTGTTTGGTGCATTTTTTTGTTCACACACAATGCTGGGTTTACCTATAGGCAACATAAGCTAGAGCGCAGGGCCCCCACAATTTGTTAGAAGCACTTGTATAGATCAGAGGTCAACAAATCGACACTCCAACGTATAGGCTACGGTTTAAATTTTAAATTTTTTTTTGAAAAGGAAGGATGGTAGCCTTCTCACAGATATCCCCCTTCTCTACCCTCACCGGTCCAGAAAAGTGTTGTACCATAGCGCACTGAGCATATTCAAGCATGAAAGTTGCACTAAACAAAAACAATCAAATAATATTAACCCATCGCACTGTTCGTCTAAATTTACCAAAAATTAATTACATGATTTATTCACTATAATTCTGCCATTTCACTCAATATAAGCTTCACCGAACGGAGTATTATTTACTGTATTATTATTGTTATTATTGATTCTCTCTCCTCTCTGCATGTAGCTGCTTATGAGAGTCCCGAAGCTGGTTTGGTCAGAGGAGGTCTCCAGCTCTGTTCATGACAGTGTCTCGCTTTGTCGTCTCTGTGGCCAAAGTGATGACCGGTGTGGGACTTGCAGTGGCCGCCTATGTCTTTTTTGAATACTACGTGGCCAAACATAACTGGAGATATCAGACGTTCCGCTTGGTCAGTCAATTGGAACAAACTTTGTGGTTGTTAGCTTTTGTGTTTGAACACGTGTGTTCTAATACAAACTGTGTCAGTTAGATTTTGTGTTTGAGCACCGTGTTTGACTGTTCTAACGCAATTTGTGGTCGTTAGATTTTGTGTTTAAACACTATTTGTGATTGTTCTAACACAATATGTGTACGTAAGATTTTGTGTTTAAACACTGCGTTTGACTGTTCTAACGCAATCTGTAGTTTTTAGATTTTGTGTTTAAACACTATGAGTGATTGTTCTAACACAGTCTGTGTCACTTAGACTCATTGTTTTTATAAAGTCGTTGCGCGTACTGTGAAACCAAACAAATGATGGAACAGCTTATTTCAACATTTCCCAGTCTGGGTATTTACCCAGTTCATGTAATTGGTTTTATTTAAAAACTGGATAAATAGTGTTTCCTCCCCCCAATTCTTAGAGGAATCTGATGCAATAAATAAAAATAAGCTTAAAAATGTCCAAGTATTGTAACTACATTTATTATGATCAAAGGGAGGCACCTATCATTATACACACACACACACGTGTAACTAGCCCGATCCGACCAATCGTTATAGACGAAACACCAGCCTGCAACGTCATAACCTATAGGCAAATTAGACCAATAGCTCGTAGCCACAAGGTCTATACGACGTGAAAACGAGCTATTGGTCTAAAATGCCCACAGGTTGTGACTTTGCAGGCTAGTGTTGATGCCTTTAACGGACGGTCTCGATCTTTCACTTAAAGTTTACACACCAAGGTTTCTAAGCAATACAGTGGCAATGAATTACTAATAGATTAAAATACATTTCAAACTTGTATAACCTTATATTGCTTTCTTTAATATGTATGTCCATCGAAAGGTAAATGCATAGTATATCTGAAGATTTGTGTTGAAATGTTTCGTAATGGTTATGGTCTGCCATGTATCTCTGAGCTCTGAATGTTTCTGGTCTTGTCTAAGCAGGTAGGAGAAGTGGTCCAAATCAACATTTGCCCCCTAGCCTCTACCAAAGAAATATGCCCTGAAGAAGTCTTGTGTACGCCTAAAGGCATCAGTCTATTCGGAGTCCATGACCGAGAATTTTTCATTACAAGGACCAAAGGACCAGGTGAGGCATTTGAATTGTCCTCCAGAGCAGGGTCAGAATAGTTAGGATTTCATTAAACCTACACTACAGATATACACGATTCGTGGTGATTTACCCTCGCCTTTATTTTATAAAAGATCTCTTTTACAGAATCTTGCTGTAAAACTAGTCTATCATATTGTTCTAATCTACATTCGTAGAACTTGTTTCTAGTGAGTTAAAGTCCATGTTACCTGTTACCTGTTACCTATCCCTTAGTCTGGTGGACCCTTGGGGCACCAAGAAAGACCATCTTTCTCCATTCCTCTCTATCCTTTGCCCTGTTTAAAATCTCATTCAACGGTAGGTCTGTCCATTCTTTGATGTTGTCAAAGTCGATATAAAGACCTAAAAGGATTAATAAACATCAATACGTACAATTATACTTATCAATGTTCTATTTAGTCTCTATAAAATTAATTAATCGTTTCCTTGTTTGCTTGCAGACTTCGCGGTAGAATCCCCCTCCAAATTAGTGAAAGAATATTTTACAGAAACGTTTCGAGAACTTGAAGCGTACGCTGATATAAATGTGCTGACGATTAACGCCCCTTCCGGGCAAAGCTACGAGTAAGTACAGTGTCTATTGATAAGTACAAGCTACGAGTTAGTATAGTGTCTATTGATAAGTACACATAGCGACTATGTTGACAAGTACAAGCTACGAGTAAATACAGACTACAATGAAAAGTATAAATACAGACTATACTTACAAAGTCAATACCAAAACTTTGACAAAAGTTGTTTTTTTTTTTAAATATTCTCAAATATATTCTCAAAATCCTTCAGTCTGTAGAAAATGTAAAAAAAATTATCTTAGATTTGCACATTTAGAAATTGTTCTGTGCGTACGGTCACGTGATTAATCCAAAACGTTGTCTTTACTGTTGGCAGCATTGACTTAACCCATTCTGAACACAATCATGGACCTGCCCAGGTCTACCGGGCTTCTTCTATTGTGGCCGCATCTGATCAAGGTAAAATATCTTTTCTTGAAGAATATACATTTCAAGTTACAATGTTCCATTTTATGAAACCAATACAAACACAAGAATTCGGACACTCTCCTTTTCAATGTGTCTGTCCACATATGACATAGACCTTCCACCTCCACTAGCTTTGTTCAGATATACCGGAAATAGCAATGCTCTACATAGAAATTGACTTGGACCTCTTCCAGACAGAATGGTTTGTTCAACCAGGCTTACAATCCTAGAGCTCTGAAGAGACTTCGGCTCAGTTCTTTTGACAATCAAACTGCAAGCGCTCCGAGCTGTCGTCAAAATGTTTCCGAGTTCCAGCCTGTCTACGTCCAGCATGAGGCTCGAGCTTGGACATTATTGTCACTTTGATGGAACATCTGATGATCTGACCAAACAAAACCAAAGTAACAGATGTAGTCTTTAAGGACATTTCTCATTGGACTTCCTAGTTATGATGAAATAGTCAGATCATGTTATCTGGCTTACAAAGACATTTTTCAGAAACAATAATTCGGTAACTAATGCCCCATGAAAAATGTTTCAATAAGTAAGACAAAAATGAAAAAAAAAGTGTAATTCAATTTCTTGGCACATCATTGCCAAACAGTTGCTTACCCTAACTTACTATTTCTTGACACATCATTGCCAAACAGTTGCTTACTCTAGCTAACTATTTCTTGACACATCATTTCCAAACAGCTGCTTACCCTAACTGTGACGGGTCGCCGCGTGTGATGTAAATTTAGCTTGTTTTGGTGTCTAGGGGATGATTATTTTTGAGTATATCACACACTGACCCATCAGCAGAGGCGTCACTAGGCAGGTGCGGGGGTGCGGTCCGCACCGGGTGACACCCGATAGGGGGTGACACCCAAGTGTAAAAAGGCACTTTAAAAAATAATTTAAAAATACCAACTTTAAAATGTGACAGAAGCAAAATCATAAAGTTTAGAAATAGTTGAATAAAAATACTCTAAATGGGAAAACATCAATAGCAAGATTTTGTTCTCCGATAAATAGTGGACATGTCCACAACAAGAAAGTCGAGAAAAGACTGAAGAACATTTATCAGGCTTTCAAATTAGGAACATTTTGGGAGCAGGACTTTAGCTTCCAAAAATTGACAAGGACGTCATTGCTATGATTGACGTTTAGATGGGAAAACATAGGAACATCTTGTATTATAGATTGCTTACTATCGCATTTTTTCTAGCAAAGAAAAAGTTGTTATATGGTGGCGAACTGAAGAAGACTTTTCATTGAATAATGAATTTTTTTTTCTCGGGATTGTGGAAATGTTATCCAAATATGATCCAGTGCTGAAATAATAACTTATACGATCGCAAGTCAGCGATAAAAAAAAGTTACTTTCCAAGCTTGTACCAAAAATATATGTATATGTTTTAGCAAACCACTTCAGGGATATACTTATCAGAGATGAGAGACATAAAAGCTGCAAGGTACTCTGGTATCTTGTATTACAGCACACCTAACATAGATCTCTGAAGTTGTAAGATATATTAACAGTAGCAATGGTAATGTTGAAATGACAGAAATGTAGGATATTCCTCTTAATGTGGGCCAAATCTGGTGTATCAGTTCTGATAATTTAAAACGACTGAAAAGAGATGGGCTTAATGTATCGATATGGTGAGCTCAGAGACATGGAAATGTAGCTACAATGTCAAGGATTCATGAAGAAGTGCAGGCAGTAATAAATGAAGAACAGAAAAGAAACTTGAATGGATGTGTACACCGTTTACTTAGGTCCAAATTCTTAATCGGAAAATATTTTCTAATTATACTTTCTTGGTTCTCTAGAAAAAGGGTTTTCTTTCTTTGCCACTAATACTATTAGATAGGATAATATAATCAATGAAGCGTGTCATATGAACAAATCGCTGGTGTGCTCATGGTGTTGCTGTTAGACGCATGCAAGAACGATTTTATGTAGCCTAAGTGTGACGGCGAAAATTTTTGCCGTCTCTCTGAAAATACAAACACTAAAGGCGCAGCACAAATATGATTGCCAGCTGTCTGTGAATACACGCATAACTTTCATTGCTTGACTTCTTTATTGGCAGATGTACTAAAAAAAGTAAACTAAACACACAAGTACCTTCAAATTAAAGTGTTAATTATTTTCAAAGTGGTGGCTAAGCTCGAGCACTTAAACATTTACTCTACGAAATATGTGAAAAGTTAGCTCAAAATGTTATTAAGATAACTTTTCTCAAATCAAACTAGCATGTTAATGAAAAAGAAAAATACGTTTTAACAATATGAAAATATCAGGAAAGTATTCTTAAGATTTACTATTCAAATAGAGAGCAAGAAGTTAATACTGAGTGCATCAATTCAATTTCTTTTATATTGGGCCTGACGGCAAGATATGTGAACAGAAATACTAAAACTAGAATACTAGAATGCAGCAAAGTTTTGAAAGACGACAACGAACCTCTACCAGCCATTGAATAAAACCTTTAACTGTTTCTTGCCAAATGCATGTTTACAAGGCGTCATGTGAAAAGAAGCTTTGTAAAACTAAATTTAACTAACAACGTTCTCTTGTTAAAACATCAACTAACAACGTTCTCTCATTAAAACATCAACTAATAACGTTCTCTCATTAAAAAATAAACTAACAACGTTCTCTCATTAAAACATCAACTAATAACGTTCTCTCATTAAAACATCAACTAACAACCTTTTCTTATTAAAACATTAACTAACAACGTTTTCTCATTAAAACATTAAATAATAACGTTCTCTCATTAAAACATCAACTAACAACGTTCTCTCATTAAAACATCAACTAGCAACGTTCTCTCATTAAAACATTAACTAACAACGTTCTCTCATTAAAACATCAACTAACAATGTTCTCTCATTCAAACATTAACTAATATCGGTCGCTTATTAAACATCAACTAACAACTTTCTCTCATTAAAACATTAATTAACAACTATTTTTTGAAATCAAATCAAGCAATTCTGTCCATTGAAAACGAAGTGCAAGATATATTAAGTTGAAAGTTTTTTTTATAAGTTTTCTAATTTGAAATCATGAAAAGGAAATTTAAATATTTATTTTCTAAAGTTATTGTAAACTTTTATATGTTAACAAAAATTCTTTAAAAATTTTTGTACCAATCAATATACGTTTCATTAAGTTGCATTTTTCATTAGTTGTCCTGATGAAACTGCCACTATATGTGATTATAATGTTCAAAAGTTTCCATTACGAGCTGTTTAATGTTTACTTAGGAAAGCATGCTCAGTTGGTTTTTAATTTCTTTCTTTAAAAAAAAATCGTAGATGTTAATATATGTAATGAAAAACGATAATATGTAAGAGAAAAAAACATAATCGATACTCATTTAAACTTTGTGTAGCAGCAATTAACGAACTGTATTATTGCGCAAAAACAACAACTGAACAACGATAGTTTTTTATTTGAAGAATAAGTGGAACGCTTGGGGGGAGGGGGGGTGACATCCTGATTTTACCGCACCGGGTGACACCCACCCTAGTGACGCCTCTGCCCATCAGCAGACAAATCGAGAGCAGACACGCAACATGAAAAGCAATTAAAGAGAGATACAAATGATAAAATATAAAGAATATTTATTTACATAAATATTTACATAAAAGAATGAAAAGGGGAGGATTTGTATCTAACTCTGAACTATGTTATGTTTGATCATCATTTATGCACGTAATGAGAGAATATATCACTTTGTCCTTGGTACTTAGCTCTTTCTGTCTTGGATGTATCGTAGTTGTCTGTATCCTGGCTCGAAGTGGCGTGTCTAGCGGGTAGAGGGACGCCGATGATATAGTCCTTGTGGAGTTTCAGTCCAAAAGTTCCAATATCTGTAGTGGGCACAGTAGGGCGGTTGGCCGGCTACCGTGGGCACAAGTGTACTGCGGGCAGAGCTGATCTGCCGCGGGCAGCGTATTCGCAGGATAAGTCCAGTGAGTTGGCGAAGCTATGACGTCTCGCACAGAACGGATCTATAGGGACGTCGTACCTAATGGGCTGACATGTGGACTGTCAAATAGGCAGGCTTGAGCCGATAGCGCCAAGTGGACGATGAGTAGTGACTTTCAGCGCTGAAAAGCACTTAATGGTACGTGATACTCGTAGTGGATCCAAGTGAGCAAGCGATACTGATTAGTACCAAATAGGCGAGTATAGTATAGGCTAGCGCCAAGTAGGTAGATGGAACTCAAGGCAAATACAGATGTGTCAATAGACATGGGCAAATAGGCTGATCCTAGTAGGTAGCAAATAGGCAGACACCCGAGGGAGGCTGCGGATAAATAAAGACAAGTTAGGACATGTCTCTCATGCATCTTGTCGATGCCCTCGACTGAGGTGCATTCGTCAGATTGGTGAAATTGCTTTAGTGCACAATGGGGAAAATGATGACAAATGGGATCGGAAAATAGAGGGCTGATAGTAATCATAAAATGTACTTAAGAGGGGAAAAATTAATATATATGTACATAAAAGGGGAAATAAGAATCTCAATAAAATACAAGTATAAAAGAGGGGTGGGGAGAAGAGGGGAGAATTGGACGCTGGTGGTCAATGACTGTGACGCTATTGTCCAAACACGGCCGGGGCCATGACGTGAACAATGATTGTCCGTTCAAGGGGAGGGAACAACTCTTGCAAAAGCAAAATGATTAAAATGAGAGATGTTTCTGATATCTCTTCTGAAGTCATCAAGGCGACCAGCCGAGACAAAGAGAATAAACTAAACTGTACATACATGTACAATGTTGCGTCAATTATCAATTGAGCAACGTGGCAATAATATTGCCGACATGGGTAAATGTAACATATAGATATATACACATGCAATGTTTAAGTTTCCTACTTACGACAGTGAGAAATACACAATGCACAAATTAATTATAAAAGAACTAAATAAAGTACACAGGATAATATCCAGAATGAAATATACACACAAGCTAGTTATATGGAACTTGTGACTAAGTTCGGCTAACTCACCACAGATAATCCTCTAGGAGTAAAAATAAATGAAATGGACCAGACTCGTGCGCCAACGAGAGAGAAATGAAAATGAGCTAGTGTCTATTTTGAAACAGATTATCTTATAAAAGTCGGAAGTTAGACTGGAGACAGGAAATGTGTTAAGATAGGATTATCTCTCACGTGGTCGGCTCGAGATGAATATTTCACATATTGGAAAGAGGCCTGAGATGTGTGGACACGAGATAAGGGACACACCTTGGAGAGTAAATAGATGTGTGGCCTCGAATTATCTATTTGATCAAGGAGAGGCGCGGACATGGATGGAAGAGGGAACAATCCTACCCAGACGGTGTCGACTATCAGTCGGACATCCGGCGCATAAGATCAAAGTATGCGATCGTGCGTTTATCTTTGCCCCGGTCAAGGGGAGATAAGCGAAGAGGTGTGATAGTCTTGGACCGTGGGCAGACTTTAGTCTAGCGCAGGCATGTCAAACACGGTGTTCGGGGGCCGCATGCGGCCCGCGACCACCTTGCATGTGGCCCGCTTGGCCACCTAAAAAGTTATCAAAATAATGTTAAACTATTACGCTGGAAAATAAGAGATGACAAACTTCTTAAATTAAAAAAATAGTATTTGTTAAACTGAACAACAAGAGTGAGTCTGCAGTGAAAGCAAGCTAGATTTTGTTAAACTTAATTGCAAGCCATAGCAAATCATTTAGTGAAAGGAATGTTATGAAGGAGTGTATTGTTAAAGCTGCCGAAGTAATTTGTCCAGAAAATGTGAAAGCATTCAAAGAAATAACGTTAACTAGGAACGTTAACTAGGAACACCGTGGCAGATACAATAAATGACATGTCAGTCAGCTTGCGTGAACAATGAATGAACAAAATAGATTTTGAATTATTTTCATTGGCTCTCGATGAGTCAACTGATGGAACGGGTGTAGTACAGTTGGCTATATTTATGAGGACCTGTGACAGGAATTTTGAGATACACGAGGAACTACTATTGTATTATATTGTATTGTTTCTAATTTACAATAAACTAGTAAGCTGTTTTGCAAGTTATTTTTGGCTGCGTCCCCTCAGGCCATAGTAAGCTTTCTATGCGGCCCATACACCTATACGAGTTTGACATGCCTGGTCTAGCGTGAAAGGGGGGGGGTGTGAAGGGGAAACAGGTGTGGCTTTGTGTAGAAATAGGACATAGAAAGGGGGAATAATTAAAATAAAATAAATAATTAAGGATAAATAATTAATGCTGTGATAAAAGTGAGCGAATCTGACGGCGAGTTTTTGACTTGTCACACTAACCAGTGGCGTAGCGTAGGGGGGGAGGGGGGGGGGTTTTCGAAATCCCCCCGGGCCCCCACCTAGGGGGGGCCCCCAAATGGGTGTTTCAAAATACATAAATTAATATATTTGATTGAAAAATAGTGTCAACGGGTATATTTTTTTTAACATTTATGGATTATATTTATATCAAATACTAAATCTAGATCTAGGTCTATCAGTACGTTGACTTTGTTGACATTTTAAAATATTTTTTTCCCACTGAGATCAAAGTTGTTGTTTCTTAAAGTTAGTTTTACATTTTAAAATACAAATCTTTAATTGATTTGTTGCCGATTAAAAATATCAAACATGTTATTGCAGCAAAAACAAAGAGTATTACTCTCTTTGTTGCCACGAATAAAACTGTATGATGTACAGCAGTAGCGGCCTTAGAAGTGGCAAGTGGAGCGCCTGTGGGGGCCCCGCGATTGGAGATTTTATTGTAACTCTAATGTTTGTAAATGTTTGTAAAATGTTTTACATGTTTCGGAAATTCCTTCAGAGTTGAAGATAGTTACTTCCTAGTCCAAACCTCCCGCAGGACGACGGGGGATGGGAGCGGGCAGGGTTTGAACCCGGGACCATCGGTAAATCGATACGACAGTCCAGCGTGCAAACCGCTCGACCAGGCAGCCATCCAACAAACTTGATCACTACACATTTTCTTAATAAAATCCGATTAGACGTCGATGTTTGAATACAAAATAAACTCTTTGGATTGATTACTTCCGCCTAAGTGTTTTATATGCTTCTGTGCATAGACATCGTGAGGCCATGGGAGTATTTTTCTTTTAAACTTTTTAAACTTCAAAGATTTATTTTTTTTTATGTGTTTTATGCAGAACAATAATTGTGAAGTATATACACCGGTAGGCAAACAGTACCTATGTAATATTCTTTTTTGTAACAAAAATAAGGCCCACAGTGTTAAAAGCGGACATACTGAATTGTTACTGTTGGGGGCCCATGCCAGCGTTAGAGACGGATTAGCCAGTTAGCGTGATGTGGTACGGTATATATATAGTCAACCCTTACGGCTCAGGGCCCCGCACAAGACACTCATCGTACTGCTAAGGCCGCCCCTGTATACAGAGAATTCCAGGTATCTTGTTACCTTTAGTAATAATAGATTTAAATGGCAAGTATTTAAGTTAACCTTGAAGCAGAATTTACAGAATCGAGTATAACAGATCCAAAAGTTATTCTTAACAATGCTAGAATTGTCCATTATTCGGGTTTGGCTTCTTTAATTTCAGAATTAACTTCACACTCGAGTTATTACCCCTCAATTCATCTTTCCGCAATCAATAGGAAACATGCTTTTCTAAATTAAAAAAAAAATCGTTCTTATAGAGTGATAAAAGAGTGAATTGCAAAGATGGGAAAATGAATAAAAAAAACAACAACAAATGCACGTCTTTTTGTCAGAAGAAATTTCACAATCATGGCATATTTGTTTATTTGTAAATTAAAAATAAATGATATTCTTTCTATGGGAACTTCCTCCATTGCGAGTGATCAGAGTGGGGCTAAAAAACAGCGTGACGCAAAAGCTAAACATATGATATCACAACCACAATGAGTGGCCGTCTGTCTGGCCTGCGCATACGTCTGTTAGGCACAAATCCAAAAGCAACATTTCTAAACTGTGATAAACACTCTTTAAACCTGACAGCTTTTCATTCTGCTGAGATAGTACCAACAATTGTCACCTTTTTTGTAACTGTACATGAATTGTTCAACTTTTTTTTCCAAATTAACCCCAGAGATCCTTCTTTTTGAAGTTATTATCACATCCTTCCTTTTAAAGTTCTTAAGACTGATATCTACTAGGAACTTTAACAATTCAACCATTTCTGGTAGTCTTGACTGGCGCTAGACGTTGGTCTATAACTGTCTATTTTATTTGTTCTAGCAGTTTACTGCTCGTTGTCTTTATCGGTATCATGGTACCCAGAAATATCTTCATCGAAACTCTTGTTCAAATAGCTTTGATTTCTTCTGTATTTTTCCCCATCGTTTGTTTATGATGTAAGATCTGGGTGATGAATGTTTTTTTTTATGACAACTGCTTTCTGCTATGTTTGTCCTAGACGAACATTAACTTTCTCTCCGACAAAATAACCTTTAGGACATTAGGTAGTCTTGCCTTTGCATCGTATTTCAATTTGCTTTTCATCTGCCGTTCGTTGAGTAATGTCTCTGCATTTTCTGTTACCGATGGTTTCAATAGTTTGAGATCAGTTGGAATGATGTCCCTGAGTCTTCTACTCATCAGCAGTTGTGAGTCTTATCGGAGTATTTCTATACTCGAGCATAGCAAGATATGGATCTTTCCCACTTTTGTGGAATACTACCTGAATCTTTGTGCTATCGCACAAAACATAAACAATACATAAATTGAAACTCATTCATGCTTTCTGCAAAATGGTGAGAAACGGGCGAAACTGATAACCCAATCCAACGAAAAAGCAAAAGAAGGTAATGAATACTATGGATTCCCTGTAATCAAAACTACCAGAAGAAAGAAAAGACTTGATGGGATTTTGGGTTCTAATGTAGGACTCAGTAGGACTGTCAATAGAACTGCAATTCAAACGTGTTGCGACAGAAGTGCTGGACAGTTTTCATATGAGGATGAAGGACAGATTACAAAGGCTGGAAAGAAAATGGATACCTTTGGGTTTCTTTTTGGACCAAGCCACCTGTTGGATGATGACACTCTTATGACAAACTGTGTTTTTTTTAACTGCTTGTATGATGAAATAAATTGCAAATCGCGTGTTCAATGATGTCAATGATGCACGAGCACTTTTCATCAACAAACCAGTAATACAATCACCAACAGGCTCAAACCTTGCAACATCCTCTGAATACCGCTAACTCAGGCCTCTTCCATTGCCTCATTCTAAAAAAAACAACTATCCCAGGAGCACAATGACGCAAGAAAGGCTTATCATGGCTTTAATGTCAGTGAAGTCACAAATACTAGGAAGTATCGATGTAGATGATGTTATAGATGTCTTAGCTGCACAGAATGCACCACGTGAAGCGATATGAATCGATATTTGTCACTTGTGCATTATTTAGCTAATAATCAACGGTATTATTCATTAAAAGAGTCTTAATGATAATTTTTTTTGGGTTAAATTTACTGATATACTGAACCAATTTGATCTTGGGATTATATATTTTTTGCGTACATTATGTCATTATGTCATATGTCGAACTGAAGTGCTGGACAGATTTCATATGGGGATGAAGGAAAGATTACAAAGGCTGGAAAACAATGGATACCTTTGTGTTTTTTCTTGAACCAAGACAACTGTTGGATGATGACACGCTTTTGACAAACTGTGTTACTTTTTCCTGTATGTATGATGAAATATATGGCAAATCACATGTTCAATATGTAATTGATGTACGAGCAGTTTTCATCAACAAACCAGTAATACAATCCACAATAGACATATTGCGGAAACAGGCTTCATATGGTAATTACGTGTGCTCAAAACTTGCAACCTCCTCCGAATACCGCTAACTCAGGCCACTTCCATTGCCTCATTCTCAAAACTCAAGTTCATCAAAAACTATCACAGGAGCACAATGACGAAAGAAAGGCTTATCATGGCTTTAATGTCAGTGAAGTCACAATTACTAGAAAGTATCGATGTAGATGATGTTACAGATGTCTTTGCTGCATAGAATGCACGAATTGAAGCGATATGAATTGAGATTTGTCACTAGTGCATTATTTAGCTAATAGACAACGGCATTAATTATTAAAAGAGTCTTAATAATTTTTTTTGTTAGGTTTACTGATATAATGAACCAATTAGATCTTGGGCTTATATATTTTTTTGCGTACATTATGTCATGTCATATATCGAAAGTCAAAATGTAAGGGGCCCCCAAAGAGGTCGGTCCCCCCGGGCCCCCGAACCCCTAGCTACGCCCCTGACACTAACTTACTATTTCTTGACACATCATTGCCAGCAGTTGCTTACTCTATCTAATTATTTCTTGACACATCATTGCCAAACAGTTGCTTACTCTATCTAATTATTTCTTGACACATCATTGCCAAACAGTTGTTTACTCTAGCTAATTATTTCTTGACACATCTATGCCAAACAGTTGTTTACTCTAGCTAACTATTTCTTGACACATCATTGCCAAACAGTTGCTTACCCTAACTTACTATTTCTTGACACATCATTGCCAAACAGCTGCTTACCCTAACTTACTATTTCTTGACACATTG
>JADKLZ010000003.1:26342512-26357490 GCA_021533235.1 Biomphalaria straminea
AAGCGGGCCCTTATTACGAGAATACGAACATACTACAAGCGGGCCCTAATTTAACCACGAAAGTGTTGCCAACTGAAAGATTTAATGTTTTGTTGGTAAAAATGCGAAAAACAAATGCTAAAGAGACAAACAAGCAAACAAACAAAAAACGAAAAGCTGCTGACCCATCGAAATATGGATCTTTTTTTCTCTATTGTGGGGGTCACTATCTTGTGGAGGCCCCCGCCTGCCCTGGGCGGATCTGTCATTGAAAGAGCAAAAGACAGAGAGGAATAGAAAAATACAGTCGTCAGAGAACAGATCATGTGTGGTGCCCCAACGGGTCAACATATTACCTTGTATGTAAAAACCTTTTAACGTGTTCTGGATGATGAAGATAGGCTAATTGTACATCCTAGCCCAAACCTCCCGCAGGACGACAGCGGGCAGGGTTGGAACCGTGGACCATCGAGACAACCAAATGCCAGTCCAGCGTCCATACCGAATGACCAAGCAGCCAGCCAGGTGATGGTGAAGATAATTTCCAACCAGCGACACAACTGGAAAAAAAAAAAAGAAGAAGACAGATTTTAAACAACGATTTAGATATTTGTCTACATTTTTATCGCAACTCAAAAGAGTTTTCCAATAAATTTGGCCGTATAATACCTCTAATACAGGGGTGGGCAAATTACGGAACGTGGGCCACATGCGGCCCTTATTACGAAAATACGAACATACTACAAGCGGGCCCTTATTACGAGAATACGAACATACTACAAGCGGGCCCTAATTTAACCACGACAGTGTTGCCAACTGAAAGATTTAATGTTTTGTTAGTAAAAATGCGTTTTAAACAACGATTTAGATATTTGTATAAATTTTTATCGCAACTCAAAAGAGTTTTCCAATAAATTTGGCCGTATAATACCTCTAATACAGGGGTGGGCAAATTACGGAACGTGGGCCACATGCGGCCCGCCGAAGTGTTTTATGCGGCCCGCGAAAACCTAAATAAATCATTGTAAATATCTATAAAAATTCTTGAAACTTTTGATTCTTATTACTTGTAATGAAGAGGCTAAAGAAACATTGTCTCTAATCGTCTTTTTACACAGTTAAATATTTATTATTTATTTATTCAATAGCAATACTATATTAATTCAGTAAAAGACATAAGCCCTGGCCACTAGCGGATCCAGAACTTTGGAGTGGGGGAGGCGATTTTTTTCCAAACCCTAACCCTAACGCCCATTAAACCCTAACCCTATGCATAAACGTGCGTACAGCATATATATATATATATATATATATATATATACACGAGAATAAAAAAAGCAATGCTTTTTAACCTTCGTGGAAAAAAAAACAGTCATGAGGCAAGCTGGGGGTCTGAGAGGGAGGGCTGTAAGTTTCACCAGTGGGATTCGGGGCAAAGCCCCGACGCTAGAAGCGTTTTCTTGCATTTTTAACTGTAGAAACGCATTTTCCTGACATCTTCCGCTCATTATTTAACAGTAGAATTCGGGGCGAAGCCCCGACGAAAAAAAGCGTTTTCTTGTATATTTCACTGCAGTAACGCATTCTCCTGAAATCTACAACTCCTTATTTATCAATTGGGTTCGGGGCGAAGCCCCGACGCCAAAAGCGTTGTCTTGCATTCGTCACTGCAGAAACGCATTATCCTGACATATACAGCTCATTAATCATCAGTAAATTTCGGGGCGAAGCCCCGACGCCAAAAGCGTTTTCTTGCATACTTCGATGCAGTAACGCATTCTCCTGATATCTACAGCTCATTATTTACCAATGGGGATCGGGGCGAAGCCTCGACGCCAAAAAACGTTTTCTTGCAATCTCCACCGAAGAAACGCATGCTCCTGACCTAAAGCTCACCATTCATCCTATTAAAAAAGGACCTTTTCAATAATGTTGAAAAATATTCTAATAGCCTAATATCCATCCATAAAAATATCCATCGCCCCCTCCCCACCTCACCATATCGGCCAACATACTAGAGGGGGGAGGGCGAAATAATCTAAGAATAGGTAGAAATAGAAATAATTAGTATATATTATTAACACAAGTAATAAGTTCGTATACCAATTGTGTGAATTCTAAACTAAAATTCGTCCGCCCCCACCCGAAATCGGACCGCCCCCCCCACTCGAAAGCTTATGGGGGGGGGGGGAAATTTAAGCCACCCCCCCCTCCTGCCCCCACCATATCGACCAACATACTAGGGGGGGGGGGCGAAATCATCTAAAAATATGTAGAAATATAAAATAATTAGTATATATTATTAACATAAGTAATAAATTCATATACAATTGTGTGAATTCTATACTAAAATTCGTCGGCCGAGTGGGGGGGGGGAACGGCCGACCCGCCCCCCCCCCCCTCTGGATCCGCCAGTGGCCCTGGCCAGTATTTATTCAAGAGAACTGAGTTGAAAGATGGCAAGGGTAACAACTGATGGAGTTTTGACTGAGAAAAACAACCTTTTTAATAAAATAAAGAAAATATCTCAACCATAAACTAGTAACTGGAAAGTTTACACATAACTACATCGAATTAACAGTTGCATGAGTAGTACATATAAAAATAGGCTTATGCATAATACTCAGGGGCCGTCTCTAGGCATAGTCAAAGTATGCAGCTGCTAATGTCCCATATGCTAGGACAAATCTGTACAAATGCTCCTTCTTCCCTAGTACCATTAGAGCATGGAATGGTTTGCCTGAGCTAGCCAGGAAAACCAGTGACTTGGCAGAATTTAAGTCACTGGTAAATATGCATGACTGAATGCATAACGTGTAGGACGTAATCATCTTCTTTTTTGAAGTAACGTATGCATTATATAAGATAAGATTGCTTAAGGGCTCGCACAGAAAAGGATAAACGAAACTTGTACTTGTTATTGTTCGAAGTACACTGCTAGGTCTTTAATAAATTGCATAATTTTAGTGTTTTTTTTTTCCTTTATTTTCTTATATTATTCGGGACCACGCCAAATTCACTTCGCCTATGGCCTCCAATCATCCAAGGCCGGGCCGTATATGCGGCCCGCCTAGTCCCCAAATTTCATTAATGCGGCCCTCGGTTCAAAAAGGTTGCCCACCCCTGCTCTAATAAATCAATTAATTAAGATTTAAGATCTAGATCTATGTCCGCTACTAGCATAGTTTAGCACAAATGAAGAAAAAGAAAAGCGAATAAAATTCTCTTAAAAACGCGAATGGATATTTGAATGTATGTTGTCATACAGTTGTCACGTGATAATTAAAATGGCATCCTTGTTGAACAATATTTTTGGCTTTGTTATTGTAATATTTTTTTCGTTTAAATGCAGTTTCTGCTTGCTTGGTAAGCGTTATAAAGACATTCGGCATTTACTAAATGTGCATTTCGGACTTGACACAATGTTCAGGGATATATCTCGAGATCTAGCCTTAGCCCCAGTGCCCCAGCCTAGCTAACTCAACTGCTAAGCCTAAGCCCTAAGCCTAAGTCTGAGTTAAGCCTTACTTAGTTACTACAATACTAACCTAAGCCGCGCTAAGCCTAATAAACTAGTTACTAGGCTGGAGTAGACAAGACAGTCTGTGAGTCAGTCACACTCACAGTCTGTCAGTGTCACAGAGTGAGAGTCATTCAGACTCACACTAGTCGGTGACTAGTCACAGAGTTTTAATCAGTCTAGTAATCTAGACTTTATGACTTTTAAAACCTGTATCCTGTATATTTCTTCCATTTCCATACTTTTAGCCCCTTTAACTTTAGTATTTCAATTGTGGTTCTAGATCTAGTTTCAATGACATTCAATCATCAATGTATTCAGCATAATTCAGTTTACAGAAAGAAGGGTTAACTTATTGACTTCTCTTTTGCATGCCCACAACATAATCGTATTTTAAATAGTTCCTTACTTTTATAATTAGTTCTTCGTATTATTAATAATGAAAAAAATAAAAATTTAAAAAACTGCATTACCTTGGGCTTGAATTTGATACATACAACAATCCTATCCAAAGAATCATATCAATCACAGTGAAATTTTTTTTTAAAATTCTAGATACACCTTGCTCACCACTTATTGTAAAGTCTGGCTACATTGTCTGTGTCTGCAATGCAACCTATTGTGACACATTTCCATCAGCTGACCCTGTTTCAAAAGAAAATTTTGTCGTTTTTACTACTTCACAATCTGGACTGAGGGCTAACAAACAAATTTTACCAATCAGCAAAAGTTCCAAAAGTACCAGTAAGTAGTCTTCTGTTGAATAATTTTTTTTTATCATACACTCACTAAATACCCATACAATTTCATTTAGCTCTAGATTTAAAACAAAAATCTAAATATATTTTAAAATATCAAACAGCTGTATACCACATTAAGTTGAATGAGACACGCCAAAGCATCCTTGGATTTGGTGGTGCTTTTACAGATGCAGCAGGAATAAACATAGCAAAGTTGCCAGCTGCAGCACAGACCAAGTTGATTAATTCTTATTATTCTAAAGATGGTAAGAAGTTTTAATTTTGTTAGTGCTTGTTTTCTTTTAATATATTCATTCCTTTGTAACTTTTATATTTATTTTAATATTTTTAACATCATTTAGCAATTATATATATATTTACTAACAGTAACAAAATTGCAATTGTTTGACACCTTTTTTAAAATGTTAAAGATTTTTTAGAACACCTTCAAACAACAGTCCAAATACAATACAGATTACAAAGTTCAGTTTCATGTTTATTTTGACACTCAGTAATATTTTGTGTCTGTACTTGTGAACAGGTCTAGAATACACTATTGGAAGAGTTCCCATTGCCAGCTGTGATTTTTCTACCCGTGCATATTCTTATGATGATGTTCCAGGAGATTTAAATTTAAGCCAATTTTCTTTGGCTCCTGAAGACTTTAAATACAAGGTACTTTATATATTAGTACAGGGAATGGTCTTACAATTCTCTTTCTGTAACATTTAAGCCCTTTATTTAATATAGCAAATTTTTATTTCCTTAGTTATGAACTATAAGTACTTTTGTGTAACATGTTCATAAAGATGCTCAAACAGCCCAAGTCTGGACGTTAACTGAAAACAACAAAAAACAAAATAATTTTTAAAATGTATCCATTAATTTAAAAAGGAACATCTGTGATCTGCACGCTGCTATTGAGCATTTAATTGCAATTAATTTCTATTTGAAATAAAAATCTTTTAATTTCCATTTATCAATTTACTTTCAGTGCATCTGAAATAGGTGTATAATGCTATTTCATTTGCAGACCTACAAATTTAAAATTTTTAGAAAAAAATTTTTTTTTGTATTTTTCTATTAAAGAAATTAAAATGTTGAGAAAATCATATTAGTTGTAAATAGTGATGTTTTTGTTTTGTTTAGCTTTAGTCTTCAATCTGCTGAATATAACTGTGTATCTGTAAGATACTAAATTCACCTTTGATTTTGTATGACGAGTCTGACTTTTAAGAAGACATCTGTACTAAATTTATTCATAGCCTCTAGTTTACTGATGCCAAATTTTCTCCTCATATACATGTATTGATACTCTTACCAGTCTAATAAGCTTTTTTTTTCTGTATGCTTGTAAGTGACAAGATCAAATTTTATCATTAATAGCCTTTTTAAGGTGATTTAATTAATTCTACTACATGTAATTATTTTTAACTTGTACTCGAAACTTTAAAAAAAAATATTTGTCTGCACACAGATTCCATTTATTCGCTTAGCTCTATCTGTTACCTCAAGGCCTATCAAGTTTTTTGCTAGCCCATGGAGTGCCCCAGCATGGATGAAAACAGAACATAACATGACTGGTCAAGGAACTTTAATCGGACAGCCAGGAGGTCCATATTATAAAACTTGGGCTACTTATTTTATCAAGCAAGTTCAACTTTTCCCCCATATTAATGATTTTTGTTTCTGATTGTCATTTCCTATGGAGATCTGAAATATTGTTTCTTGCTCAAGATTTGTGTTCACTGTTTTGTATTTTTAGATTTCTTGAAGAATATGAAAAATATTGTTTCTTGCTCAAGATTTTGTTATCACTGTTTTGTATTTTAGATTTCTTGAAGAATATGAAAAATACAATATCAGTTTTTGGGGCATAACAGCACAAAATGAACCCACTGATGGGCTGATGGCTAAATTCCCATTCCAATCCTTGGGCTTTACACCAGAGATGCAAAGGGATTTTATCAAATTAGATCTTGGTCCAGCCTTACAAAACAGCAGGTACAAGAACACTAAGCTGATGATCCTAGATGACCAAAAGTTGTTCGTAGTTACATGGATGAAAACTGTGAGTTGATGCCTATTAACTTTGGGTTAACTACTACCCATAAGACAAAACATAATTTTCTGTCTAACACATTGTTAAGTTCAGTAAAGCCGAGATATAGTCCAAAGAAAGGGAAAATACAAGGAAAATACATATTTTCTTTTTAAAAATCTCAATAAAACAAACTTTGTGTTGAAAATTTGATAGATGATTATATTTGAAGCTATATTTTCATTTATAATTCAATAAAGAGAAATCAAAATCTACTTTAGGTAATTTTCCCTTTTTGTTTTTTAGCAAATACAGTAATCCCTTGTTACTTTGCATTCATCTTTCGCAGATTTGCTTCTTCACATTTTTTTTTCTTAGGTAGTTTATGGCCGCTATATGCGAATATTGAGGGAAAATCTAAGTAAACCATTAAAGATGAATAGCCAAAATTTTTCATTAAATCCATTAAAATTTCATGAAATTCTTCTTAACAAAATATTTCATATGTGCAATACATGTCTCGTTTAGGTTCACATTTGAGTGAAATTTTTACACAAAATCATAATTTAGGAATTACTCTAATAAAGAAAACTGGTTTGACATCACAGCTGAAAAACATATTAAAATGACTGTTAAATGCAAAGGGTGGGTTATGAAGAGTACATGGAACGTTTTAAAAGTCTAAATACTCATTACATATATTTTTCCTCTAATTCGCAGAAATTTGTTTTTTTTCGCTGTTACTGTTTTTCTGTAACTAGAAACAGCGTGTCTGATTTTTTTACTGAAATATCCATTGAATATCATCGCAAATGATATTATAAACTAAAGGGATAATGTAAATCTAGTTTCATTCCTAAAATGTATGTAATATATGATGACTAATGTATGTACTCTATTTCTTAACAAACTTTCTCTTAGGTTCTCTCAGACCATGAGGCCAGCAAGTACATTTCAGGTGTAGCCGTCCACTGGTATGTGGATGGTGTGCTGCCTTCAGACATCATGACCTTAGCTCACAACTTGTACCCTGACAAGTTTTTGTTTGGAACAGAAGCCTGCGAGGGCTCAATGCCATGGCAAAAGAAAGTGGATCTCGGTGCTTGGGACAGAGCAGTCAGTTATGCACATGATATTATAATAGTGAGTCACATGTTTTCCAACTTGATGTCATGACAACCCACATTGATTTCTTCCTAGAAGTTTTATTGACATCAAAAATAAAACCTGATTTAGTTATATTTAATTTTGTATGAGTTCAAATTATGAAATTTCCTCCTTTATACTAATTAAAAACATTTATATTCATTAGTCACTAGCTATTAAACATTTAAAGTTTGCAAGCAGGGATACTACTTTCTTACATTTGAACGTCTCCAATTCTGTAAGAAAGGGTGTGGTTGCAGTGAGTATTTAAATCTTATACACTGTTACCAAAGAAAGTAGAAAAAATAAAGTACCCATTTCAGTTATTGCAGTCTATAGTCTCTCACTTTTCCTGAGATAATGTCTGGTACCCATTAGAGCTGGGTGGACTCAGAGGTGTTCCAGAAATTATCTTAAAAATGTCAAGTGCCAACAGCCAAGCTCTTTATGTTCAGCCACCATGTCTGCACCAATCCTAGTACAAGCTTGTAAAAAGTAAAGCTCGTCTGTTTCTATGGCTGGTGGTTTATCAAGGTACCATCAGCTATTGCTATAGCCGCTCTTCTAATATCAGGTACCAGCTAGACTAAAGGATATTCTGATAACACCAAAGTTAAAAATCAGTATTCAATTGACCCATTGGTTAGAAACAACTTTTTAAGTTAATTTATTTTCAAATAGAAAATTTTACATGAGTGAACAAATAAGGCTCCTTTTTTTTTGTGCTTAAAGGGAAACTCTCATAGTTTTTCAAATTTGAGTTATTGATATATTTAAATTCTGTGTAAAAAGTTGTAATAGTAAACATTTTACCATTTTTTATTTAAATGCTTAGAAACATTTATATTTAATAAATTAGACAGTAAATTCTTGACATCTCCTAAAAAACGGAATTCTTTGAGATTCTGTTTTTATCTCAGGCATACATCACTCCCCCCAACAATACTGAAAGAGAAACTAGACTTAACCAATTGTATCACTTCTTTCTTACAGTAGTTGTCAGGCTCTTAGGCATAGTCCAGAGCTATGCTATAGTTTTTTATAGACAGAGAGAGATGCAAAAGCATTAGGATAACCAACTCGAGAAAAAAAAAAACATTTTCATCTAAGCCTCTCCCTATCCCAAGAAGTAAATATATCGTGTGTCTGACTGATTCGAACAAACTGGTCAGTGTAAGACTAGTCTAGACTACGTGTAGTCTGTCATGACAAGACAACCAAGCGATAGCATTTGTTGTGTGTTGAGTGGTCAGGTGAGAAAATATACACTGCCGTGGTTAGTCAAGCATGTAAATCTACTTTCAACACGCATTTTTTTCTTTGCTTACAATATTTAGATCTAACTGCATAGACGAAGATATATTTCTTATACGAGAATGTAAACTTTACTGTTATGTTTTCCCTTATTCAGCAGGTACTCGGAGTAGTATAGGATTTGTGTATCAGTTTGTGACGTCACATAGAAATTATGTGAAAATCTGACTGTTTTGGATGCGCAGAAAAATTACGTCAGAAAAACATCAATTACTAAGTTATTCTTGCAAATTAAAAAAAAAAAGAATAATATATTCATTATCTGTAAATCAAAACACATATTATATCAAAAATTGTCAAAACCATGGGAGTTTCCCTTTAAATAGTCCTCAACTCTTCCCCTCCCCCCTTTTTTTTTTTCCATTGTTAGTTATGTTATTACAAAAAATAATTCCAAAAAATAATTCTTTACCTTATTGTCACATGATCAGTGTTTTAATCTTCTTGAATCTGCACATTTTAACAATAAATTTATGAACCATTATAGAATTTCATCAAGCAGATGAAAACTTATTTTTTTTACATTTTAGTGTTTCAGACTTTTTGTGTGCCTTCATTGTATTGTCATTAATTTATCAGGATTTGAACAACTGGGTCACTGGCTGGACAGATTGGAATCTTGCCCTTGATTTAACTGGAGGACCTAACTGGGTGTCCAATAATGTTGATAGTCCAATTATTGTCAACTATGAAAAAAATGAATTCTATAAGCAGCCGATGTATTATATTCTAGGGCATTTTAGGTTTGAACATTTTTATTAAAACTTCTTTTCAACAGTTTTAAGTTGGTATTTAGATACAGTGATGTTTAATCTTTTGTATACTATATATACGTTGCTAGTTGTCAATATTGTGATTTCTTTTATTTTCAGTAAATATGTTGTCCCAGATTCTATTGGATTGAATGTAAATTCACCAGTGCACAAACCTTTGATTGAAATAACAGCTTTTCTTCGTCCAGACAAGTCGGTCGTTGTCGTCATTTTGAATTTGTACGTTTTCCAAATCTTACTGTTTTTATGACATTATTTCTAAACTCTCCTGTTTCTGTATGGATTACAATAAAATCCAACATTCAACTATTTGTTTTTAATTTACTTTCCTAGGGGATATCAACCAGAAACTATTGAGCTTACAGATGATGTGACTGGATACATACCTTTGACCATTCCAGGAAACTCCATACAGACTGTAGTTTGGTGGTTGTCATAAACAATGCTGTTAAAATATAAAACATCTTGTTTTAATTAATTCATTTTATTGCTCAATTTGAAGGTCTCAAGTCCCATTCTGCTATTGGGTCAGAATGGTGTATTAATTAATGCATGTGTCATTCTAGAAGACTAGGTTGAATATAAATCAGATAATGTAAATCAGATAGAGTACAATTTGAATTAAAAGTGAACAACATACATCACCAGTATAAGTTTTAAAAATAATTTTTACCAGGATGGCTAACTTGTGTACATTTTCTTCAAACTAGCACTAATAGTAGATGAATACTAGAGACAGTAGGTCTATAGAGTCTAACACAGTTATAATGTTTTTATATACCCTTATACAATATTACATTATCCTGTTGTTTTTTTCCAGAATATAAAAAATTTGACCTCTGTTTATTATAGATGTTTCTAAGCATCTATCTAAAAATCAAAATTATATTTATTATATGCCTTTTTTTTTTATTATTCATGCCATTTTTTTATCTTATGGAATATTAAAATATTGAGCTGTATAGTGGATTTTTCTTTGAAGCTTGTAATCAGATTAGACAATTTGGGCTCAAATTATAAGGGATATTTATGAGTCATATACTTGGTTGATAACTTAACAATTATATTGAGTCACAAATTGGATTTTTCCAGAATTTTTTTTTTTTTTACCAGAATTGGTAATTGAACAGAATGGACTGTAATTACTTACATTCCATAATGTTATAATGCTTTGAATTTGAATTCCTTTTAGTCATTTATTTATTACCTTTAAATTGTAAGTTGTTTGTGTATGCATTAGTTTGCTTGACAATAAAAGTGTAAATGGCAAAACAGCATCTGTAATTGCTGGGAATTTAAGATGATTTTAAAATGGTATGATACCAAAAAATATTTTTTTTTAATTAGGTTCTGCTTTGAGCAGTTATATATTTTATCTGTGAATGGAAAATTATTTTCCATGAATGAAAGGTAAACACCTTGTTATGGGAATATTTTGTTGTTGCAACTGATTTTTAATTATCTGTATGTAAGATGCACCTTTTTTTTCATGGCATTGTTAATCATACATATTGTTTGTTCGCTTTTTATGCCGAAATTTGTATGAAAATTTAAGGTTTCCATTTCTATTTCTGTGATCCCAAGGGTATCTAGTTTTATGTAAATGTGCAATTTTGTATTTATAAAAAAAAAAAACATACATATTTTGTTTAAAATATAATTCACAAAAAAAAATAAAAAATTATTTTTTAATCATACTATCATTTTGTTTACATCTTTTAGTTAGTGTTTTTTTTTTTTTGAAGCAGTGTTGTTGATTAATCTCTCTACTAAAGATTTGAAGAGGGGGAAAAAACAACATCAGTATAAATAGGATTTTATTTCTTGGTGAGACACACAAATCTGATGTCAAATAAAAACTAGGATGATCATTTCTAAAAATAGTTGTATATACAAACAATGATATGTTCTATTGGACCCCAGCATCAATGTAGTTTTATTATAAAAACAATAACATGCTAAGTATTCAGAGATACTCAACAACAATATTTATCTACTTCAGTAATGGAAGTATGGTTTAAATCTCCAAAACAGAGATATGAACAACCCAGATCTGAAAGTAGTACATAAAAGATAAGGTGACATAGCATTTAATAGATTCATTACTCAACTTGTTCTCCTGAAATTATTTACAGACACATTTTCATACACAATATCAATTTCTGGATTATTACATGAGATAAAAATAGATCTGATTGAAGTACATGCAGTCAGACATACGCAAATATTCAGATACTCTGTATTCAAAAGAAT
This sequence comes from Biomphalaria straminea, assembly GCA_021533235.1. NCBI lineage: Eukaryota > Metazoa > Mollusca > Gastropoda > Planorbidae > Biomphalaria > Biomphalaria straminea. The sequence goes on from JADKLZ010000003.1 coordinate 26,354,279, forward strand.
AACACTACAGTACTTAATACTTGCACAGTTCATTTAAAAGTAAATAAATGCTCCATTTCACATACCAGTAAAAGTACATTAAATGGTATAATTTTCTTTTAAATGCAATTATGGTTTATTATTGTGACAATTTTCAACAAGAAAACTCTTCAATTGAATAAAACTAATCTCTCTAGCAGGAAGACTTGAAGTAAGATTGAAGGGCCAGCAACTATGTAGTGCCATGCTGCATCATGGGAAGATGTTAAAATTGAAAATGAATTGCTGCAAAAACTTAACCTATCAACCTGATTTTATTTTAACAAAAATAAACTCAGCTTTCTTTATCTGGATGAATATATTTCACAAATCGTATCAAGGCTCTATCAACTCTATATACAAAAAGACATACAACAAACATACAAGCTGTCACCGTCACAAACAGGGCACTCTCATAAACTAGGCGGGGAGCAAATATTTTCCAGACCATGAGATGTCTTCGATGAAGTGCAGCAGCACATGTGGCAAACAACAGCTGAAATATAAACAATTAACATGCTCATTTTATATAATAATTTTCGGGATTTAGTTAAAACAATTCTACTTGAATACCAAGTAGACTGCAAGGTAGTTAGAATAGTTCCCACATAAATAAACCATTTTTCATGTTCAATTTGTAGACTAAGTTAAAGGCTTTTCTTTGAAAATCTCTTCCAAGACCCATTAATAGTAAAGCCCTTGGTTTCGGAACTGGTGTTCTTGAATTTCAATCCCACTGAAGGTTGGGATTTTGAATTTAGAATTTCCCTGAAACAACCTGTTTACACTCATATTCAACAGCAGAATAATCTACAACACATTTTTATTTTCCATATTTAAAGTCTGGGCAATTTTTATTTAAGAAAAAAAAAAGTTTCCTTTTTGAGGCCAAGTGGTTCATTGGGAAGCTAAATTTTCAGGTTTCCAATACCAGTGAGAAGAGAAGAAGATGATCAACCTAGAAAAATCAGATATTCACTTGAGTTGGATAAGCCAAGGGATCTGGTTATTAAATGGTAAAGCACTTGGCTACTGAATGAAGGACATAATGTATTATTAAAGAAACTTATATTTTACCTTCAAAGAAGTAATGAAGATAGTTCCACAGACAAGACTAAATAAATGTTTGTTTAATTTGATTCCATTGTTGAAAATACTGAAGTCTCCTTGCCAACTTGTTTTCTCTTTGACCTGTTCTGGTTTCTTATTTACCATCCAACTGGCCAACCCACTGAATAGTAATGGCCAAAAGATGAGCAGTGGTCCAGCCAAACTAAAGAATACTGGTCCAGCAAATGTATTGAGCCACACAAGGAAACCTGTTGAAAAATAAAGTATGCATGAAATTGCATAAGGCAAGTTTGTCGTAGGCTCAGAGACCTACTAAATTTTAATTTTAGGACAATATAAAATCTGTAATTTCAGCAAAACCTAACTCAAATAGACTCTCTATAGTCTAATAGACTCTCAATATTGTTTAATGGCAATGTTAAAAATATATAGTTCCAGCAAAACTTCTCAGTTTTATAGATATAGTTACTACATTAATTTTTTTTTAGATTTTTATTTTTGATAGACATGACTAGGAGAGGCATAATAAAGCCTAGTTGGTAGTATCTACCCTAAACCAGATACTATTACAGAACAAAATATATATGCAATATAAAAGTTATTTTAAAAATAGGGAAACAAATAATTGCACATTAATTCAGGAGCAATTTTACTTCAAAAGCATATTTTCATCATAGTCTAAAATTAAATACATTAGCATACCAATCAGATAAATTATCAGACCAGATTTTTAAACTAATAAATTAATGTAGTACCTGGTAAAATAAATGATTTGAGGTCACCATAAAAGCCAACATAGCCAGCTTCAAATCTGATGCTTGGAACAGTGGCTTGATGACCAGTGGTATAAAAGAATACAGTCGACAGAAGATTGAATAAAACTAATCCTGCCCACCTGGGAGATGACATGTCCTCCTCTGTAACAAACAACAATACAAATTTCAAAACATTCTACTGTTTAAAATTTAAAAAACAACTTCTTAACCCCTGCCTTCAATTAGTAATATAAATAGGAAGTCTTGGATATAGAAATATAGAATACTGGAAATATAATAATTTACCATGCTTTGAATTTGAGATGATGGCTGCAGAATACAACTCTAAACATAAATACAGAACTAATATTCCAAGGGTGATGCTAGGGGCTGTTCCATCACTCAGTAACAAAGTCAGTAACAGTCCAAGCAGCACAAGGTAAGCACAAATAGATGCGCTGTATGCAGATCCAAGTCCATAGATAATGGGTGATCTCTCACTATCCTTTTCATTATGATTTTGCTGGAAGTTGACTTTTAATTGGTTGTAGATTGTTGGAATAATATGTTGCAAGTCACCTGAAAATGAATGTTAAAACATAATCACATGCGTAAACCATATTTATTATTTAAATGCATAAATATTTATTGGAGGCCCTGGGTTCTGGATGAACACTGGGATTATGAATTTTGGGATTCTTAGGGCGCCCAACTTTAATGGTTACCTTGGAGAAAGTAAAGGCGGTTGGTCATGTTGCCATCCACATGAGACCATGCTCATTAACCATTGGCCAAAAAACCAGATGACCTTAACATACTCTGCCCTATAGATCGTAAGTTCTGAAATTGGAACTTTACTTTTTTTTTATAAATATTTATTGTTTCACATGATGATATATTTATATATTATATTACTAGTTAGTTTTAACCCTAATGAAAATTACCAGTAGGCTGCAGTTTTCTTTTGAGAGTTTAAGGTCTATAGAACTGGTGAGAATGACAAGAATTGCAAAGTCCTATATTTAAATGACTGGGTTCATGGCCAAAACAATCACCTCATGATGCACAAAGTTACCCCTAAGAGCTGAATGAACTTAATAGTCCTCAAATTTTAGTAAAATACTTGTCCCTACCAGAACTTTAATCCAAAATACTATCTAGCACTAAACACAAAATCTACATTGAAATATTTGTCTCTTACTGAATAACTATTCAGGGCAAGTCAATCTGTAAATAGTCGATTATACAAAGAAGTTCTTGGAGTTTTTAAAAAATTAAAATGTAAATAGCTCAAATATAAGGCTTTTGCAAAATTTATAAAATATAAACAGTCTAATAGAAAATAAAAATATTTTTTAAAAACTTAAT
>JADKLZ010000003.1:26357590-26368555 GCA_021533235.1 Biomphalaria straminea
GAGATGCATTATAAATAACATTATTATATTATTTAAGCAAAAAAAAAAGGTTTTGATATTACATTTATATATAGTTATAATGGTATTTTGTTCACATAGTCTTCAACAAATGAACTTAATTTAATAAAAAGAAAAAAAAGTTTGCATGGTTGTATTCATGATAAAAAAAATGATATTGTAACTTGATATCAAATAAATAAAGCTAATCTTTTAAAGTTACCTTTATGTGAAAGATAGAGTGATGAGCCTGCTTTGGACGGAATCATGAATATAAGTAGTGGCCACACTGTAAGAGTTACTATGGAAACCAACAGAACAACATAAACAGCCTGAGCCATCAATGCCAGCTGCCAGGGTGTGAACGAGTCACTGACCAGATCTGAGAGACCCTGGAGGGCCCAATGCAAGCATGTAAATAAAGCTGCCAGAGGAGGACCATACAACATGGCAATGACCCCAGGACTAGTGCCATTCAAATTACCAAAATGTTTCAGCCATCGCCTGGATGCATACACCAATACTGCCAAGCTAATAATGCTAAAAATATATCTTTTGTTTTTTGTGGCGCCTTCTAAGGAAGCCAGAGGCTGAGGAAATACAGAGTTTATACAAGAGACCTGTTCTTCTCTACAAGGAATGAAAGAAGAGGAGAGTCTCAGTATAGCACAACAGCTCAGACACACAAGGAAGCATACAGTTTTAGGGTGCAATACCACTTGCATAATATCAAAGCTGGATTTGGATTTCTTGGAATACTTTGTGTGCTCAAGTTTCCCCACACCCTTGACCTGTGACTTGTTGGACAAAATAATACTGACACTGAAGATGCAAACTAAAGTTTGTAACAAAAACATGGAGATTTCATCCTCATTAACCACAAAACTATTTGAGAAGTAGATGCAACAGTTCATAATGAACAATACGCTTGAGACTACATTGACTAATGTGAAATCCTTTTTCACAACAAACATCTCTGGCATAAAACTTTTGACACAGACAAAGTTTGCAACTATAAGTAGAGCAGCTAGAGTGACAGGCATCAGGGGAACAGATGTGGGAAAGATGAAGAGATGTACTGCAATACAAATGAGATACGCCAATGATCCTCCTAAAAGAAATTTAGCGGATGTGGGAAGAGATGTATCATCATTGCTCCAAGATGCCCAGAAGTAAAAACTCTGAGCAACACCCAGTGCTAATGTCAGAATGCCTATCAGCATCCACTTAAGGTCAAATTTAGCCCAAACATTTTCACAGATCTGCCTAGTATCTCTGATAAAAGTCCTGTATGAATTTTCCAAAGACTGAAACTTAGACAAGGTGTCGGACTTCACACCATCCTTAGCCATCATGGTGATGTATTTTTGAATCTCTTGCTCAGTGTTAGTAAATAACTGTTGCAATGTTCTCAGCTCTTTCTCAGGCAAGTCAGAAGCCTGTGACTGATAAGCTGAAAGATAACTGCTGATCTGATAAGCATTCATTCTTAAAGCCTGAAATAAAGATGGTTCAAGATTTTAGAATTAAATGTTGAGGAACTATAAAATGTTAAACAAATTATAGATTAAAAATACAATCAGCTCTGCATGTGCTGATGTTTTTATTATATAAATAAAAAAAAAGAAACACAGAGTGTGTTTTGTACATTAATAAATATGTCATTTGTAATCAATTCTATACTCAAACAAGATTTATTAAATGTAACTAGGTACTTAGAATTTAATATCTAGTTTCAGCAAAAATATTTCTTAAGTTGAGCTTCATATTAAGCTGACTGAAAATTAATGTCTTTAAAAAAAATTATTGACCCTCTAGAACAAATGGTGGGCAAATTACGGACGCGGGCCACGTGGCCCGCCGAAGTGTTTTATGCGGACCGCGAAAACCTAAATAAATCATTGTAAATATCTATTGAAATTATTGAAACTTTTGATTCTTATCACTTGTAGTGAGGAGGCTATAGAAACATTGTTTCGAAGTGTCTATTTCAATTGCTTTAAAAACAAAGAATATATTTTATAGCAATATTATATAAATTCAGTAAAAGACTTAAGCCCTGGCCAGTATTTATTCAATGCTATGGAGAACTGTGTTGAAAGAGTTGGGTTGGCTTGTACAAGATGGCAAGGGAAACAACTGATGGAGCTTTGAATGAAAAAAACAACCTTTTTAATAAAATAAAGAAATTATCCCAACCATAAACTAGTAACTGGAAAGTTTACACAAAGCTACATAGAATTCACAGTATTGTTATGCAATAAAGTTAGGACAGGGGCCGTCCCTATTTATAACTAAAGTATGCAGCTGTAATGTCCATGATTGATTCAGGGCTTGCACAGTTTACAGTCGTGCAGGACAGAAAAGGGATTGCGAAACCTGTACCCTATATTTAATATTGCTCAAAGTACAATAGGTCTTTAATAAATTGCATAATTTTAGTTTTTTTTTCTTTTTTTTTCATATGCTCATTTTACTCGAGGCCACCTAATTCACTTCGCTTATGGCCTCCAATTATCCAAGGCGGTCCTGATTGGCAGTTCCGAAAAGTATGTGAAGATTTGGAATTCTGATGTTCGATAACACAGTTGTATTCACTGGCCAATCATTAGATCAATATGGAGTCTCAAGGAAGAAATTGTTAGGTTCCTTGATGAACATTGACCCTTTCCTAATAACTCTAATGAAGAGTTGAAGACAGACATAGGAAGCATTGTAATTTGTTGCTTGCACATGAAATGTATGTGCATCTTAAATCTTTTCAAACTTCATTAATGCGGCCCTCGGTTGAAAAAGGTTGCCCACCCCTGCTCTAGAATAATAAATATTTTTCTTTTATCTTTTGCTTCAGTGTTTCCTTAAACGTTGTTTTGCAGAACACGAGGCATGACGAGGTGTTCCATGAACTATTGCCAGAGTAAGGAGCTAGTACGCCTACATGGGATTTAATTCCTTTGTAAATAAATGCAGAAAAGATCATACATATTGATTTAGTTTAATTTGGCTTCTCTTGGTCATGGGAAAAAAAATTCTATCATAAGATAGCTATGAACTTTGAACTCATCTAGATTCTGACTTTAATTTAAATAATTTCTGGTCGAGTTTGTCTTGAATTTTATGAGTTTTTAAATAATATTTCCAAACAAGTTATCATTATTTTACTGCAGTTTCCTACAACTCATTTGTGGGAAAAAGGATTTGCAATACTGTAGAAGTCATTAAATCTTATTTTTTTATGTGTCTATTTTACAATAGTTTTATACATGAAAATAGCTACATTTAGAATTTGATTTAATTAGTATTATTATCTTTATTGAAACAAATAAAAAATAATCCAACCTAAAAAATAAGTGTTCTTCAACTGCAAGAAGTGTTCTGTTAAAGAAAAAGTTTGGTAAACTTTGGTTTACTTAAAAAACAAATGTAAAAAGTTAACTTTAAATTTGTTCTTATGTTATTTCTTTTGTAGTGATGTGCTTCTGACATAACACATGTGGAAGATAATGTAGACCTAACAATCAGTGATTGCAAATTGATACTAATGACCTCACTGGTAGATTTATTCAAAAAAAAAATTTCATTACAATTTAAGATACATTTTAAAAGCACTCTAACCTTGATTTTATGATAAGCCTGTCGAATGTCATTGGTCGCAGTGTTCCACCAAGGGCAGTGAGTAAATAAATCTGTAATAACCATTCCCAGATTAGAAAATGGTATGGGAAGTCCAAGAAGCAGAGATATAGTTGGTACAAAGTCCACTTGCTTGACTGTGTTATCATCCTTAGGAAAATACAATTTTCAAAAATAAAAGATTTCTTTGTTGTTTTAAGTTATACATTTTTTTATGAGAAAATCAATGTGCAGTGAGCAACTAAGTGTTTACATTTTTAATGTCAGGGAGTCAGAATTCTGCCCATTATTTCATTCCTATTACTCACTTTTCAGTTAAAATGCTAAGTAAGGTAGTTTCTGTTCAATACTGCTATTTAATTGCAAGACTGAACGAATATTCCAGTTCCTTTCAATAGCCATTTATATTATCTACGGCTCAATCCTAATTACAAAAGAAGTAAACAAAGATCTTTATTTTCTTTCAGCAAATTCTGCTGTTGGTTAATTTCAGGTGGTGGGCAAGAAGGAGAAGCAGACAAAAAAAGCAACAGAAAGATGTCAAGGAATGGTCAGGCCTGTCATTGAAAGAGGACAACAGAGAGAAAGTCAACAGATCATGCTTGGTGCTCCAATGGTCTAAAAGACTAAGAGACAAGTGAAGGTGATAGAAAATTTGATTTTACTTTAAGTTTATATGCGTACTGTTCTTAGGATGTAAGCTTTATAAAAAAAAGGTTACACATACTTTTTGTTGACTTGATGCAATCTGTGTAGGACTGTAGATAAAGAGTCCAGCCTCAAGTTCAGCAACACTATCACCACCATGATCTCCTGTGTTTGTCATTCCATGGTCTCCCATCACAAAAAGTATTGTGTCGTCTCGCATTAACTGCGTAATATTGCTAAGTGCAATTAAAAAAAAAAGAGTATAAATACAATATATATATTATATATATATTTAGAAAATAATGTAATTATAAACACAATCTAAAAGCAGAAGAAGACATTATAACCCTAAAAAGACCTATATGATCTAGAGATCAAGACATAGTCTATGATAACTAAAGCAAAAACAATACAGGACTATATGGAGAAATATTGAAGACAAGGGATATCAAAGTAATGATAAACTTAGCTGACAAAGAAAAACAAACCAAGTAGAAAAGACTGGATCCTGAAAGACAATGATAATTAGCAACGTGACATGCCATATAAGAGGGAGAGAGTGTTTCTAGAGAATAGACCTCTATATCCCCACAAGAGGAAATACAGTCATTCTATAAATGAAGGCAGCCCACAATATGACAGAGAGATATAATATAAACATTGTCAACATTTTTAGGGGTTATAAATATTTGAAACACCTTTAATAAAATCATTTAGTATTAAATGATTAAAATTAACAATTATGAGGGAGTCCAAGATTATGATACAAGATCATGTAGTAGGAGATTAAAGGTCAAGATTTTAATAAGAAAATTGACTGGCCACCTTCATCTCTTATTATCTTTTTCTTTGTATCTTTCTGAGTACACCATTAGATTTTGTTTTTCTATTTGAAAATTATAGTTCAGTGTTATATGTATTTCTAGCTACTTTACTTTTTATTCTTCTGTCCTGAAGTGTCTCTAATTTTAGTAGTGATTTTACTCATGTTTGTTACATACTTTGCATATTATATATGAAAGTTGAACCTGACTGAGTTTTAAAGAGCCAGTCTTTTAAGAAAAGCAAAATAATTTGAGAATAAAAGTTTATTCACCTCAGCATAGCATTCATCTGTAACAGCTTGTCTCGCATAGCTGGAAAATTAGGACCAAACCGATGACCACAATGATCAACACCAAGAAAATGAGCTATGATGACATCCCAATCTGATTTCTTCATCTCTGAATAAATATTTGCAAGTATCCCATCATCCACTGAATGAAGATCTTGAATATTAAAGGAAGGGAATCCAAAGGATTGGTGAAATTGATTAGGAAATAAACCCAGCCATGTGTCATCACCAAAAAATTTTATTTTTTTGTTTTGTTGAACCAGCTGTTCTAAGATATTGTCCTCTGTGATATGATAACTTTTAAAGTTTGCGCCAGCATCAACAAAAGTGGGTAAACTGCCAGTAGTTAGCCCCTTCAGCCTTTGCATTGTGGTGGTTGGGGGATCAGCTATAAATTTATACAGTCTGGAATTTAGTGGTTTCTTTGTTTTTAGTTGATGTAATATGGGTAATTTATTCTTGAAATGTATGTTTTGGATTTCATCAATGCTCAGTGTTTCATTGTATTCCATAAAATCATATTTTAAAGCATCTATTAGTACTATGATTGCTCGTTTGAACCGACTGTGCATCCAGCAGCCTTTGGCATGGTGTGTGTGGTTATCTTCTGCTCGAAGAGCAAATTCAACCAGGCATTCACTTTTACTTTCAACAACAGATCTTGACAATAAAAATCCTTTCAGAAAAATTAGAATACCACTCAAGGAAAGTATATATATGAATACCAAAAGTGTGAAGGTTTTCAGGATAAGCATTCTTGAAATAATTGTTGCATCAGTAGTTTTACTTTATCTAGAGATCTTTTCAGTAGAGTACTAGAGAGACTAAGTCAATAGATGTCCAAACCAAAAAGGTTTAAAAGCCAAATTTATAAAAGAATTCCAACTCCAGAACAGTCACAGATTAATCTGTATAAAATTTATATAATAAATTATTAATATATAGTCTATATAATAAATAAATATTATTCTACTAGACATAAAATCAATTAATCAGATGATCCACTATGCCATTTTTTGTTTAGTAGAGATGTAGTTCTAAATCTAGAATCTATGCTACTTAATAACCTTAGAAGTCCTAAGTTAAGCCAGGCTAAGTTACAACTTTACTTCTAAGATTAAGATCATCATGATCATGAGCCATAACTATGACTGGGCATGAGTCGAGTATCATTATGATAATAATTAATATGATGAATAGTCACTAGTTCAGTAGTTGACTAGGTAAATTATAAAATTACAAAAGTAAAAAATAATAACCTCATATTGAGTTGTTTAAAAATTAAAAAAAAAAAATGTATAATAAATATATATATAATATTATATATAAAACAATAATAGTTTTATTAAGCAAAATTATTTTTGTTTCATGGCTTTATTTTATTTTATATTTATAAATTATAGCATAGTGATAAAAATTAGCGAAATGGTACACACTGTCATTTTTGTTCATTTTTTCAGAAAATTTTGTGATGGTTTCCCATTATTTCAAATGTAAAGTGAAAACGCGTCAAAATTAATTTTATGTTGTATTTTTTTTTTATCTATCTATTGGATGCATACTAACATTCTATAGTAGAGTCTTGTATATGGCACACCGACTTTGGGAACTAGGTCAATTTTTTATTTTATTTTTTTATTAGGTCAAGGTTTAACTTACAAGAAAAACTGATAGCAGATTCTTATTCTGCAACTAAAGGACTATAAAAATAGCAGTGTTTCTTTGAATTACCACTTATAGTCAAGATTTTATTTGAAAATACAGAAGGTCACTCCATGCTCCTATACGGCACGCAGTTTTTGTGCTTTCCCCTTCAGCGCACACCGAGTCCTTTCAATAAACACTACTTATGTAATTGCTAATAAATTACATCTTGATTAATTAAAAATTATTTAGATTGTATTGAAAGAAGTAGAATCACTTATGCAATATGTATTTATAGTCTTTTGCCTCATATTGCCTCTCTCTCTCTCTCTCTCTCTCTCTATTTATATATATATATATCGTTTATAGTTTATTTATTTATATACTATACCTATGTAATCTATGTGTAGCAACAGACAGAAATAAATCTCTATTATATGGATTATAGACCTAGACATTAATTATTATAATTCAATGAAAATATTTGATATTTTCCCCTCCCTCCCATAGATGCTTATAATTCTTTTCATGACTCTCTCCCCCACCCTCCCCCCTGCTGCCTGTTTAATAGGTTGTGACTCTACATGCTTATTATATATATTAGTGTATACCTCTCCTCTCCTCACCGCCAGCTTTTTTACCTGGGGTGATCCCCTGCAGTGGCCATGGTCTCTGGCTTCAAATTAGCAGCCCTCACTTTTTCTTTCATTCATAACTTATATATTCTAGATTTATCTTGATCTAGGTCATGTTTATTCATTGAAAAAATCATAGTAAGACATAGATTTATTAATCCCAATAATATTTCTTATTACGATTTTACCGTGTGCACTATAGGAGAATGTGTTAAATTCATCATTATTGATGAAACACCCCCTTTTTAAAATTTTATTTAACAGCTAACAGTATAAATGTGATTGGAAAGTCTTTCTAAAGATGTTTGGAAGCTTATTTTGATATATCTATCAGCCTACGATCAAATAGGCTCATAATATAGCCTTCATCCCTTATATGGGTATGAATTGCCGGGGGAGGTTAAAACAATAGCTTTACATACACGGTTTCCGAGAATCTCTAAAACTGCCCTCTGCTTTGGAAAAGCGGAACAAAAATACAGGAGCTTATCTAAAATTGGACATGCTCAGTCCCGAAACGTCATTTTTAGCTCCAAACATAAAAACAAATGAGTTATAAACAAAAAAAGCGACCTGTTTACTGAACAAGAATCGGATGAGGTGTGCCATATACCAGACTCTACTAGTACTATATATCAACTATACCTCATTATGCCTCATACATAATCATTGGAAAGCTCAGAACAAGATCTTTAATAATATAATATCCAAATAAAAAAAAAGTTTTACACAATAATTGTCACATACCTACTTACTAGAGTAGACTCTAAAGTAGTCTAAAGTATAAAACTAATAATATAAAATTAAAAGTTAAAATTTTTAAAAAAGACAATAATTTTGAATAGAGACTAGACTAGAATCACTAGAGTTCTATATAATAAAAGTATTATAAATATAATAAATGACACAGAGAAATGAAAATTTTAAAATGAAAAAAAAATGTAGACTCTAGATCTAAAATTTAAACATGATCTATCCATATATGGAATATAGATCTATATAGAATCTAGATCTAGATCTAGAAGTAAATCTAGACTATAGTCTATTTTAAAGACCAACTGAAGAGGTTTTGGGGTCAGACGCGGAAACCGGTGTAATACTTTTTTTTAGTTTCATAATGCTTAAAAAAACATACGTACGAAATATTAGACATATATTCTTTGTAATTATTTAGATATAAGCATTTTAATGTGCGTTTTAGGGCCTATCAAATTTCACAATCTCGAAGCCATTCGAGATCAGATTCTCCCAGACAACCAAGGTCGATGACGTAGTCTTAGGGAAATTAGGTCAAATTATTACAGTTTATGGCTTACAGCGTGTTTCCCAATTCCCTTTTACAGCAAGGCCAGTTTCGAAAACAAAGGCGACTAAAACACACCAATGTATAAAAAGTGGATGTTAGAGTTGGGGAAATGAGGTCAAATCACGCAATTTATGGCTTTACATGTTAGATCTACCGTTTGTCGGCTTTTCTTGATCTAGTCAAGCGAACAGCGTTTCAGCCCACGCAGTATGCGCGCCTCAGTTCACGTTTCGTTTTAGTCAAGTTACGCAATTTATGGCTTAGAGTCTAGATCTACATGTTACTGCTTCAGGCTTATTCTAAATCTATATCTACTGCTTTTGACCAAGAACTAGATCTTCTTTTCTCAGATCTTTAATGATGTAGATCTATAAACTAGACCTAAATTTAAATCTAAATTTGATTACTCAAAGTCTATATCTACTAATAGTACTAGTAGTAGGGCCCCTATTAGCAAATAATAAGAAATTAGACCTATCTATTATAGAATCTAGACTGATCCGATCGAGGTGCTGGGCCTGGATCTAGATAAAGTTTAACATTATTTACCTATATAGTCGTCCCTCAATAGGCCCGATATGGGTGAAAAAAATATATTGACTACAATGTTGAACTCATTCAATGTAGTTATTGTAGTGCACGATTATATTTAGTTTTATTCTAGAGTCACAACCCCGTACAACACTAGTCACTAGCAAATCGAGTAGCAAATAGCTTTAACCTTAACCTAGACTTAAATAAGTAGTCTAGCTGATTTAGATCTACTAGATCTAAATGTCCAAAAAAACTAAGCAAAAATCAGTATCAGACCTATAGATCTACCTACCTGCTACCAATTCTATAATATAATGTTATTACTATATTTTACTTTACGAAATATGGATTTCGTTACACTCTTTCAGAAATATATTGGTATATTCGGGCCTATATAGTTAAATAGTTCTATAAATCTATAGGCCTATGTCAAAATTGAAGAATTTTTGTTAACATGCAGTCTATATTTTAATTGGAAAAGAATCATTCGAATCAAGTTAATCTGTAACTGTAACAAGGTTTTAAATTGTGTTTAGACTATCACTATAAATAAAAGAGATTATCCTACTGGAAAAGGAGTTGTTGTTTTTTTCTTTTCTATGGGAAGTAAAAAATAAATTATAGTTTCAATATAATATTAAGTAATGCATAGGCTAATGTTAATGTAGTTATGGAACTCATTTTATTAAATTTTAGTAACCCAATTATTGCCAGTTAATAGCCATTAGTCAATGAATATATTTATATTTTTAAAAACATTTTATTAAAAAATGCAGAGATATTCATAATTTAAAGTGTTTAATAATTAAGGCTGGCCTCGAAAGATTAATGAGGAATGCAGTATTTTCTGTGGCTACGCAGCCCAACTGCAAACTACATATTTTGCCACGTCCAGTGAAGACATAACCAATTTCCGCTGGTGGTCAATTTAAATGTTCTTTTGAATGTCTACGTCTGTCCTCGGCAGTGGATTTTCTTTTGGCTTCTAATATGTATTCGACGATGCAATTTCTCATAAATAGCATCGTTCGAAGAATGAGATCCAACTCTTTTTTTTTTTTTAATTTAACCCCTTTACAGATCAATTTAAGTCATCATTGCAATGGACATTCAAATCTACAATAACATAGAAATGATCAAAATTTGAATAAGTTTCGAAATCCAGAAATTTGTGTGGTTCGCGCTCCGAACTGTCTTCTCTGTCGTCTCAGGTTCAAACATTGACTGCTGCCATTAACTAACATTCTGCTAGAGTTTTGTGCTATGATATAGTAATATTCAATCATTCAATCCTGATTCAAAGCAAGTGAAAAGGACTAAAATAACAAACAAATAATGTTGTGTGTATAATAAAGAACTCTATTAAAAAGTGATTTTGTATTTACATTTTTTTAGTATTTATTATTTAAAAAAATTGTAGAATGTTTCTGTGATTTGTTTCACAATAGAAACAG
>JADKLZ010000003.1:26373555-26387664 GCA_021533235.1 Biomphalaria straminea
AATATCAGAAAATATTTGAATTTCGAATCGAATATTCTTGAAAAAACTTGACAACCAACAAGTGTAAAATAAAACTTCAAATTCAAAATTGTTATTATATTATATTTATTTAATACTGCAACACAAAAAGTTAGCAATAATAAAATTGCAAAGCAGGCCTTTTAAAAAAGTAGATCTTTATTTATTTTGGCTCAAATCAAAGTTTCAGCATTATTTTCCGAGAGATTGTGACGATGGTCAGTAATAATTTGTCCTCCAACTGAATTAACTCTTTCTGAAGAACAATTTGTTGCCAGAATTGCTTGAGTTTGGCCAAAAGTGGAAAAATATTAATACTTTCTTTCCAAAACTGAAGAGGATCACTGTTTCGATCTACAACTGCTTGCTTTGAATACAAACTGAATTCATCCTTAATTTGCTCAGAAATGGTGGAAATTTTTTTGATTCTGGTATCTCCTTGAGCATCATGCACTTTCTTGGACATTGAATCCATAAGGCTTCCTCTATTCCTGTCTTGAACAAGACTTTCACGTGGCAATTTATCAGAATTTTTGCCAATTTTGCTTTTTTGGAAAATATTCGAAGATTCGAAAATTTTAAAATAATTTCGAATCGAATTCGAATATTCTTTTTATATTCGAATCGAATATTGAATATTCGCAGGTCCCTAATATATATAATATATATATATATATACATGTATTTATTATTAACTAATTAATTTATATATATATATATATATATATATATATACACACACACACATATATAGTATTATATAGAAGTGGAGGCCAGAACAAAGACGAAAAAAATAAAATAGTGAATTTTACATTTTAAATAGTTTATTTCAAACCAGTGTCCCAACTTACACCCCAAAAGTGATTACATAATGGGTGTACCCATTTTGTTACTGAAAAAGTTTGTGTTTGCCTACTAAAAAAAGTGGGATTATTCTTCTTGTTTTCGGAAATTTGAAAAGTTTCTGCAGCAACACACCATAAAAAAAAAGTGTCTGTATCAGTAGAAATTTCTAAAGCAGGCATTACTGGCTTTGTAATAATATATTTTAAGTCAATCAGTTTCAGTTGCAGATCTGTCTGATGGGCACTCCTCACCGACAATTGAAAACATTTCAAAATCTGCTGTTCTGTCATTTAATTAGTTTTGAATAGACATTTTTAACCATATCTTCTACTCATTTTGCAATAGCCATGCAATAAAGACTGACACAGCTTTAACTTGGCTTCCAAACCTGGGGTCCTGGGTTTGAATATCTGAAGACTGGGTTTTGAATTGGAGGATTTTAAGGACTTGACCCTGAGTTCATCCAACTCAAATGGGTACCTGACTTTAGTTGGGAATTTATAGGCTCTTGGTCATTGTGCTGGCCACATGACACCCTGCTTGTTAATTGTTAAACATAGAAACAGATAGCCTTAACATCATCTGCCCCATAGATCGCAAGGTCTACAAGAGGAAACTTTATTTTTTTTTTACTGCTAGCAAGCACTTTTTTACACTTTATTTCTTTACTTATAATTTGAGAAAATCTGTGGTTTGCCCTTACTGCCTAATCATTTTTTTGTTTCTTTTTGGTAAATAATCTCATCAACTTACTCAACTAGGCATAAATTTGCAACTTCTTTTAATGCGGCTCATTTTGTTTTAAAATGTTTATTTTATGCCTTTTATGTTCTGTTCTTTAAAAGCATCCACATTTTCTGTACAAATGAAACATGTTGATTTTTTATCATATCCACAAAAAAAGCAAAGGTCTGTCCACTTTTTCTGGAAGTTTCTAGACTTTTTGTTTCTTCAACTCTTCCATTTCATTAATGCACAAATATTAAATGATATGATACCACTTGCATTGATACAAAAAGAATACGAACCAAAATGATGCAAGAATGATGCCCCCTGTTGTACACAAATGGTGTCAAGGACATGGCCAGCTCAAGACAGCAGCGATATTGTCCATGAACCAAAAATAATTGTCAACTTTTGTTAATTAATGTTGTGTTCTTAAAAGTAAAAAAATATTAATACTAGAATACACTAGCTTAGAATGAAATCCATTAAAGAAGAAGTTTGAATCTTAATGTAGGAGAAATACATTAGTCAACCTTCTTTTTTTATTTTCTACACTTTGCTCTGATGTTTCAGTGATCTAGATTATATATAAATATATTATATATTAAATATAATAAATTATATATTGTAGATTAGAGTAGTATCATAAATCTAGAGTTATACAGTCACTGTGTTGAGTGGAGTCATCTCATTAATTCTCAAGGGCAATTTAAAATTCTGACCTCTGGTGGCTCAAGGAACTCTATTTATAGTCAGAATTTTGAATATAGGATTTTTTTCTACAAGATGACCTTGGTCCTTCATTTAAATGAATCATCAAATGTGAAATGTACTTACTGTTGTTGCTTTTTTTTTATAGATCTTGATCTATACTACATGAGTTTCATAAGCATTTAGTTTAATTAATAGATCTAGCTCCTAATGATTTAACCTTTGAAAAAAAGTATATATATATAATATAGATCTTGATCTCAGTGGTATCACTAGGGTCGGTGTCACTCGGTACGGATAGCTTGGGGTATCGCACCCCCTCAATTAACTTTCTCCAAACATTTCCCAATAAACACTATAATTAATTTGTTATTTTTGTTGAACCAATACATTGAGCTGATTACCTGCACTGGATGGATGTCAATTCTGTTATAAAATCCAATTGTTTATATCTATTCAGTAGTTAATGCATATTTTACAAAGCAAGTTTATTACAATTAGAAACAGACTTAACATCACCTGAACATGTTTCCTTTGATTTTTAGATACAAATGTATAACATCATGCTATGTTATTTAAACTTTCACTACCATCTACACCAGAAAATGTATGTTTGTGGCCCTCTTGGTCAGTAATTGATCTGGGGGAGTGCTTAAAGATCCGACATCTGTACCAACAACAAATCTAATGATAAGGCCTAGTCTAGATTACTACAGTAGATGTGCATAGATGTCACAGAGCAGAAGCATGCAAGGACATTTTGAATAACAAATTATTAATCCTTTAATTGATTGAATATTTGCATCACAAGGTCATGGCTGCATGTTAATGACTGAAGTTCCATACCATAAAAGGTGTGGTTGAGAAATTCCTTGTGCATGAAAGGAGATTGTTTGGTTCCAAAAGGTGGGAGGAGGGGATGGTAAAAAGTATTTAAAGGGATGCATTGGTAATTTGGGGGACTTGAACCATGGTAGTAAATGTGTTTAATTAAATTGTATTGTACATTTATAAAGTGTGTTTATTATTAGAGTGATTCTTAGTTCCAGGATAAAAGCTTTGTATTTATTGTTCAAGGATCTCAGTTTTGAATTTATACTTTACATTTGTATCTCTGGCTTTACGATATTTCTTGAGTGCTCATTAAATGTTTAAAAAGGAAAGAACTATACTTAACTATATGAAATTAAACATCAGATACTCATTGTCTGATCAATACAGTCTCATTGTGACAATCAGCCTCAAAAGACATTGTTGTCATCTGGCTCAAACATATCATGACACTAGGCCTGTTTGCTATATATTTTGAGATTTTATTTTTTGGGATGTGCCTGCATTTGCCAAGATATATATTTTACCCACTTGGACCGCATCCCCATAGTTATGCCACTGCTTGATCTAAAAGGACTCTGCAGCCCTCTGAGTCTGACAATAGTTAGCTGATGTCTAATCTATACATAGTATTTTTACATAAATCAATTGCTTTTTATTATTATAGCTTTTATATAGCGCTACTGTCATGCTTATAGCATGCTCAGATCGCTTTGGTCCAATCTCATTTGTGGACCAGTGGGTGGAGGGGGTATCTGTGAGTTAGTTTTCCGTGCTGCCTTTAGACACTCATTAAACACAACTCTGCCCGTGTTGGGTGTCAAACCTCAAGCTCTCTTCTAGGTAGCCAAGCCAAGTTCAAGCGCACTTAGCCTCTCGACCACGCTTCCCAACAATATAATTTGTACTTATAAAATCCACTATATTTTCATACTCTTAATTCCATTTTCATCAATTTTTCACAGTGCTTACAACAAGTTGAACATGTTCATACTGGACACAGCTGCATGAAGGTGAGACTGAAAATGTTGTCTTCTGATTATGAACTATTCGTTACCAGTTTTAGGTTTAAACCTGTTACCATGAATTAATAAGTTTAGGTTTTTTTTATTGCCTTTAACAAGACATCTCTCTGAAAAAGACATTCTCCAATTAGATATCTGTGTCCAATGCGTTTCCGTAGGTCAATCTAGTCTTGAGTTGAGGGGTTCCAAACATCATCCATCCATCCCAGAGTCTCCACAGCTCATGGGGCTTGGCGTGCTTCAACACATCTTTGCATTTAATCTAGATCCTGTGCTTTTTGTCTCCATGCCCAAACCTTGTAGATCTACATCATCAAGCCGGGGCATTCATGATATGCCTTTGGGACGTCTGACTTTTGTTTTTCTGTTATCTATTTGTAAAATGTTCCTTCAGAATTGAAGATAATCTACAAACCAAACCTCCCACAGGACAATTGGGGATGATAATGGGCATGGCAATAGACCATCCAGACGGCCAAGCGACAGCATGACCAGACAGCTTTTTGGTCTACATGATTTAAATTCCAAAAGCTATATTAGTGTTTGGATAGAACATGTTTTTGTGATTTCAAATATTAGTGTGTGGAGAGAACTCATTTTTGTGATTTCAAATATTGCTACACATTATTTTGAGTGAAACTAGTTGGTAATATGCTTGATCAAAATAGTAATGATAGAGCTGTTTTACAATTTTATGGGTAGTCACCATTTATTCAATCCTTAAGGGCTTTAAAAGAAAAGTTGATCATAGAAGACTACTTAACTTTTGGGTTAATGAACAGAATCTCTATCTTTATGCTTTTTTTGGTTATTGAACTAAAACGTTTGTTTCTTGTCCTCAAAAATCACTTCTATGTTTTTAGTTTGATGTTTTTCTTTTGCCGTGAGTTACTTTTTAAATTACTTTGTATGCTGATACGCTACTGCTATTAGCTGTAATAGTATTCTTATTTCTTAAACTGAGTTATTCCTTTCTTTTCCAATAAATTCAATTTTCAAGTCACAGTTTTGATTTTCAGACATGGACTTTAGGAAAACTAAACCATGTTGCTCTAGTAACGCCAGATCTTGATAAAAGTGCTGCACTTTACAGAGATGTTTTAAAAGGAAAAGTTAGTTCCAAGCAGGTATTACTTTTGTAATGTTTTTTGTTTTATTTTCTGTACCAATTGTTACTGTCAAGCATTGTTTATATCCATAATCAGGCAGGCAAGAAACAGGATCTCATGCATTTTCACATAACTTGCACTGACCACAATGAATTGCACTTAATTTACATTTTGAATATAAAAAAACAAAGATTTTGTTATTGGTGGGTTGTAGTTCCTAGTTGATATCCACACAAGTGCTTTATGTTATTTTTTCCCGGACCCCCTAGGTACGCTTAGTTCTTGAAAGTAACAATTATTTCTATAATAGTTTCCTTGTGACATATTTATAGTGTTTTTAAAACAAGACCCCCCCCCCCCTCCATCATGTTCATGAAGTTTCTGTCCTTTGACTTTACTTTAAAATATTACATTGTCACTGTTACAAAATTTCTAAAAAAAAAATAAATGAAAAAAATAAATAACATTAATCTTGCTTGTGTCAAATTTTGGCAGGCACTCCCAGAGCATGGAGTAACAGTAGTATTTGTTCAACTTGGTGAATCCAAAATTGAGGTAACTTGAGACATGTTAGTACTACAGAATCTTTATGTCAATATGTTCTACTTGTTCTATGAACATTGTTTTTTCGTAGGCGGCTTGTCTCGTTATAAACTGTTCAAACCAAAGATGAGTTGACACAGGTCAAGTCAGATTGTGACCTCATGATAGGCACAGGGCAGGATCATCTTTGTTCTCTATCTTAAGACACCCACAGGACTTGATATTAATGGTTGTAGGGCTTGTCCATTTAACAAGTTCTCAGTTTGAAATGTAGAAAATGTTATAGATTCTTTATTTACTAATTAAATACCTTTAAGTTTTATTATAAATGAACTTTTTGGGTGTTTTATTTATATATATATATATATAATTATATTCAGGTCTTTTTTTTTTCATATATAAACAAATATTTTACATTAAAATCTGATTTTTTGAAACATGGACGACATAAGTCCTAGTGTTAAACTGTAAATTAACGTAAAACATGTGCAAGAACATGGCAGAAGTCATAATTTTGATCTATTGTAAATTTGAATAAAGTTGGTATTTAGCATTATTTGTTTCTGCTTATAATTATGTTTGACGCAATAACGTTGATTAAATGAGTCAAGTTATCTCATTGTGTTAGCTCCTTCAACCACTCGGAGAGAATAGTCCAGTCCAGTCCTTCTTAAACAAAAACAAGTCAGGAGGAATGCATCACATCTGCATTGAGGTGGGCCACTTATTTTTATTTTTCCTCTTTCTTTTCCAACACATATATATTTTTTTGTCTACAAAGATGTTTGTTTCCTTTTTAGGTGGATGATATTCAGGAAGCAATCAAAGATTTCAAAAAGAAGAAAATTCGAGTACTTAGCGAGGAGCCCAAAATTGGAGCTCATGGTAAACCTGTTGTCTTCCTTCATCCCAAAGATTGTGATGGTGTGCTCATTGAGATTGAACAAGCTTGATGCTTGAATGCCATGTGACATTTACCCAGATATTATTTATGCAGACCAAGAGAGTGTTGACTACACAGCAGTGCAGGGATATTAGTAGAACTAAAATATTGACTGTGAAAATGCCAGAATCCATGTTTTGTTATTTAAAAAAAACAATTTTCTGCTCAGAAACATATAAAATGCATTTAATGAATAATGTTATTATCTATTATTAAAATTTTTTATTTCAAAAAATGTTTTCACTTCTGTAAAGTTTCTAGAAAATTAGCTTATATTTTAAAAAAAAATGCAATATATAATGAATCAGTAATGTTTAAAGCAAAAAAAAAAAGAAAAAAAAACTTTAAATAAAAATATCATTTTATTTTTTCATGCAAATTATTAGGCAAAAACAATTATGTCATCAAAATAATAAATAGTGTTCATAGCACAATATATCGACTAACATCAGTAAAGTAAGTTTCTTTTATTTTAAAACCCTCCAATATCGAAGTACCATCACCTGATGTACTGTACATCATTTAAGAAACATCACAGTTAATTCAGATGTAGTTGCATATTAAAATAATTCTTGTATATTGTTAAAACAACTACAAATATTGGGGGTTAAAAATCAAAGAATAATTGTTTATAAAATAAAGTGCACTGTACAGTCTTCTTATGTTTACTACTAAACAACATATTCATGTGTCAATGTAAAAGTAATGCAACATGTGTAATTAGTTTAAAAATGCTATCCACAAAGTGATGGACTATATATCATGAACTGAACTAAAGTATGTCAACTAAATGAGATAATTCTAAAGTTATCTTAAAACAAAGAACAAGAAAATAAAGAAAATCATTAAGAATTCACATTTTAGAAAGTAATTGTGTTTTTTAGTAATGATATGGGTACTTTCTATTTCAATAAAATAACTCACGTTTTCCATTTCAACATGATAGTAACATATATCACTTTAATTTAATCACATCGTCAGAAGCACAACACTAGAATTAAATCAAGTCTCTATACTGCTGCTGCTAGAAACTTGTGATGATGTGTTGAGAAGATGTTCATGACTAGCCTCTGGTTTCCCTGCAGACTTTTCATTTCTACTTTCTGTAGAATCTGCGTATTGAGAAAAAGATTCTATTGTGCAGTCTGAATGAGATTCCCCTTCTGCTGATTGTTGACTCTTTGATTCTTCTTGAGACGTTGTTTGGACCATTTCACCCAGATCTAAATTTGAATTTAAAAAGAAATCTGATGAATCAGTTCCTCTTACTGCTGTATCATTTGTAATTATATCTTTATCCTTTACTTCTATTTTAAACTTTTTAATGTTCGGCTCTGAGGAGTCTAAACCTAGTGATAACAACTTCACACCATCCTTGTCTGAGTAATCATTTCTGCTCAATGATTTACGTTGAGTATCCCAGTCGTCTACCTTTCTTTTAGTTTTACTATCTATATGATCTTTCTCTTCTCTAAATGACTTATGTTTAATATCACCATCTGAGCATTTTTCAAATTTCTTCCTTTTACTTTCACTAAAATCTGAGCTTGGTGATTCAGATATTGCAGCCCTTTCTGAAGGGTGTCTCCTTTTGTGAGAATCATTATCGTGGAATGATTTATAAGAATGTTGTGCACTTTCTGAAGGGTGTCTCCTTGTACGAGAATCATTATCATAAAAAGACTTATAAGAATATTTCTCCTCATATCTATCTACAGTATAGTCCTCCTGTTCAGTTCTGTCATGAGACCTATCCCATCTCTTCCAAGGATCATAATAAGGCTTTTCTTCTCTTGATTCATTCTTCATGCAGTCGTTTCTGAGATGTAGTAAAACAAAACATTCATATGAAAAAAAGAAATGAAAAAGGTTTGTATCTAAAGTAAATATTTAAACAACAAAAAGATGGGTCTGAAAAAATGTGCAACCTTTAAAATCAATCCTATTTTTAATGAAGACCAGTGGATCAAGCAAGAAATCAGATGAACAGTACTGAAATCTAATCTAGCATTATAAAAAGTAGCACAACTATTGGGAATAAGTTTAAAACATCTGGAAATTATGCAGACAAAAATCAAGGTATAATTAATGTACTTTTAATACAATTAACACAAAACGTGTTTAATCTCCGACGTCTACTATCCCACACAAAAACAAAGGAGATGGTCATAACGGAGCTTCTCTATGCCGATGATAGCGCCCTGCTAGCTCACAATGAAAATGACCTCCAGAACGCGGTAAACGAATTTGCCTACGCTGCCGCCTCTTTCGGTCTATCTATAAACCTCGGGAAAACAGAAGTCATGTTCCAGAAGTCACCCAATGAAACATA
Source organism: Biomphalaria straminea (assembly GCA_021533235.1). Classification (NCBI taxonomy): domain Eukaryota; kingdom Metazoa; phylum Mollusca; class Gastropoda; family Planorbidae; genus Biomphalaria; species Biomphalaria straminea. The sequence goes on from JADKLZ010000003.1 coordinate 26,382,640, forward strand.
CTCAGCCCCAAGGATCACAGTAAACGGACAGCCCCTTAACGTGGTAGACCACTTCACATATCTTGGTAGCATAGTGTCAAATGGCGCATCACTCTCAAGGGAAGTTGATAACCGTCTGGCCAGGGCCAGTAGCGTTTTGGACGCCTTCAGGCGAGAGTTTGGAAGAACAAATCGATCCTCCTACCTACAAAAATAAATGTCTACCAGGCGGTGGTTCTCTCAACCCTTCTATATGGCTCTGAGACATGGACACTATATAGAAAACAGCTAAGACTCCTTGAACGCTTTCACCAAAGATGCTTGCGTTCCATCATGGACATACGATGGCAGGACCGCACCACAAACAGCGATGTCCTTGCGAACGCCGGTATGGACAGTATAGAGGGACTTCTTATGGTCCGACAGCTACGCTGGGCAGGGCACATATCCCGTATGGGAGACGAACGTATGCCAAAGGCAGTCTTTTTTGGTGAGCTAAAAGGTGGTTGACGTAACAGAGGCGCCCCATGAAAAGGCTTCAAAGACCAGCTTAGGCGTCAAATTTCCTTGGCTGACATAGAAGAGAGCACCTGGCTGCATGCGGCGTCAGAACGAGACAGCTGGAGGTCACTCACGAAGGCCGCGGGATACACATTTGAGACCAAAAGAAAATCTGCCGCCGAGGACAAACGCAGACGACGAAAAGAAAATCTAAACCGACCACCTGCGGACAATGGTTTTGCTTGCCCTGGATGTGGCTAAATATGTAGGTCACAGCTGGGACTGCACAGCCACGGGAAACACTGTATTCCTCACTAATCTTCGGTTTCGAAGACAAGCCTATTATTATAATACAAAAGAATAAGTTTAACATTATTAAGAGTCAAGTGACCCGTAGTACCGACATGTTATAGAATGACCTGTGCTGTTGACATAAGAAGTGATTGAATGTATGTTTAAAGTAGCTGAAATATGAGCTAAGGTTTTTCTATTCTTCAGCTGCTTAGTGTTGAGTGCAAAATATTCTGTTATTATTTATTACATAGAGTCAGAAAGACATCAGCCAAAACATATTTCTCAACAATTACCGGTAATGAAGAAAATGTACTGCTACTTTAGAATGATCAAACTGCAACCATAAGAATGTAAAAACCTAAGTACTTTAGAATGTATCAATGTACATGATAAGTTGTTGGGAAGAAGCCAGTGATATTGTAGTAATGTCTAATGTAGAAATCATATTGTAAATGCAAAATAATTTATTATATTACTACTAGTTCTTTTTATACTTACATTTTTGTTTACAGAAAATGTAAATGTTTAAAGGAAAAACAAAAAATCAGTCATAAATCCAAATTTTGTTTACAGTACTGGAAATGTATTTTTAAAAACGCTAATTATCAGGGTGGGTTTAACTACGTAGATTGAGGCATTGCCATCGAGACAGACAAATAAAGATGAGCGCAGTATTTCAAATCTCTATGCAGACCCAGTTGACACCAATTTTAAACATGTACCAAACCATTGCTCACAGAGGATCTATTCAGCAAGGACTTTTCTTTGGGTCTGCAATGTGTATTTCACAACCTTTGTTAGAGTTCTCAAGTTATCTCTTTAAGAAACCATTTACTATTCAGCTGTTGTTCTCAGTGCCAGCAAACTGAGCCCTGAGATGGTCTTTATAGCAATTCTGAGATACCATAACCTTTTTAAAGCTTGCATTTGGCATAGCTATTCCCCTTTTCCATATAGATATAGGTGTTCTACCAAGCACAGCTACCAAACAGTACAATAAGTAGTGCTTCGACTTTCTCCATGCAAAAGAACTAAATGATTTGTATGGTGTTCTTGCCAGCATATGCCTATTATTGTGAGGAGTCAATTTTAGTGGAATCACCCAAGAAGCCTTAGATGTTTCCTACAGAACACCCAGGTATCAGGCCTTATAAAATACTTATCCTAACTAGAGATAAACAAATTAACTGAGGCTGCTACCTCGACTGGTCCTTCTAACATTAACAGAAAACTCCCAATGGAACATACAAATAATGAATGTAAAAGGCCACACCCTAAATTTTGTGTAACATCTACCTAAGGTTAGTGAACCAATTAGAATACACAAGTAAACAAAAGTAGTTTTTAATTTATATGGAACATGCTTTCAGCATCAAGTCAAATTTTAAACCAAGAATTAAAAATATTTTCCTGAAAAATTTTGTTTTCTTTTTCTTGCTTAGTTCAAACAATTTATTAAGTTTCCTCCACAAAAACTATATTGCTAAGATTGGATTTCGGACATTTTTTGTACACACCATTCAATAAAGACTCAGAAAAAAAATGCAAAAATTATTCAAAAGAAGTTTATTTGGAAGCATACCCATATTTTCTCCAAGTGTAGTTTTGTTGATATTGATTATTGGAATCTTCTGCATACCAATAGCTAGATTGTTGGTACCCACGATTTGATCCAGAATATTGATATCTGTTGTCATAATTCTGGTAATCATTATAGTATCGTCTGTCTTGTCTGCGCCAGTCTGGATGATCAGCTCTATTATTTCTCCATCTCTTTTTTGGATTGTCTATATCATCGTCTGGATCTACATAATTTGGATCATAAGAGGATTTACCCCTGAAAGAACAAACAAAGTTAAAATTCTTTTTTTTTTTTTTGTGGTTTAAATGGGGTGGGGGGGGGGAGGAAATTAATAATGATGGTAAATTTTCTTTGTGATGTTTTTATTTAAAGTAAACTACAGACTAACTTGATTCTTTGACGCAAGTCTTCTAGATAGTTTTCTCTTTCTAACTTATGGCCTCTCGCTTCATTGAACACTGAAAATACAAATCAGCATACATAAAAACATATGATCACTTAAAATTAAAAAAAAATTATTTCAAATAAGAGAGAGAAAAAAAAAAACAGCTATCTGAAAATTTAACTAAAAAAAATTAGTAAAATCATGACATCCAAGTGTGATAGTAACAAAATGTTTCAAATGTGGTCCCAGAAAAAAAACTTTCGTGAAATGTGCTGCCCTATGTGTAAAAGTAACCATTTCAAATCCTGACATCTAGAGTGCAGATACTATGCCTGACCATTGTTAAGAAGGGTGTCATGTGGCCAGAAAAATGACCAAACACCTTTACTTTCTCCAACTAAAGTCAGGTACCCATTGGAGCCAGCATGCCCCCTCCTTCCCCTCCAAGAGTCAAGCAAACCAAAATCTTCAGAGGAGGGATTAGTGCTGTACCACAACACAACACTCAAACCTCATTATCTTTCTATATATATATTTCTCAAAGTAAAAGTTCAGCCGATCAAAAAGTAAATGGGAAGATCCCATGGCGCAGCGCGTGGTGTGAATGGAAATTGGTGCATCCCAGCGCGCTCTTTTCTTTCACAAAATAGCATAGACACATAGAGTATTTAAACGTAAACGCATGATTTGTAAACACCCATCATACTTTTTTAATCACAGCGCTTTTATTGTAAAAGGAAAGGGAAAACTACTACATTGGTAATGCGCAGGCATCATTTCTACTTACTTCCTGCATGTCTGCTATTTGCTGCTATCCAGACGATCAAAGTTACATGAGGTCAAAGACCATAGGTACGTGAACTTTTTTTCTTTCTGCTACGTAGGGAAAATGAAACCAGGTCAGGGGTGATTGCTATTTTTAAGCATCCTGGCATATTAGCTATAGCAGAATTGTGTTTTAGGGTTTAAAAATGGTTGAAAAACACACACTAAACAGCCCAGATTATTCACTGAACAGAATTAGAAATAAAAGGGGGGTGTTCACAATTATTGACAAATGTCATAGAGAAGAAAATGGAAACAGTAGTATCATATAAGAGTAGAGCTAACTATGACTAAGTTAGATTACTTTAGATTAGATTAGAATTACTTTATTAATTTGATTTGTTTATAATACTTTTTTTTTCTCTGTGACAGTCTAGATAGGGCCTACCAGTATCCAATACTTGATCATCTATTAGTGTCTATATGGCTTCAGAAAAGAAAATATGGCGGGAAAATTTCAACAGGCATTGAAAAAGAAAATAGAAGAAACTAATAGGAAGATGATTGTCACTAAACTACAAAAGGATGAGTTTAAAAGAAAAAAAAAAGGAAAACGCAACTAACAAAGTTGTGAAGGACAAGAAAAAGTAGGGAAAAAAATGCACACAAGCAAGTTAAAGAAAGGAAGAAACTAGAAGATAAGAAAATTAACAAACTGAGTACTGGTACTTCAAAAGACATACATGAAGACAGTGATGAGACTCCATTATTAAGAAGAGAGATGGAAAAAGAGCTATCTGCTGGTGTTGGTGGTGCAACACAACTAACAAATCAAACTACAAAAGATCATTGCTCAGTGGCAAAAAGGTGGAAATATTTAGATCCTGTGAAATATGTGATTGGTGGCTTCATGACAAAAAATTTGACAAGTAAAGAACTTGAAGATCTTTCTTTTGTGTGTTAATCATGTTGCCCAGATCAATGATCTTGACAATGGGTTTAAGGTTTCCATAAATTTATGTAAATATGCAAACTTTAATTGTATAAAATGAGTTAACATCTGGTGTATGTCTGTTTTAGTGAATATAGTATGTGTATACAAATTTATATATATGTAAATATCTAAATGTAAATATGTTTAAAAAAACAAACATTTCCTTAAGTTGCAGCTAAATAAATACTTAAAGGCTAAATGTGTATATGAATATGTAGACATTTTTGTAAAATTGTTAAGATCAATTGTAAATATTGGCTGTATATTTGAATATATAAATGTGAATATGTTTAAAAAAAACATTGCATTGTTATTGTGTTTTGTAAAATTGTAAAGATCAATTGTAAATATTGGCTGTGTATTTCTATATATAAATGTAAATATATTTTTAAAAAATTGTGTTGCTATTGTTTTATTTCTTTGAAATCAAATTAATAAAAATACAAAAATATTTAAAACAGAATCTAAATATTAAACAACTCCTGCATAAAGAAAAAAAAGAACATGTATTTTATATAAAAAGGG
>JADKLZ010000003.1:26387764-26398424 GCA_021533235.1 Biomphalaria straminea
GGGGGGGGGGGGGTCATTAATCATGATATCACCTAAAATACTACAAGTCTAGGCAACCATAATTATACTCCAAACTTTAATAAAAAGAAAGAAGATATGATGGATTAAATGTTAAAAATAACTTTAGATAGGAATCTTAAATGAAAATTATTTTTAAAAGCATTTAAATTAACGTGTTTACAAATTTTTCTCAGTGTATACATTTGTTGCACCTCGGGAAAAAGGGTGTTTTCAAATGTTGCCGACCCTACTGTAAGTTTACATGAATTTCAATATGAAAAATGTAATGCAGATATTTAAAATAGACCTATAATTAAAGATTAAAATTTGAAGATTTTCTGGGTACTTTCTTTTTTTTTTCTAGGTATTGCCATTACTGAACTATAAATAAAAAACAAAAGATCGTGCCAAAGTGTTTACAAACGTTTAAATACTGTAGACATAAATAAATATACACTGGAAAAAGGAAGTAACTTCATGTAACTTGAAAACATGTATATATATATATATCTACTATTGAATTCGGATTTCCAAATTATGAAAAATTTAAAAATTGCATGATCTTCAGTCTTAGAAATTAAACACAATTTATAGACATAAAATAAAGTACACACAATTGCAATGCACAAATTTTTGTTTTTTATAATAGTGATTATTATTTCAGGAAAAAAAAGCCAATACTTACATGCTATAGCTTCGTCAGGTTCTATGTTTAACTCCTCTATCATATACCTAAAAAAGTAAATACAGTAGAAAGACTAAACATAAATCTTTTTTTTTTCAAAGTATTTCTTTTTAGTAATCTATTTGATAATAATATGCCTAGATTTAATCTGGAATTAATCTTCTAGAGGAAAGATGAAATGTTGAGAGGAAACAATGGGCAGCTTAGGCAAGAACGTAGCTTTCTTTTAAAAGTATCTACAACTATCAAACAGCTTTTTCTTTTAATTTAACTGTAACCTGCATACATTTCATGTGAAGTTTTTCAAAAGTTACCTGCATATTAAATAGCCAGTTCTGTTCACACCATGTGTACAATGAACTCCAATCAATACTCCTGTAAATATGTAGATAATATATAATAAGTAAAATACTTTTCCAGTCTTTAGTTCTATTCGTGTGTGTGACACTAGAAATAAAAAAAAACACAAACATACAAAATGGAATTTACTTTTAATGTACACTGACCTGTATTCTCAGCAGTCTTTACTGCCTTGGCAAATCTAATAAATAAATTTGTAAAAAAAGTTAAGCATTAAATATATACATTCAACTATTTTTTTGTTTATGATTATAATCATAATCTTAATCATAATCATTTTTCAACATAACATGGTAAATAATAAATGAAAGTTTGTTGAAAATACTTCTGAAAAACGCCTTCACTTGGTACATCATGACCTTTGGTAAAAATTTTCCAATGTTTAATTGAACTGGTTTCAAAATCCTGTGGAAAAAATATAAGTAATACACATAAATAAAGAAAAGGAGAAAAAGAACATGTATTTTTGTGTGTTTTCTAATCTAAGAAGAAAAAAATTGATCTAGTGTTGTGGTGACTGTGTTTGTATAGACTTTAGTATAGAGCATTGTAGAAACCATTTGATTGAACTTGGTTGTTAGATGTTAAGAATTCTAGGTTTATTTATTATTATTTATTAATTTCCATTGGTTGACTAGGAAAAGTAGAGTGATGACCCTTAAGTTTTGTTATTGTTGCCAGAGGCTGAATTATGGAGTGTTATAGTATATAGTACGATAGGAGTAATAAAAGTAGTCAGTTTTGATAATTATGTGTATATTCATTTAGTTCGCATTTGATGTGTTATCTTCAGCTACAGTTACCTGACTTTTATTAAAATTATATTTTATTGTTATTTCATCGCTGGCGTCTCTTGAATTATTGAAAGAAGTATTAGTATGTTTGTGTCAAAATACGATCCCAGTGAAGAGTTCATAACAATCACAACAAGTGTCTTTGAAAGTGTTTTATAATGAACAATGAGCCCAAAAGGTAAGTTTCCTGTTATGGACAAGCTACTTATAGAGACTTCTGTTTAATTCATACTTATAGGGAACAGAGCGTTGCCTTGAATTATCAGAATTCAAATTACAATTCAACAAGAGAAATAACTGAATTGACATTATAATTAATTGTTTCCTTTGTTAATTGTTGATAAAGTATTATAGGTCCTCAAATCTGAAAGTATTTTATATTTTATTTTTTTTTACATTTTATGTTAAAGAGTTCATCAAAATACTGCAATAATTTCCTGGGCAGTGTTGTTTTACTTTTTGTAATTTTTTGTTTTAGACATAAGAGATTTGTATTTTCTCTTCAAAGGATTTTTTTATGCAAGAAACTGACAATGCCATTAGAAATTATCAATACCGGTATAGCAAGTGATTATTATTTCAACACCGTTCAAATATATAGAGTCTTTGTCCTTCCCAAGGCACACCTATGCAGTATAACAACCTATACATGGATGTAACATACTTAATATACCACGTCCACACACAATTCAATGCTAGAAATTGATTGATAGTAGCAAGCTGAAGGATTGGTGTATATGCTGGGTTGTATTGATGAGTGTAAAGGCCTATAGAGCATATTTTACCTTTTCTATAATTTATTTAAACTATCCAGAACCCAGCTGACTTTGAATCAACCATTTTTTTAAGGCAATAAACTTAGTGAATTCAAATTAAGCATAATTTATTTTATGTAAGTTTCAATTATCTGGTTTCCAATATACAATATTTCTTATAATGATACTTTTCAAGTAATGATATCTTTTGCCAAGTAATTTTTTTGTTTACAGTACCTGTTTCTCATAATATTTCCAAGTAAATGTAAGATCAATTATTGCACCAAGCTTGTGACCTTGCTCTTCCAGGGTCTTAAGAAGAATGGCTGGTGAGAATCTATGAAAGTACACAAACAAGTGACTTAATTAAGCTTCAAAAACCATATTAAATATATTAATTTTTTTAATATATATATAATATATATTTAATTATATCTAGGGTAAATATTCTCTTGAAAATTCATGTTTTTGGTTAAGCAAAATCAAAATGTAAAGATAACTTGCAAGCTAGCTATATCTTTGACAAAGATTTAAATGTGTAGTTACAAGTGGAATGTATCTCTTTCAATATAATTTATAATACAGACAAAGAAAAACAACACTAACTTGTCTTTTTCCTCAACCTTGCTCAATAGAGCCTGAAATAAATTTTAAAAAATATGATTGACTATATTTTTATACATACTAATTTTTAGCAAAGCAATAGCAAACACTTCTATAATTACATTTTTTATCTAGTAAGTCATTATTAATGTATGTGTATCAATAGGAAAAGGAGAAATGGGCAAAGAAATTTAGAGATGCAGATGTTAGAAAGAAAATAGAGATGGGTTTGTCTCATCCTAAAAACGATGTTAACAAAAGAGCTAGACAGACCTTAACTTGGACCCCCCCCCCTCCAAAGCAAAGACACAGGGGAGAATGAAAAAATTGTGTCAATGCAGTGATGTAGATGAAGCTGAGAGGGAAGGAAAGAGCTGGGAAGCAATTAAAAGACTAGCAAGAGACTGTGGACACAGTGGTGTGTTTTTTTTTGAGGCCCTATGTTCCATGAGGAACCCATAGAATGGGTGATGATGATGAAGAGGCAATTAACTCTAAATATGGCTCTTATTCAACTTATTTTTCTTTAACCAAATCTTATTCTGTGCAGAATTTTAAATCAACTAGCTAATTCAAATATATTAATTCTATAAATATTTAGGACTTTGTCTTTAAAAAAGAATAATAAAAATATATTAATAATTTAAAATTAAACAAACAAAAAAATTACATTATATTATTTAATTCTATTAAATATTATAAGAACTTGCTGGCTGTATTAAAAAAGAAACATTAATTAATAAGCAGGTTTTGTATATAGATTAGAAATATATTCAAATTCTATAATCACTTATAATACTCCTATTGCACCAAATATCACAGGATAAAATTGCAATATAAGCCTTTAAAGGGGATCAATATTATTGAATCTGATTGATCCAAAATAGTTTTGGGTCTCTGTCTTGACTAGAGAAATGAAAATATCTGAAAAAAAAAAATTAAATTACCTCCTTTAGTGGAACCTTGAAAGCAATAAAAGAAGTAGATGGAATGGGTTTACCCAAAGGGCAATAGCACTCCCATCTGTGAAGAAAAATAACATTTTTAATACAATACGTTTTGGATCTGAAAGGTAAAAAAAGAAAATCTTAATTGAGTCATCACAGTCTAATAGAAACATTTTTTCACTGTACATAAGTATGTTTGAAATTTTCACTTTGGATTTCCTACACCACAAGACACTTTTCCATGTTCCTAACTTAACCTTGAAACAATCTAAAGGAATAAAAAAATTGTATTACATGCCTTTTATCCCCCTTTCAGACAATAAAGTACTATTAAACTACCATGACGATGAATGTTAAGAAGTTGGTATAAAAAAACAACATCACACTTAATACTAGATAGAATTAGTAAATTTAATCTAAAAATTATTGTTACGTTGTTACATTGAAAATGCACAATTTCTTTTCTTTCTCATATTTCTGCATAAAGTGTTGTATCATATTTGTTAACTTTAAATACCATAAATACATAGATTAAAAAAAAAAAGACAAAAGTTGATCATCTTAAATTAGAGATTTGTATGATTATAGTCTTGGACTAGGTTAATCTGTCTATATAGATAGCAATCTAGATATCAATTTGCATTTAGTCATTTAGACTTAGTATTGAATTATTTAACCGAGCAAGGCTCGGCAACCTGATATTAATCTATAATCTAATAGACAATATATTATCATCCCTATGACTACATCAACTTTCAAACAATTGAATTAGCTGTGAATCAATGTTAGCTGCATGTGAGGTGAAATAATCAAATTAAAAACCATATAATGGGGTAGATGTGTTCCAAATTTCAAGCTTCTATCTATTACGCTTATAAAGTTATGATGAGATAAAGACGAAAATTCATTTTTTCGATCACAGTTTTTTTTATATTTTCTATAGTCCATTTTTCAACACATAAAACCGCATAACTTTGCTCCTATATAACATAGAAAGATAAATTTGGTATCATTGTAATCCTCTACTCTCAGCAAGCTCTACATAACTAGATAGTTTCTGTTGTTATATATTTATTTTGAATTTTTTATTAAAGTACCTACTTACTACTTACTAGTGATAGTTTATTAGTAATATTAATTATTATATACATCATATAGATCTAGTCAATCTAGATCCAGTGGCAGTAGACTCTAAAACTAATACTATACAGTATACTAGATCTAGATAGATCTAATAATTGTGACTAGACTAGCTAGAGATTAATAAATTTAATTAATAGACTAAATAATAAAATATCAAAATTAAAAAAATAAATATTCAATCATTTATTTATTGACATTCATACATAGATTTGATAGATTTAGATCTAGAGTCTAGCTAGAGCTAGAACACATAATCATAAGACATAAATGATAAATCTAGATCTAGATCTAGTAAATCAATATTATTATCAATATAATCATAATGAATAATTTATTATAATGAATATTAAATATTAAAATTAAATATCATTAAAATAATCATTATCATACCTGTCTGGGGGTGGCATTTTATTTTTAAATCTAGCTTCTCAATCAGTAAATCTAGATCTATTCTTATAGGTCTATTACTCTCTCTATATAAGATTTCTATATAGAACTAGGTTTTGATCTAGATCTAGGAAAGAATCTAGGATCAAAAGACTAAAAATAGTAAAAATGTGGCAAGTAGTGGTGAAACTATAATAAACAGATGTGAAACCGGAAATAAACTCAGTTCCCAGTAAAAACAGCTGCCAAACAGAAGTGAACTTCTAAATGCTAGAATCTAAATCTATATATATATATATATATATATATATATAAAATATATAGATCTTGATCTCGTTATCTAGATCTATATATATCCACTATGACTATATTCTATATGAAGAACTTGATCTAGAATCTAGATCATTTATAATCAATATGGGCATTACTGAAAGTAATAATATTAATAATACCATACATAGTAAATAGTACACCACATCTAGAGTAGATATAATTAGGATTACAGCTGCGTATTTTACACAACCTGCAACCGCAGCTGTGTATCAAGGATTGGCCTCTTTAGCCACACAAGAAGTTGCAAGGGGAAAAGATCGTCTCTCGAGACGTAAAATGCCACAGAATTTTACACAATAATTATAAAGAAAAAAAAAAGATTTACTAATTCAGCGTCTATCAAACTGTGGAGCGCCCCCCTCCCGTTTCCCATAGGCATAGAAGGACACATCGTTCTTCCGAATTGTAGGTCTACCATGTGCGGTGTGGCGAAGCCAAAAAATACACAATCATTTTATTTTTCAAAAGTTTGTAATTTATGTAGTTATCGATCCATGTTTATAATAATTATAAGGTAACCACCTATATAAGGGCCTAGTCATGCGTTGAGACATAGTTTAGACACCGCATGCAGGGGGATTTTTGAAGCATATAAGGCAGGAAAACGCTTGGAGCCTGGCATTTTCTCAAATGCGCATTTACCCAATTCGCCCCTGATCTAGAATCTAGTCTGTTCATTGGCCTCCTTCAGTCGTAGAACGACTATGGATCATCTCGCACACTTCCTATTTTGGAGAGACACTCCCGTCCACAAGTATCGCAGGTAAAGGTGGTCTTCGCAATAGTGGTGGAGGAGCTGGTCAATTTCCGCGTTGTCCGCTTTTCTTCCAGAGCTGAGGCCCATGCTCTTTCGCTGTCCATAGCTTTCTTGGTCACTGTCTCGATCTCCATCTGGTGCGGTCTAGAGCTATATGTCTTCCCACTGGTCAGTATTGATGTTCACTGATTTGAGGTCACGTTTTATTACATCTATGTAACGGAGGTGGGGGCGACCAGTTTTTCTTGAGCCAGTCGCAAGTTGTCCGTAGAGGATGACTTTCGGTATGCGATTGTCCTCCATCCGGCGAACATGTCCAAGCCAGCGCAGGCGGCGTTGTCTGAGGGCTATAAAGATGCTGGGAATACCTGTTCGTGCAAGGATCTCACTCAGTATTGAACACTTTTTCTTTCCATGTGATTTTCAAGATCCTACGAAGACATCGCAAATGGAACGAGTTCAGTCTTCGCTCTTGCTTTGCGTAGGTGGTCCATGATTCAATGCCATACAGCAGCGTGCTCATAACGCATGCCTTGTAGACTTCCATTTTGATCGCTGTAGTTAGCTTCTTGTTTTCCCAAACTCTTGACCTGAGTCTAGCGAAGGTCGATGCAGCCTTCCCTATATGTTTTTTTTTATCTCCTCATCTAGAGAAAAGTCGTCTTGAATTGTGGAACCCAGATAGCAGAATTCATTTACGGCATCCAGCTCGTCTATGAGGATGGAGGGTGGTGCAGTAGCAGGTGGTCCCATAACATTTGTTTTCTTTGTGCTAATAGTTAAGCCATATTCTTTACAGGCATGAGAGAAGCGGGACATTAGTAACTGAAGTTCCTCTTGTGAGTGTGCCACAACCGCTGCGTCGTCCGCGAAGAGCATGTCTCTTATGAGGGTTGTTCTGGTTTTAGTTTTGGCCCTCAGTCTAGCAATATTTAGAAGTTTGCCATCGAATCTGGAATGGAGATATATGCATTCTGTGGATTCGAATTATCAAATGCGTGGTGGATTAGCATTGAAAAGAGTATTCCAAAAAGGGTTGGGGCCAGGACACAACCTTGTTTTACTCCGCTCTTTATATTGAAACTTTCGGAGCAGGCGCCATTGAACTGTACTGTACCCATCATATTTTGGTGGATAGAGTCTTACAGACAATAATATTTAGCAGCTTGGGTGGACAGCCTATTAACTCTAAGATTTTAAAGAGGCCTTCTCTGCTGACAAGGTCAAAGGCCTTGGTCAGTTCGATGAATGCGATGTACAAAGGCATTCTTTGCTCTCTGCACTTTTCCTGAAGTTGACGGATAGAGAAAATCATGTCAATTGTGGATCTCTCTGAGCGAAAGCCGCACTGTGATTCAGGATAGACTCGATCAGCAAGTTTTTGTAGCCTGGGGAGTATCACTCGAGCAAAGACTTTGCCTACAATGCTTAGGAGAGAGATTCCCCTGTAGTTGTTGCAGTCGCTTCTGTCGCCTTTATTCTTGTACAGGGTGATGATCTTTGCATCCCGCAGATCCTGTGGCACAGCACCTTCTTGCCAACATTTACAAAGCAGTTCGTGTAAAGGTTGGATTAGTGTAGTTTTACACTGTTTTAGAAGATCTGGGGGGGGGGGAAGATGCCATCGCATCCGGGTGCTTTGCGGGCAGCCATGTCTATGGCTTTGTTGAGCTCTAACAGGGTGGGTATTTCATCTAGCTCGTTCATTATGGGTAGCTGTATGATAGCCTTAAAAGCTGAGGCAGAGACTGAGCTTGTTGTGGCGTAGAGTTCGGAGTAATGTTCGACCCATCTATGCATTTGTTGACACTTGTCTGTGATAATTTCCCCAGTGGTTGATTTAAGAGGGTCAGAGAGCCTTTTTACTTCCTTCATACATCCCTCTTATGTTGCCCACTTGGGCTGCGAGCTGGATATTCTCACTGAGCTCTATTTAGTATTCATTGGCACATATCCTTGCTGTCCTCTGTACAGTGGCTCTAGCTTCTTTCAGGTTTAACAAGTTGCTTTGGGTAGGTTTTGCCGTATATGTAGCGAGTGCATCTCTCTTTGCTCTGATGACAGGTACTAAGATAGCTGATTTAGAGTCAAACCAGTCATTTTGTTTTGTATTTTTTCTTCCAAAGATGTCCAAGGAAGACTATTGTATGGTGAACTTGAGGTGTACATAGTCTATAATTGTAGTGACAAAATCTAGGTTTGCAGCGTTCGATAAAACACTTAGGTCTCAAAGGCGATCTTCTTTGTCGAGCTTAAAATAACAGATCCGAGGAGCCTCCTGTAAGCGCTATAAAGATAACTCAGGTGCCATTTCGCAACAGGGCCGGTCCTAGCATTGCGGGGCCCTATGCGAAACTGATTGCGCAGGGACTAGCTTGTGTGGAAATAAGGATAATGAGTGAAAATTAAGATTATGTATAAGTACAATGTGGAATCGACTTTGAATTTTATTCATTCTTTACTAAGTTAAACATTTCTTGTAACCAATTACGTATTTATATGCCAATGACTATAAAAGTAAATAAATTATTATAACGTCCGATTAAGGTAAAAATCCGCCCGATTATTACATTTATTACATGAAAGCTGACAATGCCTTTTTCTTGTATCGCTCGTAGGATTGGCGTTTTCCGCAACGATTGACACCCATAAATGACAATTTTGCCTATTTTACTGCATATTTTTTAGAGTTTTCATTATATTTTAATAAATTCAGGAGATTTCTTGGAATTATTCGTACATATTTTGCAATTTAATAATTAGGCTACAACTTGAATTAGCGCGGGGCCTATGAAAGCGCGGGGCCCACTGCGACCGCATAGGCTGCAGTGGCCTAAGACCAACCCTGTTTCGCAATCACTGACATAGAGTTAAGTAGCTATGGAGCTGATGGCCTTTGAAAGAGACAGTTGGACAGCTCTCGCACTTAAATAGACTGCCGGTGGACAACGGCTGATTTGTCTGCACGAGATGCGTAAAAATATGCAGATCTAGATTGATTATTCTAGAATCTAGAGTCAAATTAGACCATGATAAACATTAGTTTTCAAGTATATAGGCCTATTAGATAGACCAGATATATAGATCTATATCAGACAATCAGATCTTTTATATACAGTAATAAGGGCATAATCCTAATTAATCCGGTACATAGGCCTACCCATATTTTTTTTATAGTCATTACAGATGAGATTAGTGCGTTTCACTAAACTCTTGGCCAACGGAAATTCTCTGAGCCGATCTGATGGAAGCAATCTTTTTGTCTGAAGGAATTCCACGCAGACTCAACTTCTATTTATTCTGAAGGAAGATCTTTGCCAGCCCTGAGGAGTTTAAGTTTGAGGCTTTAACAGTATAGTTAGCAGGTCATCATGGTTTCCTATTTTTGTATTTACCTGTTATCAGGGGCGGACTGGGTGTCAAAATCGGCCCGGGCATTTCTACACAATCAGGCCCATAAATTGCATATTGTATAATGGGATCCAATTCAAGAGGCCTACGTGTCTTCAATATCATTATGTTTAGTTTGAGCATCGCTAACGGTACACATGCATACAAAAAGATCTAGGCCTATATTTTTGATGGGAAGTATAGGCCTTATGTTGCTTTTTAATTGATAAGTGTGTAGCCCCTAAAAGGAGGACTCCTACTAGATCTAGTAACACTGTCTACGGATGTAGGCTATTACATTATTTCAGAAAATTAGTTAGATTACACTGTATATAGATTTTTTTTTTATACACGACGCATAGAGGGGACTTTTATAAGAGAATATTTTAAAAACTTTAACAATTTATTACATAGTGGCATCAATGTGGCCATTCGGTGGCCCTAAAGGTCCATTTGGGTACCGGCCCACTGGGCATTTGCCCGAATGCCCATATAGCCAGTCCGCC
>JADKLZ010000003.1:26398824-26420531 GCA_021533235.1 Biomphalaria straminea
ATATAATGGCCTATACATGAGCGACCAAAACAAAAATAGGACCCACAGCGTTATTCTGACATACCGAATTGTTATTGTTACAGCCTTAGAAACGGATTAACTTGTTAGAGAGATGTGGTACGGTGTATATAGTCTGCCCTTACGTCTAAGAGCCCCGCACATGACGCTTGCCCAGGGTCCCGCGCACAGCTAGGGCCGCCCCTGATTTATTTAGTTATTCACTGGTGACTGTTCAAGCCATCAAGCATTCAAATAATAATAATATTATTATTATAATAATAAATAATATATAAATTAATAATCATTCACTGCCTCACTCACTTCACTCAGCCATTCGGCCTCCTAAGACCTAACAGTATGAGTCTGACTAACACTACTTATACTTATTGTCTTATAGTACTAACAGTTAGATCTAACAGACACTTCATCAGTCTTCACTGTTCTTCAATCGTTGAAAGAGTATAGCTACTTAACTTAGATCTAGATCTAGTACTTAATTAACTTAGATAAGCTATAGATCTAGGTCTAGTTAGTTTAGACTAGTAGATCTATCTATTTAATTCTAAGTATGATATTCTATGGTTCACCTCGAACACTTTTTTTTTCGTATGAATGTGGAGCCCTATTCTGCAGAGACACTCCCTTCCACATAGATCTATAATTGCAGGTCAAGGTGGCTTTTGCTTTGGTGGTAGAGGAGCTGGCCATTTTTCATATCATGATGGCAAGCTTTTCATTAAGAGCTGAGGCCCATGTAAGACATATGTTTTCTCACTTTCCATAGCTTTCTTGAAGTGGTCACCATCTCTTTCTAACTAGTAGGGTCTAGATTAGTGATCTTGAATTGTAGACCCAAGATAGCAGAATTGATTAACGGCATCCAGCTTGTTATCGTCAATGAGGATGTAGGGGGGTGCTGTAGCAGGTAGTCCCATAGCATTAATAATAGATCTATTAAATACAGATCTAGATCTAGATTGAACTTTAAAGACAAGACGTGACAAGACTGTCAGTGTCACAACTAGAATCTATATATAGATCTAGACTGACTAGACTACAACTGACACAAGTCAAGATAGAGTCTAAATCTAAATAGCCTACTTAGCCTATATTTTATCTATATTGTAGATAAATGATTAGTAGAATCTAGACTAGATGTTTAATTTCTTGACTAGAAAAGTGGATTCTACATTCACATAGTATGACTAAACATCTAGCTAGACCTAGAGTCTAGATACCCTAAGATAGATCTAATCTAGATCAATATATTAAAATCTTGTCTAGATATCTACTTATCTCTTAATTCTACTATTTTTTTAGACTCTCCCTCTTAGCCCCCCCCCTCTCTGTACCTGACACCTGTGGTGTCTAACTGGGATATAGATCACCAGGCAGCTTCTCTCAAAGACCAGGCATCTTGGTTCTGGGTCTCCCCAACAGTCCAGTCTTTCCAATCTGCTGAGCATCTGGTAGGAATATAGATATAGATTCTATTTCTGGGTCATCCCTCTAGATTTCTAGATCTTGATACTTGTCTAATTTTATAATAATTTAGATTGATTAGACATATAGATCTATATGTAATCATACTTCTTTAATAGCAATAGTGGGACCTACTAAGCCTAGAGGTACCAGCACAACAATTTCTGTTTCTCTAACTTTTTTAGTTCAGGGACCCCAAGTCATACAATGTTATCAGACCCCCAAGACAGCCTTATTTGTATGCTCAAATCGCATATTTCCAAAGCTGCTGGCATAATCAAACTCTCCACAACCATGTGTGCACACTGTGGCTGTTGCCTTTGTACAGTGAAAATCTGAATGGTCAAATATTCAGGAGCATATGTACGTAATTTTGCCTTAAGTTGTCCAACCTATTCTTATGGAATCGTGTCTCAGTTCATTGTCACTATTTCCATTACACTCCATTACACTCTTGCTCTTCAGATCTCTGCTTACACTTCAAATATTTATTTATAATCTAAAGGTTAGATGGACGTGCAAAAAAAACCAATTTAACACGAATTACCACTGTAGCTGACTGTAACATAATATTTATCATAAAATGTGCAAGATCAAAAACCAGTCTGTGTTTTGTTGGTCGGAAACTTTAAAATGAAGTTTTGTTCTTCTTCTTTGAATTGTGAAAGAGTCTGTGAAAATCATGTGACCCGTCAATTTGGACCTTGCTGCGCTAAATGGTGGGATCTATATAACTCTAAGTCAATATAAGTCCTCATTCGGCAGTACCCCTTATGCCCGCTGGGCGCTAACTGACTGGGCTTTGCTGCCCAAATGCACTTAATTATATTATATATATATATTATGTATATATTACTTAAATAAATAAATTATTTACAAGAGTTGCTTGTTGGTCACTTTAAATGTAAAAGTAATTGAGATTTAGTCTCAACTTGCCTTTTATGATAGTTGACCTACATCTAAATTATAGATCTAATTTAGAAATTTCCTTTTTATTTTCAGGTTAGCAGCAACTCAGAGTCGAGTGCTTACAAAAAGAGAACTTTATGTTGTTAACATATCAGCGACATGGTAATTATTTCATTCAATTAATATCTAACTTCTACCTTTGATATTTTTATTGTAGTTATTTTTTTTATAATTTAAATGTCAAGCTTTCTTCTTTTGGGAGGGGCTCTGGCTGAGTGGTAAAGTGCTTGACTTCTGAACCAAGGGATCCTGGGTTTGAATAGTGGTGAAGACTGGGAATTTTAATTTTGGGATCTTTAGGACACCTCTGAGACCACCTAGCTCTAATGGGTAGACATCATTGGGGAAAAGTAAAGGCGGTTAATTGTTGTACACCCTTGTTAACCATGGGCCACAGAAACTTATGAAATTTTGCATTATCTGTCCCATAGATCACAAGGTCTGAAAGTGGAACATTACTTTATTCTCTTGGTGTGAATGGGCACCTAATGATAAAAGCTTATTCTTGTTCAAAAGCCAAGGTCATGCATGTAGTTTGTAAATATTATATAATTAGACATTTTATGCAAAAATGGGTGTTAACTATAAATAATTGTCTTGAGTGTTTCAGCTCTGATATACTTGAGCATATCACTGGCTATAGTTCAAAAGAAACCTACAAGCGCCCAAAACGATTTTCCCTCTATCTGTCCTCACAGCTTATGTACGGGTCTGTTGTAGTTCTCAACAAACAATGGGAATTTCTTCTAGGTGAGTACTCCTTCGCAGATAACTTATTTCTGATCATTAAATACCTTGACTGCTTACATAGGCATTTAAAAGGTAAGCATGTGTTTGTACTTTCACATTGAACCTTTAAGCAAAGCTGGAAATAACAATGCCTGAAAAAATACAATATGATTTATCAAATTTTTATGAGGAATCTTTTTAAAAAAAAGTTGGAACAACAAAATCATCAAACAATGTGTAAAAATAACTAACCATTTTTTTCTCCACTTTGAGGACTCTGACCAGGTGGTATTAAAAAGCTTTCCTGTCCAATGGGTTGTATTGAATTTAAATCCAAATGTTTCTTTAGCAACTTAGATCATTTACTGAAATCTGTCAGACATATGTCACATAGGTGACTGAAAACAAATTAAATTTAGGAAACAAAAGTAATACATATCAGTATTATCCTGTTCATTTCTTCTAATCTTTTGTATTTAAGCTTCTTTGACAGTCATGCAGCTTTACAACACATATACTTTACTTAACTTTTATTTTAGTTACTTTATTTAAGTATTGTGAGTTTCAAATAAATTGCCAAATTTGATAATTTTTGAAATTATCTTTTTATTAAATGATTTAGATAAAGATTACAAATAAAAACAGGAGTTAATTATTCTCACTATTTAAACTTAAATTTCAAGTTTTTTTTAAAGACTTCACAAGATTGTTTACTTAGACAATACATAAAAATAGCCTAAATAAAATATTTTTTTTTACTCTCTCCAGCTGAAGTTTCAGCTTTGTTACGCAGAGTTCATCCAGAACATGTCTCAGGAGAAATTGATCTTGTTGTGTCCAGGTAGTATTGATCTTATTTATATATACTTTCCTGCTTAATATCAGAGTAATCTATCTACGCACTACGAAATGTCCAGTAACTCAGATTGAAACGTATGTCCTCAGTAAACATGATGTATCTACCTTGGAATCCTGTGTTCCTCTGAGTATTAAAGATAAGCATTATGATCCCTTTTTTGGTGTCAACAAAGAATCTACTGTAGATGTTGACAGACTTCTGGTATGTGATTATTTTAAAATATATAATTTTTTAAACACATTAACCACCAATGATCTGCATTAGAAATGTTAAAGCATATATGTATATATATACATATATTATTTTTTTTTTTGATAAATACTTTTGATCAAGTTTATTTAGTTTTTCTTTAGTGCAAAGCTCATACTTTGAAAATAGTTCTTTTTATAATTTTTTGATAAGATAGGGTAATGATTTATATTAAATGATAAGCTATCATATCTAGATTAATTTTTTTTTATATTCATTTAGTTACACCCTTTGACAAATCAGAATGTTACAGCAAATAAAACTTATTTAGATTTTTAAAATTTACGTCAGGTACTGTAAATTAGTTAATCCGAAAAATAATTAAATTACAGTATATACTACATTTGTTTTAGTATTTTTAAAGTAGAATAGTCTTTGTGAAAATATTTTCTTTTTTTTTTTTGTTTTTAAATTAAAGGAATCATGGGATAGAAGTTTTACTAAAAATATGGATATGCAGCTTTTGGACTTTCCACAATTAGTTAAACCAGGTATACATACTTGAACTATCTTATTTACCTTTTGTTTTTGAGTGCATACAAATATATTTATTTATAATTTGTCTTATTGTAGTCATCTATTTATTTTTATATATATATATATATTTATTTATTTATATATATGTATTAAGAAATTTATGCTAATTTTTCATCAGAACATTTGCATATAGCCTATTTATTATTTGGATGAATATTGTTTATTTATATTAATTATTTTGATCTTTTACATGCAGAATTTGGAAGCCCTCACTCAGTGTCAGATCCATTAGAAATTCAAATCAGTGAGAAACATATTCAAGAACTCAGCCCAATGGTAAAAGGAAAATATTTACTTAAATGTTTGCTTTACATAAACTATACAAATAGAAAATCTGATCTTAATATTTGCATATTGTCTTCTAGTTACCAGGAGAGCAAGATCTTCCAGCACTGGATTATGAGAACCTGCTATTACTGCAGCACTCAAGTGAGGAGATATTTTTATCTTCAGATGAAAGTCCAGGGACAGTGGTGCATTCTCCTGCTGCTCGTTTCACTGAAACTAGTCTTATGATGTATGTGACCCTATGTTAAATAGCTCAGTCCTATGATGTATGTGACCCTTTTTAAATACCTCAGCACATCAGTACATTTTTTTTATTAGGCCTATGTGTAATGTTTTTTTTTTTTTTTTTTGTATCTATAAAAAAATGTTAGTGCTTTCAGATATACAGAAATTGATTGTCCATATTGATTCTTTAATTTAAAATATTATAGATTAAAAAAAGGCTGACAATCTATTTGCTAATTAAGAAATGTTCATTATCTTGTATAAAAATCACTGATATTTAAGGTCTGTGACATATTACTTGTATAAAACATTTACAACTAAGGAAGTAAGAAACATTATAAAGCTAGACAGTGAAGCTTTTTGGTTTAAATAGTAACTCCTATAATCCCCTTTTGCTGAGAATGCATACTATTGCAGATATTCATGCTTTATGAATTCAATGAAGTATCTAAATAAAAGAACATTAAAATATTTCAGAGAGCGGCACAGGTCCACCAATGAGTTAACACCATCAGTTAAGGTAGTAGGAGAGCTTCCTGAAACACCACAGAAAAAAAGAAAGCGTCACCATTCACCAGACAGAAAGAAAGGACCAAAAGGAGGTGAAGCATCAGACTATTAGCCCAATAGCTCCTATTTCTGGTCTCAACAATCTTTTTTTAGGCTTAAGAGGGGTAACTGAATAAAAATTTATTATTGTGTGTGTGTGTATTGTAAGCAAACAATCTTTTGATGTCGTTAAAAAAATAATTTTAGATCTAATAAATATAAACACACAATTTTAGAAAATAGATCACTACGTCTACTTTAAAAAATATGTACCTTAATACCTCTGGAATGGGATGGGGTTATTAATTCTAAAGGTTTCTTTTAAAAAATTATAAATATGCAAAACGCATCTAATTTTCACTAAAAATAAGTCACCACGCTCTAGTTATTGCTCTAAACATTACATTACTTCGAAATTCTTATTGAAAAGAATTTATTATTTGTATTATTGTAATCTTTTTTTTTTTTAAACAAAATTGTACAACTATATTTATATTTTCCATTTTGTTATAATTAGGTGATGCTGATACTAGTTTGCCCTGGCAGGAAGAATTAGTCATGAGACCAACATCTGAAGGTGCTGCTAACATAATTGATAGTACTTTTCTAGATGTGACAGAAGCTGTTTCTCCTATTGCTCGTTTAACTCATGACTGGTTACAGAAGGTATACATTTTAATAGAATCAGTACTTGAAACAAACATTACCTTATTTTATAATAAATTTCAGAGTAACACTGCCATCAAATCATGCTATTAAGGATTGTAAATTCGGTAATGTCAATTTTTTTTTTCAACCATATTTTCTGTTTCACTATTGACTCTTACTTTACTGGAATATTCAATTGAACTGTTTGTTTTTTTCTAAAATAGTTTTGACAATGGAGCTGTCCCGTCTCATTAGAAATATATATTTTTTTTCAATTTTAAAACTTTTAGTGCACTGAAAAATAAACAATGCATGTATTTATATGCTATCAGTATTTCAAATTTGTAACATTTATAGTGGACAATTTATATTAAATTTTATATTGTAAATGGGTAAAATGGCAAATGAAACACTTCTACTTTGAAAAGGTATAGTCATCATTATGTAATATGTGTTAATAGTTAAGCTGTTAACTTGACTAACAGAAATAGTATGTTTTTAATAGTGACATTCCAATATCTAATCTCGAAAAAAGGCCCAAAAATGAAACTTGAAATTACCCTAGCAGTACGCCATCTGCATCAGATGTTACAACATATATGACTTCACAGCTACATAAAATATTTAACTTTTTTTTTATAATCTTTCACAAGTTGTCTAGTTGGGAAATAGTCATTTTTCTTCTTTACAAATATACTTGATTATAAAATGAAGCTCATGACCCCCTAGAAACATGGCCTCTGCACCTTTTACGATGTAATGATTGTTCACAGTTTTGCAGGGAAGCTAGCAGAATTAGTTTTATCTAGTTGATGTCTAATGCATTTATTTGGGTCATGTTTTGATACAAATTATTGTATAGAACTTTTCTAATTTTATCTGCTGATTTTTTTAGAATGTAAAGTTTCTCAGGAAATACTTGTTCAAATGTTTTCAGAACAAATTTATTTAAAAATCAAAGTTTGGTTCATTCCAAATATTCCAGGAAATTACATTTTTTTAATTGCTGGCTAAATTTTAAGATTTGTTTTGACATTTGAAAGATATCTAAAATCAGTTAATTTAAATTAAAATAACTAGAACTAAATAGCATGTTTCAACTTTATGTTTCATGGGTTATTGCCTTAAAAGTCTTGTAAGGTGGTTGCTGTATTCAAATCAAGTATTTAAAAAACAGTTTAGACTTGATTTCACTCAATTCAAAAATTGGTATAAACTTTAATTACATTTTGTTTTGACAATTTTTCATGCCAGGAACCGCCCGTTCTTCAGTTAACTCCACTGTTACCGAGACCCAGCCCAGCTAGAAAACGGAAGCCTAGCAAAGTAATTCATGATTCAAAAATTCAACTTCAACGTTCTGAAATGAAGAATAACATGTTGACTGCATCAGATACAACTTTACCAATGGTTTGTTGGTTCTCAATTTTATTGTTATTATTATGCGTAGGTGTTGATTCATATAAACTATTTAGCTAGTTCATAGTGTTCTAGAAAAAAATATTTTCCTATTGAAAAAATACTTTTTAAAAAAATATTTTTATAGACTTATTCAGAGCCTCCAGAGAAAGAATATATGAAAAATATTGGCAGTTCAAGTGAGTGTTATATATGGACACATTCAAATAGATGTTAAGATCTTTTCTAGATACAAGCAAAATAAATTAAAAAAAAACAACAAAATAAATCAAAAATGAATTTTTGAATTTAGATTGTGTAAATCTATGTTTTTACCATATCATTGAAATTTAAAGTTTACAATAAATTACTTTCTTCAAGAAATCTAATTATCTGATCATTCTTAAAGAATATGTTTCTAAGTAGGCTACTTGATAAAAAAAAATCTTACAATTGTTTTCAACAACTTAAAGAGCTCTAAAATTACTTAAACATTTAAAACTCAAAATAGATATAGAGATATCCGTCTCATTCTGACATGTAGATTTTGTCGAATAATCGTCCCTAAAAAACAAGTGGTTAAACCTTTAAGTTATTCTGTAAGTTTTTTCTCCTTTAAAACATTTCATTATTATTTGAAATTCTTTTTTTTTGCCCTTTAGTATTTGACAATCCTTTGGTACTTCCACTTTGGACGAAAGGCTGCAAATTTGGTATATTAACATATGAAACTGAATCAGAATCTTCCTCCTTTACCAGTCCAATACCTAGAGGTAAATTTTATGATTGTTACACATTAATATCTACTTTACCATTCAAAAGGCTTTTGAAAGAAATACAGTTTTTAAAATTAAGCCTTGTATATATATTTTATTATATTCGTATATTGCATAAAATTTATTTGTACATGTTTTGAAGTCAGCCAAGTAAAGTATAAACATTTGTAGATGTAGATCAAATAAGGCAAAAAACAGTTTTTAGGGTGTGTTTATTTTTCTTTGTAGATATAATTGTCATTTGTATTTTTCAGCTACCGGTACGAAAAGAAAATTAAGCCCTAAAGATTTTCCAGAGGAAGTGATTTTGTTAGCAAAGAGAAAAAGTTCTACAATTTTTGTGAGTTTGAATGAACATAAACTGTAGTATTGAATTGGGTAAAAGTTCATTTGAAAATTGTGTTTGTAAATCTTTATTAGAAGGCAGACTAGTTTCAACATCACTGCCTCATATGGCAATCTGAACAATAAAATTAAGCTGCAGAAAATGATAAATACTGCTTGCAAAGTTATTGGTAGCAAACAAACCCCATTCAGACAACTGTTTGAGAGAAACATTTGGAAAAAGGCTAGAAAGATTTTAAAAATAAAAACAGCCTTCTGGCAAGGATTTTGAGACTTAAACATATCAAGGAGATGAAAGATATTATTTACAAAAACAGACATAAAAATTCAGTCAAATCATTGAATAGAATTGATCTATCTAATGTAAACATTTCACATTACTAGTGTGAATGCATATTTTGTTTTTATAGATATAATGAATTTTTTAAAATGCATTAGTTGTAAAACAAGTTTCATCATAGATAATAAAGATAAATAATTATGTTGATTGTATCTCCAGCATTTGACAACTTCATCAATTGAACATCAGAGGGCAGCAACATCAACTTCATTAGCTGGAGAAGACAGAAGTCACTCAGTTGTAGCGCTGTCTGGTGATGAGTCTTTGACCACAAGGTAGACTGACTTCTAAAAAAAAAGTACTGCATTAAATTTTTTTTCTTTCTTTTAATGCAGTGGTCACAAACTGCGGATCACTAGCCACTTTGAGCTATTTGACCAAATGTTTAGTACAGGCATGGAACATCATTTACTAACTTGTCTTGTAAAAAAGTTTCTTGGAGATGCAAGCCTACAAAGAAGAGACATATTTTTAGAAAGCAACAATAGCATTAAAAGGTGCTCACAAATGTGTATCACTATCTCATCAAATCGCTGTGTTTTGGTGGGCATCAAAGCATCACTAAGTTACATAGGTACACATTTTTACAAAGCTTATATTTACTCCTGTGGAATCTTTTAAACATTATTTTCCCACTTCCCATTCTTTGATCAAGTTGAAACTTTGTGCAATTATTCTTAATGGATCATGAATCAATTAAAAAAAAAAAATTATTAATTTAATTGCATTGCAAAGTGCATGCAATTTTGGTGTGAGTTATTGTTTCTCTAAAGGCCCTAAAGAGAAACGTAATTAACGCCAAGTTAAAGAAAGTCATATTGAAGTAGTGTGAGTATCCAAATCTTCTGAATAAAAATGGAAACAATTAAAAAGCTTCACTGTTTACTGTAATAAAATAATTTCCTATTGAGAAGAGTGATCACTATGCAGAGTTAACTAACGGCTTGAATATCCAAAATTTTATTTCTTGGGTGATGTTACTTTTCATCTTAATAGGCTTAATGTTAAGTTATAAGGAAATAAAAACACAATTTTAGAAGAGGTGATTTATAAACCCCAAAGATTCAGTTGTTTTTTTTATGAAGCTTTTGAAAGAGAAACTCTAATTTGATTATCATACCAATTGAAATATTGACGAGAAAATAATTATAATATTGACATTTGCTCTCCAAGAACAAAAGCATAAAATATAAAGGAAGCAAATTGATGTTACTGATGTTACCTTTGTGATCTAAGTGCCACTTTATCAGAAATAAACTTTTTGCCCTTTATTGATATTGTCAGCTTTGAAAATGAAGAACTGCGGTTCAAAATTCAAGTGCTGATTTAGACCTACTGAAGAAAAATAAATGTGAATTGTAAACTTAATTACAGCTAAATTGACCTGAAAGATGTTGAGTTTCAACAATTGGAATAGTATTCCTGACTTGTATTATCAACTGAAGAAACTATCATTTGCTGTTCTTTACTTCTTTGGGTCTTACTTATATTCATACCTTACTTACAAATAACAACAAACAAACTGGACTTACCATTAATTTTCAAGTAAATTCAAGTATTTTTTTTTTTTAAAGGATTCATTTTACATTATTTAACTTGTGACAGTAAAATTTAATATTATCTTTATATACTTTTAATACTAGGTTTTATCTAATGTTCCATTACATCAGTTAAGACATATTTAGCAACGGTAAGCTCAAGAGTGTACTTTAAGTTCTAATTATTTCATAAAAATGTATCTACTAAAGCAAAGCTCAAGGTAAAAAAAAGCAAGTTAGTGATTAAATTTTAATTCTGTAATTTTTAAAATTAAGCTTTTTTGGATTATGAGTTAGCTTACCACTGTATTAGTGGAAAGATATCTTTGATGTTTAAAAAAAAATGACTGTTAAGGTCAGATTTGTATAAAAGATCATAGTTCATGTATTTGAGACTCATTAAGTTCATGTATTCTGTTTTCTATTTTTATTTAGTGCAAGAAAAAGTAAATCTCCACTAAGAGAACAGGCATTCTCCTCTATAGCTGAACAAGGATTTTTAACTCTACCAAGTCTGCAAGAGGAACATGAAGCTTTACTTTCCCCAGCAGCACTCCAGCCAGGTCTGTATTCAGGGTTAGAAGTGGGCAATTTCAAAATAGTCTTTACTACCTGTACCTTGTCTTGTTTTGTTTTCTGCCCTTTTTTAAAAAGTCTTTCCAAGACAGCTAATGTCATTTTGTCTTACATTGGACAAGCTTGTGATTACTTATGACTAGGTCCACTTTATTAGAATGTCCATAATTAGTTATCAAATGCCATATTAATGGAACCGCAGTTGTCAGAGGTTCTTATCCCATAGCTTTCATGAAGCACTGGTAATTATGAATTGATGTTTTAAACCTGTTGGAGGATATTAACATCTTTTACAACCAGTAACACTACACTTTATAAATATTTATATATATTAATACTTCTCTTTATATATATTTATATATATATATATATATATATATATATATATATATATATACTTATATTCACTTGGAAGTCATATATTACAATTAGCATCCATAGCTATAATCAGAGGTTTTTCTTGTGCCCTGTACATGCTTTTCAGGATATTACCTCATATTTCAGGGGATATGATAATATGTATTATAGATTTAATATATCCTTCAACCTACCTGACATAAATTGGAAAACACTAACCATAGACAAACACCAAAACCTCAAGGACATAAACGAGCTTTTCGTAGAAACTTTACACAACCTAAGTTTAGATCAAATCATTAAAAAACCAACTAGATTAAACAACACATTAGATCTATTCTTAACCAACAGACCTGGATTAGTAGTAGACTATGATATTATCCCTGGTCTATCAGACCATGAGATCATTAATATACGCAGTCAGATAAAAGCAGTAGCCAATATAAAACCCAAAAGAAAAATCTTACTCTGGAACAAATGTAACCTAACACAATTACACCAAGCTACATTTAACTTTCAACAAACATTCTTATCAGAAAAAGACATTAACCAACCAGTCGATGACCTCTAAATACCCACTAAATACACATCAAATAAAATAAATAAATGCTGGTTTAATAATAGATTAAAGAAGCTTTGTAAACAGAAGGAAAACCTATATAGAAAATTTAAAGAAACTAAGGCAGAAAGAGTTTATAAAAAGTACATAAAAATTAAACACCTAACCCAAAAAGTAAGCAGACAGCTGCAGAATGAGTACATTAACAATGTAATATCTAAAGATAACAACAAAAACCTATGGTCATACATTAAGTCTAAGAAAATGGAAACAACCGGCATAGCACCTTTAAAAGGAGAAGACAACTTAACGCATAACGATAATGAAACTAAAGCTAACATCCTAAACAAATACTTTGCATCAGCATTCTCAGCCCCAGGAGACAAAGACATATCAATTAATTTAAACCAAGTAGAAAATATAGGAGAGATAGAAGTACAGGAAAATGGAGTCCAAAAACTATTAGCCAGCATCAAGCCAAATAAAGAGTCGGGACCTGATGGTATTCCAGCTAGATTACTCAAAGAACTAAGCAAAGAACTAGCACTTGTGTTCAAAATACTTTTTCAGGCATCTCTTAACCAGGGCAGAGTACCAAGGGACTGGAAAGAAGCTAATGTCACACCTCTATTCTAAAAAGGAGAAACATCTGACCCAGGAAACTACAGACCAGTATCACTTACCAGCATCACATGTAAAATCCTAGAACACATAATATGTAGCAACATCATAAACCACTTAGATAAACATAATGTCCTTACTCCATACCAACATGGCTTTAGGAAACATAGATCATGTGAAACACAACTAATAGGACTAATTGATGACTTTTCGAAAGGTTTAGATAATAATGAACAAATAGATGCTATCTTATTAGATTTTTCCAAAGCTTTTGACAAAGTTCACCACCATAGTTTGCTTAAAAAATTAAATTTCTAATTTACATAAACGATTTACCAAATTGCATTAGTTCAGGAACAAAAGTTAGATTATTTGCAGATGATTGCATAATATATAGGACAATAAAAACAACACAAGATACAGAAATTTTACAAAGAGAATTAGATGAATTACAGAAATGGGAATCAAATTGGAGCATGTCTTTCCACCCAGAAAAATGTCAGTTATTAAGAGTAACAAAAAAACTAAAACAAATTAATTTCACTTATCTTATTCATGGTAAACCAGTAACACAGACTAAAAACGCAAAATACCTAGGTGTTATAATAAATGAAAAACTGTCATGTAATCCCCATAATGATGAAACTATAAAAAAATCAAACAAAGCATTAGGGTTTATTAAAAGAAATTTCTATAAATCAAAAAAGAACATAAAACTAAAATGCTATTTAACCTTGGTTAGGCCAATAATAGAATATGCATCCTCTGTTTGGGACCCCTCAACCCAGGAAAACATTAAGAAACTGGAACAGACACAAAATAGAGCAGCGAGATTCATAACAAACGAATATCACATTTCACTAGAGTAACACCTTTAGTAAAATCACTAAATTTAGAAAGCCTTCAGGACAGAAGACTTAAGAGTAAAGTAGCAATTATACACAAAACACTGAACCATAATCTCCAAATACAAAAACAAAACTTAATAAAAATACTCAGAAAGACACAAAGATAAAGGCACATTCCTCGTCCCATATGCTAGGACAAATCTGTACAAATGCTCTTTCTTCCCTAGTGCCATTAGAGCATGGAATGGTTTGCCTGAGCTAGCCAGGAAAACCAGTGACTTGGCAGAATTTAAGTCACTGGTAAATATGCATGACTGAATGCATGACGCGTAGGACGTAATCATTTTCTTTTTTGAAGTAACGTCTGTATTATATAAGATAAGATCCTTCTTAATTGTCAAAGGTGAGGACACTGTCATTTTCTGTGTAGATGTGAGTCAGATCTTCAACTTTGAAAAGCTAACACTCAAAGCATGGGTAGGTTGAGTCTGTTGCAGCATTGTCTGCTTTGTGTTTTTTAGCTGATCGTCTCTAATTTTCAGCAGCTCTATTCTTTATCTCATTGCTAGAAAAAACATTCACTCAATTGCTATGAGGAGCAGTAGTGGGCCAGCACTTTCCAGTTTGTTGTGTTGATTCTGTAAAGGATCGTTTAATAGTATTTTTGTATCTTTTATGCTGGTGCCCTTTGAGAAAACGATAATAGACAACTGGTGATACCATTTCCTGACCCATAAGTATCTGAGCTACTACCACATACAGTAAAATTTTGTATTGACATAGTTATACCTAATTGTTTTTTAAATTATTAACAACTTGACTTTGTCAAAGTTGCTGACACTTCTAATGCTACAGAGATTCATTCTCAAGTAGGATATTCAGCTGAAGCTTGACTCATTATTTTAAAATGTATGCTTTTGAGCAATGAGTATATAACAAAGAGGAAACAAATAGACACTAAAGAGCCTTTAAAATGACTACTTACCTGTAAGTTCATAATCTTCTAATGACACCTAAACTGACCTCAGTAACTGTTGTGGTCACACACATTTTGAATGTGACTGATGTATTTATCTGACAATTATTAATAAATGAAATAATAAGGCTCAAAAGTTAGTATTTATAGTTTAAAAAGAGGGAAATGCAGCCATAAGATCTCTTTTATTCTGAAGTTTATTATTATATCATGTTTTTTTTTTCCATAGTAAATCTTCCTCCGATTTTTTCCATTACAAAAAAAATATTTTTTTTGTGTGCATCTTGATGTATAATGGTCTACTTAAACCTGTAACCTTTAGTTTTTGTTTTTCTTTTCACCTTTGTCACAGTAAGATTTGAGCTTGGAGTTGTTTTTTTTTTTTCAGCCAGTGATTCCATATTCTTCATGTTTACCCAAAATACTCTTGCTACTTTGAGGAGAGAAAGTGAATTTTAACATTGGTAAAAAAAATAATATTTCAACAAATTTTTTTTTAACAGAAGATATAACTGTTGAGGAACTCCCCAGAGCCAGCTTAAGAAGCAGTCCCTCTGCAGAATTTATGAAGTAAATTATACATTTCATTTGCTAAGTGTTTAAAGAAATATATTATGCACATTAAGTATTTAATACATATTTAGATTACATACACTTTCAATTGGTTGCACACAAAAAATACCGGTATGTTTTGATTATAATTTCAATCCTTTTATTAGATGGTACAAAACAAATGAAGAAAAATCCAAAGATCCAGTAACATTTAAGAAATTGTACCCACCAGCATCAACTTCCAGACTATTGGCTGCTAAAATGTTTATGGAATTGCTAAGTAAGTACTAGATTACTTTTGCAATATGTAGCTTACTTTGTATGCTCTGCTAAACATTTTAAATTGTCTGATAAAGGAGAGGATATGTGGATGTACTAACTTAATCTACATACACTATTTATGTTGCAACATTTCTGCAATATTGTTATAGGTTTGGGCACGGTTTTCTTTTTAGGAGCTGCAGATTTTAAAGAAAAATTACCTTTTAAAACTACTATTGAATTAGAAAAAAAAATGTTACATTGATCCAGAAAGCAGACTTTAGTGAAAGATGAATGACTTGCAATGGGAAATCAATCATTTTAGTTTTTAAATTAATCTGAACTCTTGTGTGTGGGAGGGAAATTATTCTGGATTTTTTTTTATTGGCCTTTTTTTTCCTTCTCTGAATCCTTCTACCTCCTTACTTAGTTTCTATTAAAATGAACATTTAGGCAACACATTGTACTGACTTGATGATATGAATTCTAGTTGGTATCAGTGTGGTCTACTGTAGATGACCTAGTTTTGAAAATGCTTAATGGAAATATTTTGAATTTGATTCCTTCTCAAGTTCATGCTGCTTTAAAGAAAGTCAAAGTGTTTCAAGAAATTCCCTATGGAGACATCTTCATCACTGAGTTGAAAACTGGAGGGTGAATTAGAGAATTGCAAACAACAAAACCCTATGAGCTCCCTGCTTTTAGCATCAGACTGAGATAAGAGACTCATGCCAATGGAATATATGCTTAAGATTTCAACACTTTTTTTTTTTTACATCTGTAGTATTTAGTTTTCATGTTCTATTGTTTGGCCCTTGATAGTTTAGGACTATTTTATGGGTTGGCATTTACTGAGTTATTGCTCTTTGTTAATGTTTTTACACTTTTGTTGGGAAAAAAAAATATTTGTAATGTTTATTCGTGTTGGTCATTTATTTTTTTTACATGTTTCTAATGCCAATGAAATAATGCCTGTAAAAATATCTGCATCCTATTGTTTTATTCAAAGTGTTATACTCATGTACTTTTAACTCCTTCAATTATTTCCATCTCATACCTAAAAATGTTGAGATTCCTTTTAGTCCAGTGGTGCAACAGTGACACAATTAATTAAGTAATTAATTATTTGTTTCTGAATTACATTTTGTACAGGTTATTATTCTGTTATGTTTTAAATGACAGATTGAGCTCTATACACATGTATTATTACAAAACTGGTTTACTAGTTGTACAATTGTACCTATTACAATATTGGAAAAATTGTTAAATATGTACTTGTGTACATAAAGATATTAAAAATCAAATCATCTAGACTAAATTATTATTCAGTTTGATTTATGAAATTTCACACTTCATCTACTCAAAACTTGTACAAAAACTCATATTCCAAAATTATCATGTACATGTAAATTAAATATATTTTGAAGAAAATTGTACAAACATTTTTAATGTTGAATTTACTTTGTGAAGTATTACATTTGTTTTCTAGTTTAAAAGAAATTTTTACGTAGTCTTTGCTTATTTAGCATTTACAATGTAAATTCAAGTTATTGTAAAAAAAAAATATTTTGCTAAATTGTAAAAAAGAAAAGTGAACCTTTTAAAACTTATTGACTTGTGTGTCTGTGCATATTTTATTCTAGTAGCTTGAATGAATATACTCTATGTATCCCTAAAATTATCTCTGGAATATTTGAGGTGTGGAGCTAACATCATGTCAGGCAAAAAGGATAAATTATTTTTAAACTTAGCTCTGGTGTTGTGCTTGCAACACAGAATCATGTATTTATTTTAACCTAGGAACCCTAGAATATTGATGTAAGATAACAATCCCTCCTGCCATAAATAATTTTTACCATTTAGGAATCTTTTTTATATGTATTAATATTCTGTTGGTGCCATATTTTTATCATTTATACTTTTATAATGTTTATCATTTTTTAAAATTTTTTTTTTGTGAGACTGTTTTTAACGACTTATTTTTATAAAGTTAAAGTTTCTTCTGTTTTGTCAAATTTTGTTACATTTTTTTTGGTTATAATGTTAATAAAAATGTTAAATAAAAACGTTCACAACTCTTATGTTTGTAATCTCTTTTGAAACTGGCTATGTGTTACACATCACTAAATGATGACCAAACTTTTGTGCTTCAATTTATAAATGCTAACAAAATTACTAAGATAATTAAATGTCTTTAGTTACATGTAGTTGTCAATCAAATCGATTAAGTTTTTGATCCCTACATTGTTTCTTTTTCTTGGCATGGCTGTTGGACCACCAGTGTTAACTCTTGTGGAAATTTATTCTCCCTTGTTTTGTGGCTTTTAATGAGTGTTAAGGTTCCCTCAACAAACACTTCTTTCTTTACTTTCATTCTGATCTTTCCATTGCTCTCTTAACCTGCAGAAGTTTTTAAATGACAGACTCATTTCTTCCTTCATTCATTAACCTTGTAAGACTACAAGTAACTTGGTCAATCACCCAAAAAATCTGGGTTTTGAAATGTGAAGTTCAGTGCTCCAAAATGACAACTTGACACTTATAGGAATCAATTCTGTTTTCCTAATTCTATCATGATGGTGTGAGTTCTTGATAAAAGTCTTGATAACTCTTCAAAAAAATATTAGTGCTAAATTTAATCAACTGCAATAAAAAAATAGTATGATACTTAGAGTTGACAAGGTATAAGTATTGGTAAAACCAATGCTTATGATGCCACCGCTGGTGACTTCAGGTTTTTATTTTAAATGTAATGGTTTTGGACATTTCTTCACAAATGATTATCTTGAGTTTTATATCCCAGTGGCTAGTTCTGTAGGGCAGCAGGGAATGAAAGCCTTGCCATAGAACTCTTTACCATTTTAGTCAAAATAAATATGAACTCATTCATTAAAAAATAAATATGAACTCATTCATTAAAAAATAAATATGAACCCATTCATATGTACACAGTTAAAAATGTTCTTTGCATTTTCCCCTCTTACATACACTGACCTGTATATTGCTTGATTTGATGGATGGTAGTTTTACCATTTAACTTTTTTATTTTATACATTTTTTGACCTTTTCTCTTGGAAGGCATTTTTCAGTTCAATAACCTATTAAAGTAACTATTGTAAAGAGTTAGTCACACACATTTTTTACTTTAATGATGTTTAATGCAAAGACGAAAAATATATAAAGACTTATCCTGCATAGTACTTTATACTGATTCTACTTTTTTTTTGTGGAAAGATACCTTTAAGGCTGCTTGGTCGAGTAGTATGCATTTTGGCCTATCATAATGATGATCTTAAGTTTAAATCCTGCCCATGTATCCTGTAGGAGGTTGGAACCGGGATACAATGATCTTCATTTCTAAGGCTCGTCTGAAACTTGTACAAACAAAACAATTGCTCTGTTATGTGTGTTTGTAGATGGTTGTCTGTATTCTGACAATTCAATGCGAGCTCGTGGACACACAGCACAGAGAATAGTAAATAGATTTGAGAACTCAGTTTGGTAACTAACGATTTAATAGTAACTCAAAAGGGCACAGTCAATGTCGTCCTTCTAGGCGTCTTGTCCGTTTCTACACTAATTCGTAGTCATGTTCTTTTTTAATTCCTTGTCACGTGACTAGTCTATATGAAAACCCGATTAACCCAAACTTCTACGCGTCTACAGCTCGAAAATAGTTTAAAGAAAAACAAAGAAAATCTACATTGTTGAGGCGGTGCGGTGTCAGCTTTTACATTGTACACATTTATTTAAAAGGAAGAATTAAATAATGTACTTTTGATTTTTTTTTTTAAAAAAGTTTCTTCACAAATACAGATCGCCTGAACCTCCTACAGATTTAGAACTAGTTAATAATATACATATATATAGCTCCTCCTTCGTGTTCTCATTTCCTATGGACTCGAAGATGGCTGTAAAGTCCAATCCTCGCTCTGAAAAGCCGGCCGCATGTGTGGCATGGTTTTGTCAGTTGCAGATAGGCCTGCTTTTTCTCTCTGCTTTCTGTTGGTTCGGCGCTCGCACTGGCCTCTCTACTTGCTTCAAGTCTTGAGACTCACAGCCTCTCGCCATGCGGAGCGATCTAGAGCTAGTGCTTCCCAGCCATGAATGTCGATACCGCATTCCTTAAAGGAGCTATTGAGGGTGTCTTTGTAGCGCTTGTATTGGCCGCCTTGGGAGCGCTTTCCTGTACATAACTCTCCATACAGAAGTCGCTTGGGAAGGCGATTTTCTGGCATGCGGATTACATGTCCCGCCCATCGTAGTTGGGACCTTTTTACTGTCGCATTAATACTGTGCATGTTGGACAGCTTTAAAATTTCTGTGTCTGGTATGTGGTCAGACAAACGCACCTTATGGGTACTCCTTAGACAGCGTAGTTGGAAGGAATTTAGCTTTTTGGTGTGGCGGGAGTATAGGGTCCATGACTCTGATGCATATAGGAGTGACGGAGAACTACAGCACTGTAGACTTTCAGTTTTGAGGTTAAACTGAGTCCTCTCCGTTGCCACACTTGTTCTTGAAGTCTGCCAAAAGCAGCATTGGCACGAGCAATACGGAAGTCAACCTCATAATCTAGGTTGGCGCTTGCTGATATGGTGCTTCCCAGATTTAGACAAATTTTTTGACATTTGCTAGTTTCTGGTCATCTATTAGAATGTCTGGTTCTGTGACAGCTTTATTTGGAGGAGGTTGATGCAGCACTTCTGTCTTTTTAACAGTAATGGTGAGTCCAAAATTTATGCAGGCATTAGCGAAGAGGGACGTGCTCTTTTGAAGGTCTTCTCCGTTTGCAGCGTTTAGGGCACAGTCATCTGCAAATAGCAGGTCTCTGATGCAGTCGAAGTTTACCTTGGTCCTTGCCTTGAGTCTCTCTCTGAGCATTAAATAAGCTTGCATCGGTGCGATACCGTATGTCAACTCCAAAGCTTTCTCTGCAAAAGGCATCTTTCAGCATGGCGGTGAACATTAAGCTGAAAAGTGTTGGAGCCAGCACGCAGCCCTGCTTCACGCCATTTGAGACAGGAAAAGGCTTGGAGAAGTCTCCGTTGTCTTGAACTCTTGCTTGCATGTTATCATGGAATTGGCGCACCATTGTTATGAATTGGTCAGGGCAGCCGAATTCGGACATGATTTGCCAAAGGCCTTCACGACTGACATTGTCAAAAGCTTTAGTCAGGTCAATGAAAGCAGTATAGAGATATGAATTTTGTTCTCTAAATTTCTCTTGGAGTTAGCGGACTGCAAAGATCATGTTAACCGTGCCTCTACCATGCCTGAAGCCGCATTGACTTTCCGGAAAGTTAATAATAACACTAACCAAATGACCAGGTAGCAATGTTTAATAGAGACTAACATTACATATCACTTTAACATTACACCAGGACAAAACTATCTACGTAGAAATAAATATCAATTTGTGATTATAATGAGCACCTTTTAAAATAAACCCATTTTTTTTTATTTTGCTATTTATCATACTCCAGTTGTTTGCCTTGATGGGCATTTTTTTTCTAATTATAAATGATTTGCACCACACAATGCTGAGTAAAATCATAAACAATGGGGCCCCCCTCCCTTTCCCATTATAGAATGCATGCGATATAAAAGTACATACCCATTATTCTCCCTGCCACCTTTTTTCGATGGTCAGGAATTCCTAAATTAAGAAACATCCACCTCATGGGAATTAAACAAGAGCACTCTAGAATTTAAAAATAATTTCTTTTAATCCATAAAACAATTTTAGTTTTAAATAATTTCAAACATTATTTTAAACAAAACAAAAATAAATCATCAATCGCTTAATTAAAAAAAAAGAAATATTGCATTAGCTCGTGTCCTGGTTTAGATGGGAATAATTTCACTGCTTATTGTGATATGCAAGCTGCCAGTTTGTATAAGCACTTTTATCTTAGCGTCTAAAAAAATGAATTTATTTGCGTGAATCAGTTTGAAGTTATCAAAACTCTCTTCATCCATGGCTCCCATCCATCCGAGACCATGGCTCCCATCCATCCGAGAC
>JADKLZ010000003.1:26424741-26435704 GCA_021533235.1 Biomphalaria straminea
TTTGTTTATTTTTAATTAATAAATAGCTAAAAATTGCAATATAATTTGCTTACCTATTTTTTTTTCACTTTAACGTCATCTGTCC
Organism: Biomphalaria straminea; assembly: GCA_021533235.1. NCBI lineage: Eukaryota > Metazoa > Mollusca > Gastropoda > Planorbidae > Biomphalaria > Biomphalaria straminea. The sequence continues at coordinate 26,424,827 of JADKLZ010000003.1, forward strand.
ATTAAGGTTAGCGTAACAAGATTTCTTCACTTTCGCAAGTAGAAGCTATCCTTAGCAGAAACCAAGACAATTGCAGTTTTATTGTTTGATGTCGATCATCTAGCCTAGCTTTTCTTTTTATTACTTTTGTACCTTTATTACAGATGATTTTGACAGCGAGTCGTTTCAAACAATATGACCGAACCAGCTTTGGATGCCTTGAATTTGATTTTCAAGTTTGTGTATATCTAATAAAATACAGACGTTACTTCAAAAAAGAAGATGATTACGTTCTTCACGTTTTTCTAGGTCAATCTAGTCATGCATGTTAACCAATGACTTTAATTTTGAAGTCATTGGTTTTAGTAATAGTGCTTATTTTGTAGTTTCAAAATAATCTAATAAATTAATTATATTTCAAAATACTTTCAATAGCCTACATTATTAAACTTAACATAATACTTTGGAGGACAGATATGGTTAGATGCCCATCATATGGCATTCAATTTATTAGCCTCATTGTATAGAAATAGGGGAGCGGTGGCTGAGCGGTAAAGCGCTTGGCTTCCGTACCGGAGGTCCAGGGTTCGAATCCTGGTAAAGACTGGGATTTTTAATTTCGGGATTTTCGGGCGCCCTTGAGTTCACCCAGCTCTAATGGGTACCTGACATTAGTTGGGGAAAAGTAAAGGCGGTTGGTCGTTTTGCTGGTAACATGACACCCTCGTTAACCGTGGGCCACAGAGTCAGACGACTTTTACATCATCTGCCCCATAGACCATAAGGTCTGAAAGGGGAACTTTACATTGTATAGAAATGGCCTGGCAGATTTTGACACCAAGTTCGCCCCATATGCATGTGTACTGTGAATGTGTGTGTACATACAACTTAGAAAAATACGTAAAATACAATAGCTAACTATGTATAATGTCCACTCATGCACATTTGTACTGTATTATAAATTTACATTTATTTTTTTCTTACACTCCCAATTATGGAATCGCAATAAGAGTTAGCTATTTCTGAAACTAATTGTGCTAATATTTTAAACACTTTATTATTGTCTTTGACAAAGCAACATTTCAACACAAATGTACATTTGTACACAATGTGAAGTATGCGTGTGGAAATGCAGCTTCTGGCAATCTGGTAATCTCATGTGGAGGAACTGACTTGAACTTCTCTTTCAGTTAATAATTTGCTTGGAAGTATGCCCAATGTAATTTTAACTTCTGCACTAAATGGTCAACTGAGGGTATTGAAAATTTGTTCCATGTTCTTGAAATCTTAAGATTTACTTTCAAATTCCACAATCAAGGAATCCAAATAAGTTTTGTACTTTTCATCCATTTCACTAGAAAAAGTTTCACCTTTCGGCAAAGGAAAATGATTGCTTGCCTAAACAAATGGGATAGCTTTGTTTTACAAGATTTAACATGCACATAATTTCATGTTCAAACAATTCATTGAAACACTGTCAATGGCAAATATGAAGTCTGTCTTCCACTTTTAATTAGAATATTAGTGACAAAGTCACAGTCAATGCTCTTCAAGGAACATGACAATCACGAGATCCCATACACTTCTCAATACATTGACAATGCTAAGACAGCGGATATTACCGTGATACCGAACAATGGAATTATATTTACAAACCATCGTTTTTCTCAGTCAAAGCACGGGCCCCATCAGTTGTTAAAATCTTGTTCACTGCCAACTCAACACTTCCAAAACAAACAACAACAACAAAAAAAAAAAGCATTGATAAATAATAGCGTAAGTTTGCGTCTTTGAATGTTTCAATATATTGCCTGTTAAACTAATCTTCGTTTTTTTTTTTTTAACGTTTTATAATGATATACAGACTATTTCGTTAGCCTCTTCATTATAAAAATCTAAATTTCAATAGTTTTATATCGATATTTACAATTATACACTTTTAATATTCATGCATAAAATGTTCCGCGGGCCGCATGTGGAACACATGTCGTAATTTCCTCACCCCTGATCTACAGAATAATAATATATATCGTATGAGGACACCCTATGTCTATGGTGGACACACAATTTTCTGTTTTAGTCGTAAACTAGTAATTTATGTTCATTAAAAAAGCACCAAAATAAAATAAAATAATTTAAATTTTAACCAAATGGTCTTTATTTATTGACAATACATATAGTAAAAATTAATTTTAAAAGCCAATTTTATTTTATTTTACTTTTTAGTAAAAAAAAATAAATAATGTCGCAAATAATTACCGAAAATCATATTGACTGTTTAATGTAGCAACAGATAGTGTACGGAAATTTGAAAACGAATTATGATAGAATTAGATCTATAAAGATATAGATCTATCGAATATAAATTTATCAATAGTTAAAAAATAACAACTTGCCATTTTAACATTTGATCTGCAATAAAATGAATATCAGCTCAAACTTATTGTGGAATATAAAATAATAAAAAAATCAAGTGGCTACACATCGCTTCTAAGTTCTATCGAAAATAGGACAGGTTAGTCGAGTGCAAACAAGTTATGAAGCATTGAAGCTACACTTACACTCCCTGATCACTCAGTTACAGTTCAGTTACACAAAGCTTCAAATTCAAAACAACCAAAGTGACAAAACAAGCCCAGAAAGTGAAGCTTAGTTTGAAGTAGTGAATGTCTAGATCCAATTTATTATAAATCTATCACAATTCTGAATTCACAATCAGACAATCTATTCTTAATTGAATTCTATTTCATTTTCTAGAATAGCAATATAGATGAATAGTACTAATAGTAGACTAGAGTCACTAGACTCTACTATTTTTTGTCTAGACTTGTGACTAGACACTAGATAATCATAACTATATAATATAAGTCATAAGGAAGATAATAGTACGTCTAATAGTAGATAATCTAGAATTAGAATCAGATCTAGATCTAGGTTCTCTAGTCCCAAGTTGAAGCTAGACTTGACTTAGCTAGATTTAAAATTTAAATATATTCTGATCTAGATCTAAATGATTCCAGCTAGACTCTACTCTGATGACTCAAGTGAGTCTCAAGTAAATAATAATACAAATATCAAACCTGCTATTCACTGCACTTTATTAATGGAGTTCAGCAACTGTTAGAAATGAGGTAGTTCTGGATTCCCCCCGAGTCACGTGACCGTGGTGTTTACAACGCGCAGCGTGCTTTGTTTCAGTTAGCTTATAGTGGGAATCTGAAGCATTTTAAGTCAATATTTAGTGGTTTCAATTTAGTCATTAGCGCTAAACTATAATTTGTTAATGACAGGAGAATCTAGAGAGATACATTTTTAAATAGTTTCAACTAAAAAAAAAATAGTTAAACCTTTGATAGGAAGTACCGAAGCCTTTGCCTGTAATCTGCCATAGGCCTACTGAGATCATGATTTCTTGATCTTCAATGACTACATGCAGCACTTACAGATCTTAGCACTCGGGTAACAAATCCTTGTAAAAAAAAAAGTAACACTTTCATCCCCCTTCCTCTCTGCCTAAATGTAAACACGCTTGAGCTTGAGTAGAACACTAAAAGTTGAACAGCAGACCAGTGTCCAGTGTGTATTGGTCAGATAGCTCTAGGCCTAGTCTAGTGTGTAGTCGATATGTCGACTAGTTGTTATAAAAGATGAAAAGACTGCCATGTGTTTTTCCTTGTGCGTAATAGGCTTGAGTTGTTTAGCATACAAATAACACATGTGATAGTCAAGGATAAATCTAGATCTACTCTTACAGTTACACAGGCCAAATGTGTCTTACCCTGCCCTTTCATTGTTAAATTTGGTTTCTAAGTAATAAAATGGATCTAGATCTATTTCGTCAACGCATTTTTGTAAACTTTAATGTAACATTTTGTATATATAGTATCTCAGTAAATTTCTTAAAAATGTTAGAACTTCTTCTTTATGTGAATGTATCATCGGCAATGTGTTGAAGCTTATCATTACTATAAAGGAAATATCATTGATAATTTAAACCCATCCTTAAACAGTTCTTGGCCCTTTTTGAAAACATTCGTATAGTTATTTGAACATTCAGGAACTTCGTTGATGTACTCTGCAAATGTAAAAATGTTTGTGAATGTAAACTTTTGTAAAAATAGAGGAGCAACAGCATTGGAAATATATAGGAAGACAAGGGCATTCTCCTCTTGTTTGCCCGCTGTCACGTGACTTTGGTTATAGTAGGTCAGAAATCCAGAACTACCTCATTGGCAACTAGATTCTATGTTTATGACATTCTCAAAATAGAAAATTTAGTAAAATCTATTGAAAACAATACCAACAGAAAATCCCACGTTGAGGAATCTATTTATGCTTAGTTTAAGCAGGAAAGGAACAGATATTTTGAAGTTTTTGGCTTCCGATCCATTCCCCATCCCATAACCTTTGCACTATCAAGAGTTAACTGTTTTGAAAAAAATATATATTTAATTTCAGATGACTTCTAGTTGCAAAAGCATCTTACTTTTCATATGAACATAATGAGTCTTACATTTTCTCAGCCAAACATGCAAGGTATGTATTTATTAGAAATTGCATACTGATATAGCTGCTTATTATTTATAGTGTCTATTACAAATAATTTGAATTACTTTGAAAGTATATATGCTCATAAAGAAACTTGTTATATCTATTTATCTAATATATAAAAGGAAAACAAAGGCGTATGTATGTATGTATGTCCCCGTATAGAAATCAAAACCATTTCACTGATCTTGACAAAACTTGACAGAAATGTTCCTTGGGTACTAACTTAGACCTGTATGTATGAATTGTAGCCCTAAAACAAACTTAAAACCCTAAAAAAAAATAAAGTTTCCCAAGTCTATTACAGCTATACTATTTTATGAACTAGGCTTTGTTTACAAATGTTGACATGAGAAAAAGATCGAAAGGATTTAGATCTAGATTATTCTAGATCTAATTTTAAGAAATACACTTTGCACTTATAGATTTTAACTTTGACGCATGAAAATACAAAATATAGTCTAATGATTTAATTATTTAACAAAATTAACCTTCGAATTTGTGTTTCAAAAGGATTTTTACATAAATTCGTTCTTTGTATCTGCGAATATAAAAATCCTGTTGAACATAGTTGCATTAGACATTACCGAAAGGTTACAAATCTCTCTATTCCTAGATCTAGGTCTAGAACTAAAGATGGTAGAACTTCTCTTCGCAAAGATAGTTTAAAGCTTTAACACTTGAAAATACTAATTATAGTCCATTCATTTCATATTTTAATCAAATTAACATTGAAATTTGTTTTCTAAAGCATTTTTACATGATTGCAACTATTATCCTATTATCGCGTAAAATAAGGTCAAGTTTCTATTTATAGCTCCATTAATGATCTCTTTTTTAACGTGAATTTGCGCATTCGCTTTACTTTAAATATTATTATTTTCTTTGTTTCTAATGCACAATATCACTGACTACATCAGCATTACGCAAATTAAGACCCGCGGACAGCGGGTAATATCTGTCTAGTATTTAGATATATTATAATTTGAATCACTTAGAAAGTACATACTCATATAGCTTACTTATAGTGTTAAATTGAATTACTAAAAGAGACCAAAAAAATCTCTATAGTAAAATATATGTTTTAAAATTATTTTATGCATAAATTTGGCCAGCACCCAAGCCTAAAAAAATAATCAATTAACTTAATGCACTTTTCCTTCAGATCCAGATATTACTTTATTAATAACTCAGAATCAAACATTGGCTGCTGAGTTAGCTCAGTGTCAGGTAAGACATCAATGTCTTCTTAGTTTGTTCTTATTGGTAGAAGTTGAACATATTCTGGTTTAGTTTAAAGCCTTTTATTAATATAGTTGTCATTTAATGGGAATTATTTTTGTTTGTGGTAAAAAGGTTTTATATGGAAAATAAATATTATTGTTTGACAGGCTGATAAAGAATTTGTTTGGTCCTTATGGAAGAAACTTCAGGCCTCAAATCCAGATCTCACAGATGCTATAGGTTTAGTGACACAAAGGTAAAAATAAAAGTATTTTTATTGTAAATTTTTTTTTTAAAATGTGATTTTGTTATTTTTTAAGTCAAATCATATTTTTTTTTCTATTATGGAATTGTGATAGGTCTTATAATTTTTTAAATAAAAATTAAATATGTTTTTTAAAGTTAAAAAAATAACGTATATACTGTTGTTGTTTATTTCAGGGAAAAAGAGAAATCGGAAACCAAAGATCGTAAAGTTTTGGAAATTATTCAAGTTAAAGATGATCGCATTGAAGAATTACAGAATATTGTCACAAAACAAGCAGAAGAGATTAGCAGTGTCCTGTCTAAGTGAGTCATTAGTAATTTTGTTTTTTACTGTTAACTTTACTGTACATGATAATTCCTTTTATTAATTGACTATTTTAAATTTGTAAAACCTTTTGTTAAAACACAGTTTAAGATTGTATAGAAATACTGAAATACTGTTTATATATGTCATGTTCCTATTAAGTTCTCTGAAATAAGAGTCCAACTTACTGATACCGATGTTACATGAAACTATACATTTAACATTGAAAACATATTTCCTTAATAGACAATTACTATTCTATTTTTCTATAGATTGTGTCTTCAAAAGGAATCTTAATTTTTTTTCTAAATTACTTAAAAAAAAAAAATTAAGATAGTAGCACTACTTCTTATCTTTAGGTGAAAACATAATTACTTAAAAGTGTTATTAGATTATTATTGTGTCAATTTTTATTTTACTTTATTAGGACTTAACTCTATCTCCCCGTAATTATTTTTCGCATTCAAAAGGAATTATTCATTTTTCCTGTTTGTCCATTACTAACTTGTTATGATTAAACTTCACTAATATTTTTTTTTTAATCAGAAAATTTTATAACTGGTATAGATAAACGCAAGCCCTTTTTATTTAGCACAAATTAAAGTTTACAAACTCTAAAATTAAGTTAATTTAATGGGCTCTATTCATCAATGGTACCGTCACTCAGGAGAGAAAGAGTTAATTCTGTTCTAAAAACTTTATAATGTTATTTATAGAATATTTAAAACCAAAAGATCCTAAATTAAGTAAAGATAGAAGACATTATGTAATTTCAGCTTTATATTTTGTGCTAATGAACATGAATTTTATTAAAATTGAAAATTAAAATTGTTATTGCATTCTTAATTTGTTTACAGAAAAGTAGAGCTGACAGAAAAGTTAGCTAGACAACAACTAGAGAATGAGAATCTTCATGAAAAGCTTAACATATTGGAACTCCAGGTGAGTTCTCACAGGATTTGGTATTAGATTGTACCTTCATATAGTCTCCATAATATAACATAGCCCAAATATCAGGCTGGACATTTGCTAGAAATGTATACTATCAATCATTACAATTGACAAGGTTTTATTATCCATACAAGTTTGTAACTTGTTAATAGTCAATAGAAAGTTGTTGTTTTTTCTATTGTAGTTTTCAAATTATATTTTATTTTTACCTTTAACAAGAAAAGTGAAAGATCCATGTAAACAGTTTCTAAGGCAATCCTAGAGCAATTCAATGTTCTCCTTTAGTGTTAACAAAAAAAAACAACAAAGTGTCTAGGTTCATAACTTCATTAAATCCTAAATTCTGCTACTAAACTCATTGGCAACAAACAAACCTCATTTGCAGAACCATTCAAGAAAAAAATTCAAAAAGAAAAGTAAAAAAAGATTTTAAATAAAAGAAAACACCTTCTGGGTCAAGATTTTCACATTTTACCATCACTAAGGAAATATATGACACGATTAGAACCTCTTGATTCACACATGGCAATCAAATCATTAAATACAATTCCACTATCTGTTAGAAACATTTCACGTGAATTGCTTGATTGAAACTTGTGTGAACATATTCCTTTTTCTATAGTTATAATGGTTTCTTGTGTGTATTGCACATAAGCAAATTTCCTCATCGATAATAAAGAATATTATTATGGAAATGAATCAATTTTCATTCTCTGGCACTGCCAGGGTTTAGCTTCATTAAATTGAAACAAAGTTCACTGTAGTCCCTTTAACAATGTTTATTAATAGTAATAAGACAAGCCTTATTATTATTATTATTATTAATGTTAAATTTCAATCCTATAACAACATCACAACAGTACAAGATGCTTTTTTTTTGTTTCTAATTTTGTTTATACTTTTGACTTTTTTTTTTACTTTTTATACTTTTTTTTTTAGACTTTTTTAAGTTGGGTGCCTTGAGTTTGAATAAGGGTGTAGTTTTACTTTTTTATTTTTTTATTTTTTTACATTAGTTATACCTAACATTTGTTAAACCTGACACTGATTATTCCTCACATCAGTTATACCTGGCATATTTTATACCTGACATAAGTTATGCTTAACTCTTGGTACACCTAACATAGTTATACCTGATATGTGTTATTCCTAATGTAGACATTTGTTCAGAAAGTAAAGAAAGTTTGGGAAAGGTTAGGCCCTGACAAGCATTTTTGTCCAGAGACAAGGACCCCCATCAATAGGGGTCTCTGGTTTAACAACACAAGTCTGTTATAACAACACATGGGTCTATGGTATAACAACACAGGCCTATGTTATAACAACACAGTTTTATGGTATAACAACACAGGCCTATATTATAACAACACAGGTTTAAGCTTTTACAATGCAGGTCTATGGTATAACAACACAGGTCTATGTTATAACAACACAGGTTTATGCTTTAACAACGCAGGTCTATGGTATAACAACACTGGTCTATGTTATAACAACACAGGTTTATGGTATAACAACACAGGTCTATGTTATAACAACACAGGTCTATGTTATAACAACACATGTTTATGCTTTAACAACACAGGTCTATGTTATAACAACACAGGTTTATACTTTAACAATGCAGGACTATGGTATAACAACACAGGTCTATGGTATAACAACACAGGTCTATGGTATAACAACACAGGTCTATGGTAAAAGATTATATGTAAAAGTAATGAGTGGGAGTGTTTAAGGTACGAGCTGCTCTTATCAATGAACAAAAGAGGCTTCTAATATTCCCTAATATTCCATGGCCTTTATGACGATTGTCTTCTCATTCTGAAATGTCAGTCCTATTTGACACCACGCGCCATGACCGGGTGCTCCTTTGGGAGGGTGGGTGACAAGTGTGCTGTCAGCCTGTCATTTGTTGCAAACTTCTTGAGTTTTGGTGCGTAACATTAGCATTAGGATCAATGGAGAAAGATAGTGATTGATAGAGAACTAGAGAGCCAGTAAAACAGGGGAAATAGAAAGAGGAGAGAGAGAGAGAGGGATTGAAAGAAGAAGGAGGGAAATAGAAAGGCTGAGCGAGGGGGAAAAAAGCATATAGGATATACAGTATACAAAGTAAACCGTTTTCAAGATCTAAACGTGACAGACGAACAGACAACCAGACAAAACTAATAGCAACTTTTCCCATTTCGAAGGCCACAATAAAGCAGTTGTTTGGTAAACAGCTATAACTACGTCACGTAAATAAATACACACACACACACACATTTATCTTGGACCTTAACTATCTATAATTAATATTAACAAACTCGTCTACTCACAGCTGATTCTCAGCTGATATGGATAACACTAGAAGATTTACAACATTTATCATAACCTGATAACATTTCTTTCTACAATCCGGACAAAATCAAAAGCAAGTTCTATTGATTACGGTCCTACTTGCGACTGACAGAGACTGACTAAACGTTGTTAATATACAAATAAATTAAGGTTTATAATTTCAGAGTTGTACAACCTAATTTCATATTAAAAAAAAAAAAAACTTTTTTGGGACTAAACCATTTCTTGGTGTCCCACAACCAAAACAAACCAGTAGGCTACTTCAAGAATAAAGTACCGAAATTTAAAAAAAAAATGAGGTTTGAAAAATAGGGAGTGGTAGTGATTTGGTGGACAGCCGACATTTTCTTTTCTGTAGTAAAAGTACTTGGGGAAAAAAAAAAGACCAACTTCATAGATAGCAAAGCTCCAGACTATGTAAGAGCCCTGAAGCGAACCACACAAAAAAAGTTCTGGTTCAAGAGACAAGCAGGGGGACTAGAGTGAAAGTAGATCAATAGTGTTAGACCTACAGAGTCTTACTATGTGGGACTTAAGGACAACGCCGCGGGCCATCCCTCTCTGTTCTGAGGAGAAAAGGGGGGGGGGGTGCGTGCCTGGGTGGGGGTGTCAAAGGGAGGCACCAGTCAAGTCTCAGCTAGTTGAAAGAATTGGGCGATGTGTCCTAGAGTTGAGGAGCCAAGACACGGGGAGGTCATAAGTTTCGACGTTTGTCACTTGATTAGATCTCCCCCCCCTCCCACACCCACTCACCTACCAGCATGTTAATCGATGGTAACAGTCACTTGCACCGAGGACTGTACACTTGTGAGTCAAATCACTTTCTGTCTTATAAGTTCCCTTTTTTGTTGGATCCATGAGTGGAGAGTCGCTAGAAGATAACATTCAGGAATGCTACTGTCAAAACCTTTTGTTAGTCCGTTGTTTTAAAACAGTGTGAATTGTTGAATTACTATCATACCATGATTACCATTTCACTGACATTATATTTAAAATCTAATCCTTAACTGGTGCATTGAGTCTCAAAATGAATGTTTTCTCTAGACTTCCTATCACATCTCATGTCCAACGTTGTTTCTGTCAGACAAAAGTGTTGAACTGGGCTTAATAAACATTTATTGAACAACGAACGATCGATGTCACTGTCCTATATATATATTTTTTTTTTTTTTTCTCGTGAAAAAATATATGATGCTAAAATCCCATGTCCGAGACGAGAGTTGGATGTACGCTAAAGATTTGGGGGTTCTTGTTATTCTAACGTT
>JADKLZ010000003.1:26441908-26453343 GCA_021533235.1 Biomphalaria straminea
CACCCTCTCTCTCTCACACCCCGTACTCTATTATTTTAATGAGCGCGAGAGCTGCTTTGTCCTAAGATTGCCCATCACCAACGGGACGAGTACATTTCACCGTCCATGGACAGCGAGTAGAGAACTCATTCCTACCCCCCCTCACCTTTTTTTTTTTCCTTACGTTCGAATCTCTCTCTACCCCACCCTCTTTTTTTTTAACATCAGCGGACACTGATACGGACTTAAGTCGATAAAACCACGGCAACTCCTGGCTTGAGCACTGCCTTGTGGGAGGGTTCTTCTGTTTGCACAAGTGGAGAGTGATTACATTCTTAATAAGTCAGATCGTCTCTCATCATCTAGACGACAGTCCCGTATCGTTCAATCAGGAAAAGCATGAACACAGAATCAGATGGAATGGACAGCTGTACGGGAGCGTTGTCAAACTTTAGTGTTACTGACGTGACCATGGCAACAAGGGCTGTAAATCGCGACATTCTTTCAGATTGTGGTTTAATTTTATTTTTCGAGTTGACGCTATTCGGGCCAGTGTGAGTTAGTGTTTTAATTAGCCAAACAAATGTAGTGTTTTAAATAGCCAAACAAATTTAGTGTTTCTTGTTTGTGAGCAAGGTGATATGATATTTCACTCAAAACGACAATGCATTGCTAGTGTCGAGTGGACCTCTCTTTAGACATTAACGTGTTAGATCAATGATCGTCACACTGTTTTGTGACAAACATATTACCGACATATTTAATACAGTATAGGATTATCCTCAGTACTTAATTTAAAAACTGACTTCTATAAAAACTTGAGCATTATATAGCCTTTGTATATGTTAAAAAAATAATTTACTTCAAATGCCAAATGCAATGTTATATTTTACAAAATATAATAATCTAAAATTTCTGCATTTAGAACTTCAAAAATTTGCCACTTTGGTTCGTATATTATTTTCAAACATTATTTTTTATTTTAGTTGTGTGTGAAAACCATCAGTGTTACTAGGATATCGATCTTAAGATTCGATGCTCTTTGTCAATATGAGCAAAACACTGCTCATTCTATATGTTTATGACTCTGTACTTGGTTGTTTGGTTTAAGGACACTTTGACAAGTTAAACAGGAGTGTCCTCATAACCTAAAGAACTGGACACTATGAGTCGAGGGTATTCTGACTTGCACTGCGCCACCAACGCCGCCACGATGGCCTGGTGCAGCAGCAGAGGCAGCGTAAGTGGACACAGTATGAGGGTCAGTATGAGTGACCTATACACAGGTTTGTTCCGCCTCCGGCATACCATCTCACGAGAGCTGGTGTCGAGGGAGACCATTTCCAGACTGTCCTTCACTGGTCAACCTCCTTTGTTATTGTTGCAGGCCATCCGGTGCACCCAAGCAGGCTGCCCTTGCGAGTGTTTCGCCCCAGGCAAGCAAAGTCTTCGCTACTGTGATTCTTGTAACCATGGATGGGTCGCCCATGGTAAGTAACTTTTTTATTTACTCTTGTTTCTAATCTTAATTTAGTGAATATGTTCTTTATATCATTTAGAAAGACTTACACTGTCTGTAAGTCTTTTGTATCTGTTTCACTTTATCCTAACTAAATTTATTTTATTCTTATTTATGATGTTTCTGTTATTAGTTATCAATATAATATAATATAATATAATATAATATAATATCTCGACAATGGTGCTAATTATTCACGTACGATTTAGTGAGTTGTTTATTTTACGTCACTGGTTGGAAGCCTTGAGCAGAATTAAAATTTCGGGGCATTTTCGAGCAGGTACAACAAATCGTATAGATATTTTCATTATTGCGGGATATACGCGAGGCCTTGGGTGGTCGAACTTAACTATAGCCATTCCTGACTTATCGCCGGCACTGTTATGATCTTTGTTTTTTGGATAGATAGCTGTCCGAATCGACGTCCTTAGGTTATATCAACTCAGGGCCAGATATGGAGGATGTTAAGTTAAAGCTGCCGCTTAAGGGCACTATAAATTGCACTATTTGTTGTATACCTTGCAACGACAGAAAGGTCCCACCGAACATCCAGGCCCCATCCCCCCCCCCCTGCTATTGTCACCCCTGAACTACCACAAAGAATACGTTACATTGAGTAACATCAGAAGTTGGCATCTACTATCTACTCTTACAAAGTGCAGACAAACAATGACTTTAATTATTGTAGTCGGCCTTGCTGAGACACACTTTAATTACATATAAATCTAAATAAATACATGTTTTTTTTATTTAACAACGTGTATACTAAATATTATAAAAATGCATAGCTTAATATATATATATGGCTCCCGGTCATTTTATCCCCGGTCATTTCATCCCCGGTCACTTCAGTATAAATAATATAATTCAAATGGTTAGGCTGACCATATTATTATCATTTTTCTTGCTGTGTTATTTAAGCACTTTTTGCAGCCAAATATTTCCAATTCACTTAAAAACAATTCCATACTTTGGAGCCGACCGATGGGTATCCACGTCCAATCAGCTCCAGAAGCGGTTATTTTGGATCTAAAATTAATGATAACACATTTTGAAAAGGCACGTCCCCAAGGCACGACGCACTAATCAACAGCACCGATCTACTGCAGACCTTGGACCAATGCTGTATTTAACTCATTTTAAAATCAGTACTGACATGACAATTCAATTATCCGATTCTTACTACACGGAAAGCACTAAACTATGGATTATCTGGTGACTGCAAGCATTAAAAATTATTACGTTCTTTCATTATCACTTTTTAAAAAATTAACATTTGTTTAAATAATTTTTTATTAATTACTTGTCAAGAGGCGCTTTTTAAAAATTTAGAATGTATTATTTGTATATTTTTATTATAAAGCTACGTTGTTTTCAGTAAGTAAAGCTGTAATATCCAGAATATATCTCCTCCTAGGGCCTACTGTTGTTGTCTTGCACTGCACCTCATTCACCAATCGTAAACACCACTGAGTCACGTGCTTCCTAATCTATTCTATTCAACTTGCGACACAGTTCGAATCACATGGATATCACGTGATAGTACTTTACGTTTTGGCGAATGAGGTCCATTCATTTCCATATTTATTGTAACAATAACCAATTGTTCACAAAGTCAAAACTTTGAATCAACAACTACGTTTTGCAGGTAATAATAAATATGAGTATTCATCTGTTCTGTTATTACTAAAACTATATATTAATATACAGTTGGAACAAAATCACTTTACAATTCACGATAATGTCCCTTTCACATCATATAACATTTCAGTTCGATCTATAGAAAATGGAAAAATTGTCAATCATCGATCTCTCATTATTGTTTTTTTTTTAATTTAGTTAATTGAAAGGGCACAACTTTGTCATAACAAAAAAAAAATTAAACAAAAAACATGAAACATTTAGTGGAGATTGATTCCACATTTTATCAACAATGTTTTGATACTTAAAGCATGGATTCATTCAAATAACACAGATATGTCGCGGATATCCACGAAGCAGCGACTGATTTGAATATTGCAGACGATATTGATTATTGCGTCAGAACTCAAAGACCAATCGTCAAGGAGATTAGGGATGGTCACCTTGAGAAAACCGAGACTAACAAAACAAAAATAATTCACTGACATCTTAAGAGTTGACAAAAAAGGGTGAGACCCTCCCCCCCCCTTTTTTTTTTAAAGCGACATTTAGAGAATAAGTTTTCTAAAATTTTCTAAAAAGAATAAAAATGTAAATAATTGGGAAAAGTGAGAGCAGGGTGCTGAAGACATTTTTTGTTGTTTTGTTGATGGCTATAATTCCTTTGTTCTCACTATGTGAACTACGTCAGCGCTGCTCTTTGGCTTGTAGATTCCATCAAGATGTCTGTGTGAATTATTGTTTTGATGAAATGCTCTTTAAACAAAAGAAAACTTTTATAGTTAGACCATATCTCCATTTAAGGATCAATAAATCTGTATTAGTTCGCCTGGTAGTGGTAAAATACACGAGACGAGTGTTAAGATAAGCGTTCAGAGCTGTCAAAGTTCAAAATCAAAATGGACATGTTGACTCGTGTACTCTTCTGGAACAGTTTAAAAATCAATGAATGATCAATCTACGCCAAGTTTAAAAGAACACATGTAATAAGGCACAATGTTTTCCTTTGCAAAGGTGAAGTAAAGATGAAGTATAGCAAGTGGCTGCCGCTGACCCAGATATGATCATATGACCAAACTATTTTGTCACATCTAACGCAGAAAAGACCTTTGTAGCCTTGGGCTATTTCTATTCTCTTTCTTATGAACGCTTGTCTTTGGCGATAGTTTTTCTTTGATCTTTTGACTCTCAAATGTAGAGGAAGTGATTTCCAGAGTAAATAAAAGAAATACAGACACACATATATATATATATATATTACGTTATGTATATTCAATGCTAGCGCTACTTGCTTATAAAACTTCTAATATCGCTCCCACTTCTCTATATTTAATTTTATTATATGCAGTGGATAATTTATGAAAAAAAAAAACTAATTGGCCACAACTGGCAAATTCTGGTTTGACAGTTATAAATGTGTAAATAATTAAATTAATTAAATCACATCAAAATAGTGTCTGTGACGTCAGTGAACTCGCCAGGCAACTTGCCAAGTTTTAAGGAAGGGTGAAAAATGAGCCTCGCAATAAAACAAAAATGAGGTACCTAATAAAAACTATATTGAACTCTTCGTTGTCTCAGTATTTCTGTAGACATGAAGCACTTTGATCGTTTTAGCGTGCGGGTTAAATGTTTAATAGGATCTACTAAACTATCATTTAATTATTCAGTGGCTTTGTAATTTCTTAATGCTCTCTATTTTAAATGTATTTATTTGGAAACGTTTTTCGAGTTCACTTCTAAAAAGATTTAAAAAACAACATTGCTTTCTTTTAAACAGACCACTTCTGATCAACGTTCGCCCCACGGGTCAGATCAAAACCGTTCGTTATAGCAGGCGTCGTACAGACCTGTGACGTGGCATCGAGCTATTGGTCTAAACTGCCCACAGTTTGTGAGGTGACAGGCCAGGCCTTCTATAACGATTGGTCTTGGTTGGATACGGCTTTAAATCCGACCCTTTTGTAAGACTTCGCATTATTCCTAAATAATTGTAGACTCAGCCGTGGCAGTTCTTAATTTCGTATTTCTGAACCACTTGAAGCTCTTCTCGTCTGAGGTTTGGTCCACTATTGTGTTATTAGCTACATCTCACAGTCTTAATCTCACTTCTGCTGTTGCTTAGCCACCTGCAGACAAAAGGCAGCTGTACAAAGTCTTTTAAAAATGTGACTCTTACAGTATTGCCATCGACGAATCAACCATTGGAAATTGTGAGCGAGAGTTGTTAATGCTATTTTAAATATATGAGAGCCGTAATCTTCAGACAAAGTCGTTCCTAAAGTCATTAACACTTATTACATTTGATGCGATAAACTTTGCATTGCCTGGTATTCATTAATTTTGTGGCGATCAGGTGGTCGATAAATGTAAGAAT
The DNA here is from genome assembly GCA_021533235.1 of Biomphalaria straminea. Classification (NCBI taxonomy): domain Eukaryota; kingdom Metazoa; phylum Mollusca; class Gastropoda; family Planorbidae; genus Biomphalaria; species Biomphalaria straminea. The sequence continues at coordinate 26,447,425 of JADKLZ010000003.1, forward strand.
GATTTTGTTCTCTTTTTTGATGTCCATTACACACACATCTGGTTTAGTTGTCTGGTCAATCGTAAAGGACAAACTTATTCTTAAATTGTTTCGGGGAAGCGTGGTCGAGAGGCTAAGAGGCGCTTGAACTTGGCTTGGCCTGGCTACCTAGAAGGGGGCTCGAGGTTCGACACCCGACTCGGGCAGAGTTGTGTTTACTGAGCGCCTAAAGGCAGCACGGAAAACCAGCTCCTAGATACCCCCTCCCCCCCACTAGTCCACAAATGAGATTGGACCAAAGCGCTCTGAGCATGCTATAAGCATGAAAGTAGCGCTATATAAAAGCAATAATAATAGTAATAATATTTGTTTCCTTTACATGTGTCGGATGTTCTGTCAGAGTTGAAGTTAATGTAGGCCTACACACCAGTCCAAACCTCTCCGCGGGACAACGGGGGAGGGCTGTGGGCAGGGTGTGAACCCGGGACTATCGAGACGATGGAATGACAGCCCAGCGCGCATACCGCTCAATCAAGCAGCCATCCTTGATCGGGCAGAAGTCGTTCCAAACGAAACTGGATTTGAGTATCGCTCATGGTAACGACAGCGTTGACTATAACTTCCCCTGTTTCCAAGAATAATCGCACAATTGAATCACACATTTCGATCATACATCTCAATCACACTTTTCAATCGTAAATTTGGATTTTTTTTTTGAACGAGTAGAAAAAGATTGAAGAAAAAAATCTTTGTAGTTATTTCACATTTTATACTCGGTTCTTTTACAATAAAGTAACTGTTTGTGAATATAAAAATAATATCCTAGCTGTATATATCTTTATACAAGATGGCCGCCTGGTCGTGTGGCATGCGCTCCAGACGACATGGTAGTCCTGAGACCGAACCTTGTCCTCAATACTAGGACAAGAACATTAGAAATGATTGCAGAAACGTCAACTACATATACAAATAATGTTTCTTCATTATTCAACTTTCATATCATCATTTTCATTTGTTGCGAATATTAAAGTCTGAAACAGTTTCAACATTTTAGATTTTGTTGAAAAGGTTTTCAAACAATCTGTAACGAGTCTCTAATGTTATTTAAATAAGTAAATGTGGGATTATTGTGTAGATTTATTAACAGCTATGTACCGGTACATCAGGACGTTTACTGTAATGTAAACTGTAATATATTGTAATGTTGTCTATGTTAATAAGGGTTAAACAAACACAGACTCTTGCGATCATTACTTAACTATTTGGTTTAGATTAGAGCTTACTCGTGTGTAGGCCATAAGCCCCTAAATAAAGTTTAACTCTTTCTCTCCGTAATTATTTACCACATTCTGATGGAATCAACGCTGGTATCGTCAGTCAGGAGAGAAAGAGTTAAAATGACATACGAATCAAGAGTTGGGAGAGACACGGACAGTTTTTGATATAAACGAAAACATGTTTGTCAAATGTATGCCATGCTTCGGATGGTTATTTAGACTTGACGATAATTACATCCTATACATAATCCTAAAATCTAAATATTAGCGTTCATATCTTTTATAGTTCAATATGTAGGATTTTTTATTTGTGTGAGTAGTCCGACTATTTCTGATGCTCTTTCTGTCTTATTTGGGACAGCTGGATTAATCCTTTTTTTAAAATCTAAATAGATTTTGTCTATTTTTAGATCCAATGTAAATTTTGGGACATGCAGTTAACATTTTTTTTTATTTCAGGGACACATACCTATATATATTATATCTAGACTGGAAATGGAGATCTTTTAACATTACAAAAAATGTGAAAAAAAAAATTTAAAAGACGAAACAAGGCGTTGTTTTGTAAAGTAATTATAAAATGTAATTTCTTTTTCAACCCTAACCTATGTAACTAAATGTAATTTAATTTTAGATCTAGATCTAGTATTTAAACCTGGAAAGAGAACCGTTGTCTCATAATTATTATTTTTTGCCATTTTTAGATCAATAAAAACAAAATCAATCTATTTATTTATTACATAAGATGACTAAAATCGTGAATTATTTCGATCTAGGATTTTTAAATAACATCTTAATGGAAATTAACAGGAAATGGCTTTATTTCACGAATTTGCCTGAATATATAGTTATGTGTCTAATACATGACAATCTCTCTATATATAGGTCTGTGTGTTGACCAATCGCGGATAAGAATTTGTTTCCGTTTTCCAGTCTAGAAATAATATATACAGGTCAGTGTTCAGGGATTTCAAATTGCTACTTTACTACGAAACTATTCATTATAAATGTTGCATTAAAGAGTTTCGAAAAAGTTATTTGGATGACGTTATTAACATGTAACAAAAACAGCTATAAATAATTGGGTAGGCTAGTTAGAAGACCATGATTAGACGTCCGTTTTTACATCGGATATATAGAGTCTGTCCTTGGAATCTTGGAAACTCACTAAAAATTCTAATCAAAGTTAGAAATCATTAATGTCAGTTAGAGAGAAAAAAAACTGATTATATTTTTTTTACAAATTTATCTACACTTAATGCAAGTATGTGTATTTTGATTTTTGCAATACGTTAAGCAATTTCAGGGTCTCTAAATTGAGCATGTTACCAACTTAATGTTTTAAAAATTTAGTTACAAACGGAATAGCTTTGAAAATTGTATACTGTAGTGCTAAGAAGTGCTCACAAATTATCATATAGCATTTAAAAAGCATAGGTCATCACAGTACATACACACAAAGTATTTATAAATTAAAGACAAAAATGTATGATATAAATACAAATTGAAATGATTTTAGTGAAATAAATCTCTTAGTTTGATAATTATATTTAATTTCAGCATTAAGATACTTTGAATATTATACTGCTTCATTAAAAACTTATGAAAAAACGTTTAGACCTGCTCAAAATTTGCATAGAAAGAGCACACATTGTAGTTATTGCAAACAGCAGGCAAAAATCTAAAATGAGTCTTTTTTTTTTTTTTTTACAATATTATCCTAAAATATAACAACGCAAAAATTATCCCTTATACAATAAAACAATTTAATATAGAACATCGGCGACTATCTATTTAATATTTGTAAATGTTTGTTTGTATTTGTTTGTGACGTTGTGAAACAAAAAAAATCAAATTGGAATGTAATTAATCTAATTAGCTTCGTTACATGCAGCCTACTCGCTTTTCCTTAAACAGTACACAGTGTAAAAAGCTAGATCGTTTTAAATGTTTAACACACACTTAAATGTCATTCGATGTCTCAAGTACAAAGTCGGTAATTAATATGACGCTAATTAATACGATGACAATTAATGTCACGGTAATTAATACGACAGTAATTAATTTGATTGTAATTAACGTGACTGCAATTAGTGTGACAGTAATTAAATGTGACAAATCAATGTGGCTGCAGTGACTATAATAAAATTAAATGTGTGTAATTAATGTGACTTAATTCATGCGATGGCAATTAATGTGATGGTAATCAATACGATGTTAATTTATGTGGCTGTCAGTAATGTAGTTAAAATAGTGGTAAACATCGGGGACGTGTTGGTTGAGTAATTAAGCGGTTGGCTTCCGAAGCTGAGGTTCTGGGTTCGAATCTCGGCGTAGACTGGGATTTTGAATTTCGGGATTTTTTTAGGGCGCTCCTGAGTCCACCTAACTCTAATGGGTACCTGACTTAAGTTGAGAGAAAAAAAAGGCGGGTGGTCTTTGTGCTGGCCACATGACACCCTGCTTGTTAACAGTTGACCAAAGAAACAGATGACATGAACATCATTTGCATTATAGACCGCGTCGTCTTAAAGTGAAAAATCAATTCATGTCTTTTATTTAGACTATCCAATTTTGACTAGTGTTCATCTTGTTTTGAATTAGGGTCTTACACCCCCAATCAACGTTCTCGTTACATATAATGTTCGCCTTTTCTTTTTGTTCATAATGCTAACTAGCTTGTATAAATAATTCACCATTTGCTTTTATTTATTGCTAAGATATATTGTCCTCTTTTTTGTGTTTACTTTTTATATCGTCTTCTTTGTTATTCTCCCTGTATTAGTTTCCTTAATCATTCAATCATCCAATTAAATGTAAACCTGACATATCTTCATATCCCAAAAGAGCGGCCCCAAGAAGAATTCTCACAACACCCAGCCACCTATTGGTGGCTATATATATATACATATATATATATTGCATAATTATTTCCAGGTTTATTAAAGATCTATATACAATCTTACATAATTATTACAAAGCTTTTCAATCTCTTTGAAGAATTGAAGAATACAAGGCTAAATCGGAGGCTTAAATTAAGAACAATTAATACATCGAACGAAAGACAGCCAACGATTTGTTCTATTGTTTCCTCACTGCGTGTGTGTTTGTATATGTGTGTGCATCGTTTGTGCGTCTTTTTAACCAACACTTAATGTGTAATACTATTATTACTGTCATAACAAACAGTTGAACGTTAACTCATGTGGCCAGTTTGTCTCGTTTAATCACGTCTGCTAAAATGTTCCAAAACCTTTTTTTTCCCCTTATGCCAGGTAAGCTGTTGGAATTGTGGGGCTCCGAAATAATACATATATATAAATATAAAGCGCGGGTTTTATTTTTCTTGCATCAGGTAAACATTTCGACATGGTTTCTTTGAACTGTCGTAATATGAGAGGACCTGCCTCAACAATTTCTCAAATTTTTACCAGGCTGGCACCATTTGTTTTCCCCTTTCCCCTCTCGCCTCCACCCTCCCGTACCTCTCCTGATTAACGACATAGAGAGATTATGGTTGGGAAATTATTCCGGGCTGGGATTGGCGTGTGCCTTGTAAGACTATACTCTTCAACACCCAATACTAACTCCCTGCTTTAAATTAGCTTGCTGCTTAAGAATCGAGAAATGCTGAGATGTTGCCCCGCCCCCCCCCCCCCAAAAAAAAAACACCTTTTAAAAACAGAATGTGTTAAAGCATTTTTTTTTCAAAATGCATATTTAAGAAATTGCAGATTTCTCATTGCAACACCTGCATCTAGAGTCGAGTCCCTGCATCTCAAAACAAGAGATGGAAATGGGCGATCGACAAGGGCGAGGGGCGGCTACAGGGAAGGGGGGCTGGGATAAGTCTCAGGTAAACTTCCTGTCTTGACCAGATTTCTGCCCGCAACCTGTCTATGTGGGGGACATTAATCGGTTGTTTTTCTTTGGCCCCAAAAGAAAACTTATTACCTCCACTTCTGCTGAAACTGTTGAATTTAAATTTCTTTGTTGAAGTTACTCCACACACCCCGCACACACACACACACATACACACACTTTCCAGCTAACGTACAGTTTTAATTTTCAAAAATAAATCCCCCCCAGCCCTGTTTTTTTTTCACGTTATACACACTTTAGTTTAAACGAATTATTTTAACTCCTCTGGCGTCTGCTTTGCCAGTTTGGACAGACGAAATTAACGAATTAATGCTTTCTCTTACCTGGTCATCTCACCTTTATCTTTTCTGGGGGGCCCCTGGTTGTTGTTGCTAGTTTTCGTGTTATCGATTTAAAATAGTGTCTTGCCGCCTTTGCAATATATACCACCACCCTCCGATGGGTTTGGATAGGCCTGGTCTCAATTAATAAGTAAATCCTTCTTTAATCATTCCCCCCCTCCCAACATGACCGGAAGTAGATACAACCTGGCCAGACAGTCTTTAATCACAGCTGATTTTTACACAACATCAAGTTTTGTTTTCTTCCCATGCTCCCTTTCGCGAAAAGTCTGGCCACAGACTTCAGATTTGGCTTTCACACAAACATTGAACTCTGTCTGCGTGTCAATCATTTGGGCAGACCTTCACCGAACAGACAGGCCTGCAATACGTCTGCCACTGTTCCATACTTATCCATTTCTGAACACATGCCGTTTAGGAATTTATTTTTATATTTTAGT
>JADKLZ010000003.1:26506349-26531615 GCA_021533235.1 Biomphalaria straminea
CATATTCTATACACCTGTCAGATTATCAAACAATATTAAATATGTTAGCAGAAGCTAAGATAGTAGCATAAAGAAATGGTCACAAGGTAAATGAACAAGATCACATTGTATCTCTTCTACTTGACTCAAGTTCATACAACTTACATCATCTGCTGTGGAACCAATGCAATGGCATCCTGGGCTTGGAGTTTTTTATTGGTTCCCAGCAAGACAGGAGCAAAGACAACAGCCAAAGCATTAGGCGACATCTTGTTGCTGTCTGAATGCATGGCCACTCTGTAACAAAGTCAAACTTTGATCAAAAACATTCTCCATTGGTAAATTCAGACAATACTTTATAGCAGAAAGAAAAGGTTTCTAAAAAAAATATTTAATGCAACTCTTATGATCTATGTTCACATTCCTAATGCATAAAATATATAATCCTATTATTTACCTGGCTAGATGAAATACTAGTCTTTCAAACAAGTCAAAATTTGCCTTTGGAAGTTTTTTAATAATTGCAAATAATGAGTTAATTAATTCCTTCTCTTCTTTAATTTCTGTGGGAAATAGTTCATAAAATTTCAGATTTAAAAAAAGGGATATATCATTTTGGACTATAAATATCAAAAGTTTATCAACAATATAGTTTCAGAATACAAAATGATATTCTTTAAATATCAGTTATATCTATGTTATGATTTACTAGTTCAAAAACAAAAATTTAAAAAACATCCATTACCCATAGTCCTAAGAAAATCATCATAGAGATCAAATGTCATCAAAGGCTCAGGCAAGTTACGGAGGTATAGCTTAAGAGTTGCAGCCAAAACATGAACAGGATACTCTTCTAAATTGACAGCTTCAACATCTGTCAAACAAACAAAAAAGTTAATTTTTTACAACAAAAAAACATGAACCAAGCAGTCATTTAACTCTTTATCTCCGTAATTATTTTCCACGTTCTGACGGAATTATTGAATTCATCCGATCGGAGTGCACTAATATGTTATAGTTAAAATGGTATAACTTTTTTATTTACAATCATAGAATTATGTTTTTGATATGGAATTAAAGGAAAATGAATGTTCTTTTTAGATATTGCAAAATGAAGTGTATAAATTGAAGTGGTATTTTTATTTTGTTTTATGAAAAGTAAAAATGAAAATATGAAAACTCACCGATGGACGATAACAAATTTAATCCAAGTCACATAAGAAGATCATTTCTATTCCAAACTGCATATAATGCTATTGTTTTATAATCCTGATTCATATTTTCACAAAATAAAAACACTAAAACAATAGAAAACACATGAACTACAAAACTATAGCACATTATCCAAGGTCACCACCATTAAAATTTTATGAGAAAAAAATAATAACTTGCAACGTTAAGTTCCAGTTAGTAGATCTAGATTTACTGGATGGAATAAAAAAATTGCTTTTTTTTTAATACCCATCTCTGCATATTTCCAACTTATTTAAACAGGTCTAGATGTATTATTTGTGCTAATATATTTAGTTTTAGAAGGGGGTGTAGCAGGTTCATCAGCTGATGAATTATCAGATTCAGATCTAGAGTTCTAGATCTAGATTCTAACACTTACACTGGCACTAAACTATCACTATCAGAATCAATATGATCAGATTAAACAATATCATTTCATCTAGATCTAAATCAATAAGGTCTTTTACTTGTTGATCTGAATATAATATAGATCTACAAGTTTTAGTAGATCGACCATCAGATGGGCCAGCTTCAATTTCCATTTAAACACACACAAAAAAAAAAAGACGACTTTCAAAACCCTCTCTACAATTAAAAACATGCTGAAGGAAGTAAACAACGAACTCTTCTGCAAGCGGAAATCACGTAGATTTAGAATATAAGCATTTAAAATTATTAACCAAGAATAGAAACGAAATAAAGATGTTTTACTGCACCGACGACATCATCGTCGCTTAATCGGCTTTTACAAAAACGACCGACGACAATGTCGTCGCTTGGGAGATAAAGAGTTAAAAAACTTGTCTTCAAAAAATATCATATATAACTCTTAACCATACAGTAAGAAATGTTCTTTCAATAAAATCTATTCCTTATTGTCATACCCATCTCTAGAGCATTCTGCAATTCTTTCACTTTTGGTGCAGCCCCTGACTTCCTGTAGACTCCTTCCATGTACAGGCCAGTCATTTCAATGGTTGACATCAGACGTTCACAGACCAATGGAATTTTCTGGGTTTCATTGACTAAGGTATCCAGTGGTGCACCAAACAGCTGTCCATTTGGACGGCCCTAGAGAGTGAATAGATTAATACCTTTAAAACATATTTTTCATTTTGCAGAAACAAACCATAATTTAATACAATTAGAATACAATCAATAAAATACAAATATTTTAACCTTAAAAAATGTTTAATTAATTAATTATTTGATTACTATTCTTTCCGATTACATAGTTTCTAATTTTTTGTTTAAAAAATTTTTTTTTCAGCTTTACATTAAATCACTGATGAGCAAATTGCTTTGTGAGATTGTTGGCACAGTACTGAAGCCAAAAAGCTGCTAATCTGGAAAAGTGGAGATTAGTTAGGCTACGAGAACTGTCACTTTACTCCTATGACGAAAGTCAAGGGACAGATATGATGAGTATATCCTCAAAAGATACGCTGTATAAAAATGGCTGCCTGGTCGAGAGGCTTGTGCGCTGGACTGTCATTTGGATTTATTGATGGTCCTGGGTTCAAACCCTTCCCACTCCATCCCCCATCTTCCTGTGGGAGGTTTGGACTAGGAAGTAAACTGTTTTCAACTCTGAATGAACATCTGAAACATGTAAAACATTTTACAACAAAAGTTAATTTAAAAAATAAAATTCTAGCCTGATAATGGGCTCTACCTTATTTTCTGCCACACCTTTACAGGCTGCACCCATTTTACTGCAACACTTCTTGTGGATGGCTTGTTTACATTCTGCAAGATACAAACAACAATAGTTTCAAGAGAATAAATCTAGATCTCTATATTTACGTTTAAACATAAATCAACTGTAAGTTAAAACAATTTTTTGGCTCCAAAGAATTTTGAAAGTTTTCTCTTGATACATTGCAGTTCACCTTTTTGTGGATTGGCTACTTCTGTTTTTTTTTTTTTTTTCAAGGGGTCAGGATACAAAGCCAAAAAAAAGTAATTAAATTCATTAAAATTCCATAAAATTCTCCTTTTATTTTTCGGCTATTATTAGCCTGTTGTCAAGAAAGAAACGTGCGAAAATCTTAATGATTTCATTTTCAAATCCTTTTCCTCTTCTTTTAAAGCATTTATTATATGGATTATTATATGGATTGCTGTACTATGCTTCAATATTTAGAAAACAAATGAGAAAGTAAAACTGAATGTGGGACAAGAACTTTACTTTGACAAACATATCCTTTCTCCATGATTCTCTTCTGGGAACTGCAAACTTCACAGTAGGTTGCTATGTTGAAATCTACCTGCATATATCTGTGGCCATTATGCTCCTAGAGATAGAAGAGAACAAAGATATATACAGGGTTAGTAGCATTTTTCCATGACAAAATTTTAGGAGATTTTAGGAGGTTTTTTATGGATGAAATGTATGATGTATACCGGTATTATATGTATATTATATGTATAGGCCCTATATGCGTGTGTGTGCCGCCCATTTGTGTTGCAGTGAAAGTTATTTTTTAATCAAGTAACAACTTGACTGTCATCCAGAAACCTAAAACAACCATTTTTTTTCCAAACAATTAGTAAAGAACAAAGGTAAAGAACATAAGTAAAGAATGGTTGCTGTTACATTTTTTTTATACAAAAAAAAAAAATACTTAGAGATGCCTTCATACCTTCTCTGTGTTGGAAATGTACATTTTTAGTTGTGTATCTTATAGATGCTATAGAGTTATGGTGGGCATTTAAGGTAATAATGTTTTATCTTGTTTATTAATTGTGCTTAAATCCCCCTCATAAACAGGGCCTGTAATATACAGGCCTATTTGTATGTTTAGTTGACATTTGCTTACTAAATAATGGCTTTTGGATGGGGGGGGGTTTAGACCTATTAGTGTTTTGTTTTTTCAAGCACAATTTTTTTCCCTGGCTTTTACAACCAAAATAACTCTGCGGACTTTTCATAGCTGTATGCGAAATATTTCCACTAAATTAGCTAAATCTACAGTAGATTTAAACTCTTGATTAAGTCACTAAAATTAGCGGACTTTTTACCCCTGTGTGCAAATTATCTTCACTGAATCTTGCGTAATCTAGACTCTAGATCTAAAATTAAGTCACTAAATTCGCGGACTTTTCGCGGCTGTATGCGAATTATCACGGACTATTGGCTACTGTAAATCTAAACTGTAGATCTAAGTCACTAAATTCGCGGACTTTTCGCGGCAATTGGCGAATTATCTTCACTGAATATACTGTAAATCTAAACTGTAGATCTAAGTCACTAAATTCGCGGACTTTTCGCGGCGATGTGCGAATTATCTTCACTGAATATACAGTAGATCCTGTAGTCTAGACCTAAGTCACTAAAATTCGCGGACTTTTCACGGCTGTATGCGAATTATCACGGAATATACTGTAAATCTAAACTGTAGATCTACGTCACTAAATTCGCGGACTTTTCACGGCTGTGTGCGAATTATCTTCACTAGATTTTAAATGTAGGGATCTGGCGTAAATCTAGAAACTAGCGTTTTTCTAGAGTAATCTAGACATTAGACTAGATTAGATGTATCAAGATCAATAAATTTACTAAAATGTAAGGCCAACTAGATCTAGATATTTACAGACTTTCTACGCGAACTCTTACAAGAAGATTTAGGTGAGGGAGGGTGAAGTGCTTGCTTGAGCCAAGGCCATCGTCAATCACGAGGTCGCGCTTCACAAGTGGGTGAAAGGCGGTTTAGACCCGTCACTGGTCAGCTCATTAACACAGCCAGCCCGTAACGTCATGCGATCAGAATGCCTAGTTACGCTTTGTTTCCCCCCCCCCCCACATTTTTAGCAAGAAATAAGCAAAATTATGTTTAAAAAAATATTGGGTAAAAATTTTAGGAGAGAGGACAAAATTTTAGGAGGATTATGACAATTTTTAGGAGAATTTTAGGAGACTTTTCATTTTTTAGGAGATTTTAGGAGTTTTTAGGAGCGCTACGAACCCTGTATATAACACAAACACTTTCAAATAGCAAGAATGCATAATAATGAAAAGACCTTTACATCATCTGCCCTTTTAGACTGCATAAAAAGTTTTTAAAAGTTTTAGCTGCAGGGTAACACAGAATGGGATTGGATTATCCTCACAGGAAACTCATAACCCAAAAACTAATTTAACAAATTGCATTTTTTGCAAAATATTAATTATTGAAAAGGCAATATTGAAAATAAAAGCATCTTACCACAATTTCTTCATTTTTCTTTTTGTCTTTTTTCACAACTTTTTTCTGATTACGATTTCCATCTTTTTTATTCTCACGCAGCCTCGATTCCTCCTGCTTCCGGAACTCATCCAGAAAGCCACGAAATGCATTCACAGACATGACTATTGGAGCATCTGTCATTTTCTTCATTTCAGCTGTAAGTACTTGACGGAACTGATTAAACAATTCTTTGTACTGTACCTTTGGATTGGCTTTCTGTGGATTCAAGTCAAAATCTTACTTAAATATACTTTATCTATTTAAGTTGTGACTTTTGGGATTTTCTATTCCACTTTGTGGACACCTGACTGGAGCTGGCTGATGGTACTATGTTTAACCTTTTACAGCAGATACAAGATATCAGCTTTACTTGATCCCCAGATCCCATGTAGGAAATTTATTTTTTAAGAGTAGCATTGAAGTTTCCTTTTTTTTTGCACAGCTAATCATAGACAATATATGTGAAATCATAATATTTTCTGGCTAACAATTAACAGGTGTATCACAGTCAGGCATAGCAAGATTTCAACCACAAGCATCTAATATACTTCTTATATTTATCTATGATGTCTCATTGAAAAACATACAACCCAAAGTAAAAATGTCATCTAAATTAAAAGGATAAAAAATAATGCTAAAAGCCTCCAAGCCAAAAGTAAAAAAAAAAAAAAAAACTTACTGTGACTTCAACAGCAATCAAAGTCTTGAGATCTTTTCTGAACTTCTCTAGAGCTCCTTTGAAGATCCTATCAAATATTGTGTCTCTCCTGTTTGAATCATCATACAGTTCTCTGATCTGAAATCAATCAAATCTTTTTGTACCATTGACACTTAAATGGTGGGCTATCTACCACTTTGAGATTTGAATGTTTAAAAGACAAATGACAAACAACTATTGGAATTCATTCATTGATAATTACTGACCACATTTATGTTTTCAAGCGTAAGTTAGGAATCTGTCCAATCAAATGGAAGTTAGTGGAAAAGTTATATACTAAAATTAAGTGTCCTTGTAATAAAAAATAACTCTTCACTTGCATACAGTGCTTGTCAGTAAGGGGTAATCCAGGATAATAATTTAACAATGATAACTTTAAAAATATTATTACATTTTCTTTTCAATATTTTTTAACTATGTAATTTATTGAGGAGGCAAGGACAATTACAGTTAAATTGCTCAGATTCTGGGCTGAAAATCTTTTGTTAAATTTTGGTTGACTTTTTTACAATTCATAATTTTAGGGCATATGTTGGTTGACAGAGCTCTCTACTAACTACCTAACATGGGAAAATAAACGTGGTACCTAACATTAATTATGGGGGCGCTGTGGTCGAATGGTTAAGCGCTTGGCTTCCGAACCTGAGGTCCTGGGTTCGAATCCCGGTGAAGACTGGGATTTTGGAGTTCGGGATTTTTAGGGCGCCCCTGAGTCCACCCAACTCTAATGGGTACCTGACTTTAGTTGGGGAAAGTAAAGGTGGTTGGTCGTTGTGCTGGCCACATAACACCCTGCTCGTTAACCGTTGGCCAAAGAAACAGATGATCTTAACATCATCTGCCCCATAGATCGCAAGGTCTGAAGGGGACACTTTACTTTTTACTTTCTAACATTAATTGTGTGTGTTGATAATAAATGAGCGACACATAAGAAATTAATCCAGGGCAGTGCCTCTCTGCCTCACAGTGGCACTCAGGTGGAAACAGCCATTAGGAGACAATTAGGCCAATAGGGAAGCCTATTGGTGTGCCTAATGACCCCGCCCATTGCACTGGCGAGGATAGAAAAAGCCTTAACAAACATGTCACTATCTACATACAGTTCCTCAAGGGACTGTTTTTACGATGGACACCTGCACTGCTGGTGTGGTACAAAGAAGGAATATGGAAGAGGGTCTCAAGCATGCACAACCTTTGGACTCACTTCTAATCAGAGCATTTTGGGATATAATCATTTACATCAGCTTGCATCTTTCAGACAGGTAGATGGAGGCAAGCTTCTAGAGGAGTTCCAAGAGTCTTAACTCTTAGGTCAATTACAAAGAAGAATATATTTTCTGTTCATCTCAGAAATGCACTAACCTTTTGGCCAATGAATTCATCTAATTTCCTCAGCTCATCTACATCGGAGATGACCATGTTGTCAGCATACTGCCACTCATTGATTTTGATGTTGCTGCGAGATCTGGCTGGGGATGAGGATGTCACCTTGGTTTGATTTTGCTTTTTATTTCTCCTAAAGCGAGATGGCTCCTCTGGTTCTTTGTTTTGTGGTGAAGCTGGAAGAACACTGATCCCAACTAGGAAATCATTCAAAAAACATTTAGAATTATTGACCTTTCCATGATTAAGACTAAAACTAATATATATTAAAGCAACAGTGACACTTTTTGTGTGCAGCATAGCGGGAAGGTGGAATGGTGGGAATGCATGTTGTCTGAAGAGGAGAGAAAAGTGAAGTTCTGTGAACAAGGATATTATTGACATTATGGAACAGAATTAAAATTCTTATAATCTATGACTTGTAGTTCTGTGTCTAATCTGCTCATAACAACAATGTTGCCGTATTCTCACCAAGTCAAAGAAGATGCTTGTTCAGTGAATTTAAAGAATACTCCAATCTTTTCTTTATTTAAGTAATCACAACATGTGTTCCTCACAGAGGCAAACTGTTGTATAATCTGTAACCCCAAATCTGTCTCTTTGCTATAACCCCAACTTATATTCTGCATCTTTTTTCTACAAACAATCTTATAAAGTCACTTCCCTAAAACTTTGGCACAATTAGTTTCTACATTATTATCTTTAACTACTAGCATTTCACCCATATGGCCTCCTTTAGTCATAAAACAACAATGTATCATCTCATGGAATAGCAACCTTACATGACCTAATAATTACAATGAGATAATAAGGACTCTACAGGTATATCCTGCTATTTTCGTTCAATCAAGTAAGAGCCTGTTAGACTCTGGGACCTCAACAATTTGTTGCCAGTATTTGAACTGCATACCTTTAAGCAGCTATCCTACAATGCAGGTTATTAAAAAAAAATGCTAGACTTGATGAGAATGTTAAGAAAGTGCCATACTTACTGGACTCCACAGAGAATCGAGATAAGGATGAGACACTGTCTTCAGATTCTTCCTCACTGTCTTCTTTTTTCTTCTTAGTACCTGTGGAGACACAAACACTATCTATCTACTTATCCATACCAATGCTAAACAGTCTGCACTGAACTATGTAGTTGTAACTTATCCATACCAATGCTAAACAGTCTGCACTGAACTATGTAGTTGTAACTTATCCATACCAATGCTAAACAGTCTGCACTGAACTATGTAGTTGTAACTAATGAATTTCAGAGCTATTGAAAATAAATTAGAAAATCAAGATTATTCAACTAGATTTGAAAAACAATTTACAATGACATTTTGAAAGAGAGAAAATGAAACAGAATTTCCTTAATTCAATTCTCTGACATTATTCAAATAATAATCAGGAAATCAAGTTCAGCCAAAAAAAAAAAGAAGTGTTTGGGTTAATAATTAGTAAGGTGTCAGATAAACAAATTGAAGTGGAAAACAAACACATGCACTAAAGAAATATTTTTTTAAACAATTTTTTTTTAGTAGAAAAATATTTGAGCATTTTATTTTTGGTATAATTATAACACTTTGGTGCACAATTCATTAAATCAAGTGTTTTAATAAAACAAATACAATATGTCCTTTGAAATAGTGAAAGGTTATTGTATTTACATGAAACAAATATACATACAACTGATCCCAAGAAAACAAAACAAAAATGCACTGCTTATAGAGACACAAACGTGCTTAAAAGAAACTGTTTGAATAAAATAGCTTCTCATTTCTGGTGTTCGGACAAGAAACTAAGTAAGAAAAGCACCATGCTTTTTGTTTTGGTCAATACTTTGTGTCACATAATCAAAGAATGAAATCAAAAATGCATGCGTTAGTAGAGAGTGTGTCATGAATGTGAAGGCATGCTGACTCAAGCAGTCTGTTCTGTGTTACAGCTGCAGCAGGACAAGAAAGTTGCTCAGTTCTCTACTCACTCTTGTTGTGTCTAAAAAACTTAAACGTTTTTCCCGGGCTTGAAGGAATGCATGAGTGTGGGAGAGTGTGGTGACCTTTAAACTCTGAATAATTGAGAGAAGAGTTTTGTTTACTTCATTTAAAAGTCATGAATGTAGGTGTTTACTAGTTGGAGTGTATTAGGCTTAGGGCTCTAGCTACACAAAGTTGTTAATGCAATCCTTCTTGCTATTCGTGTCCTTCTGGTCAACTGGGATTACTATAACTATAATTTTTGTGGACATAAGGAGAAACCATCACAATTAAAATATTTATGATTCTTAAACATTCTATTGAAATGTATGTCTCTCAATAATTGAGTACAAGTAAAATAACAAAAGAAAATGTGCTCATATTTAGGTCAAGTTATTCAACTATATGTGTAAGACCTATTTAAAAAAAAAAGGTAGGAAAAAAGTGGATTCTTTTAATTGTGCATAGTGAAAATTTTGTATTACTTTAAAGGCATTTTTCTATGCTTCCAAACAGGTATTACTTTTAGTTTATTGGTAACAATAACTTTTGGTAGTAATTTAACAAAGTTAGAATGTATCCCCAATAAAAAGTAAAATGTTTAAAGGTAACCATATATTTTTTTAAGTTTCACTATCTTTTTAATGACAGACAAAACTTTTTTGATCTTTTTCAAACTTATGGCATAAAAGGCAATAGCACAATTTGCCATGTTCAACTCAACCAGTGAAAGAGTGATTCCCCTTTACAAAAGACATTTATCACAGATTTAAAGTGAGACACAGAAATAAGAACAAATATCTTATTAGTAATACTTATAAAGCTTATAAAACTTCAGATTTCCTTTCTCTAAAAAAAAACTTAATTTTTACTCATACTGCCAATTTTTTTTTTCACACAATTTTTATCACGTATGCCTATTTATAAATGTCATACTGTTTTTTTCTGTTTGTTAAAACATAGACTTATTATACAATTTTGTTGGTAATTGAATCTTCTACAAAATAATGTATACTTCAGTTTTATATATAGTCTTGAAATAGTAATGATAATTGATTTCTTTCAAAAATTTACTCACCCAAGAAAAATAGAATACCCCAACAGTCCTTATTCATTATTATTGTAAAAAAAAATAAACTTATCTCTATCCAAGTATCTATAGAAAAACATAACACTGTCAAACTTGATCAAAATTTAGACTTTTAGTGACCTTTTTAGGCTTTCTACTAGGCTGGGGTGAGGCCCATTTGGTGAACTAGATTTAAGGGTGTCTAAGTGTAGATCTATTTCACTTTGAGACTTGCATGAATATGAAGGCTGGACATTGCTTTCAGAGTCTCCAGGACAACTTTCCAAGTCAATCATGTTACTATTATTCATATTTAAAAAATATGTAGAGCCTGATCAGCAGTAAAACAGCGAGGAGGCCTTGAGCCAGATGAAGAACAAATAGGATTGTCAGCAAACAAATGAAAAAGTCAATTGTCACTTAAGCTAAAAAAAAATTCAGAATAAAAAAAACAGCTTAGATCCACAATATTTTAGAAACAAAAAAAATTTTAAATGGCCACTCTAGCATTCCCATAAATCCTTCAAGAAATTAAAACATGGATTAGAAAAGAGAAAGAAGTACACAAGGTAAAGTGGATCAGAAGCTGCTAGTGTCATTTCAGCATTGCGTCACGAGGGACTGGACGCTGACAGCGTCATTGTGGTCTTTAAGTGTTTAATCAAGTGATTTGATATAACATTTTTTTACTCCACAAACAGCCTCAAAAAAAAAATGCAATTCGTGAAAAGTCAAAACAATCAAGAGAAGAAAAAAAAAGAATGTCATTAACATTTTACACGATCTCAAAATGATAAACAATTGTTTGATCATTAATCAAGAAACAATTAAGCGGTTCCAAACACAAAAACATTTCAAAGTCTATGTGATTAGAAGAGTGCAGCTAAACAAGGCTGTTTAGATTGAATGGAATGCATTAGCTTAGTAAAGTATCCCAGAGTAGTATGGCCACTAGACAAATTGTGTTTAGTCTACCAACAAAACTATGTAATCATTTTATTTCAAATATGATTACTTGGCAGTGAATGGTGACATAAAGCCATTCCAGAGAATATACTTCTACAGCTAAGACAATAAACAACCTTTCTTAATGGGTATTAATTTGAACTCAACACAAAACAAAAATTAACAAACAAAAGAAACTGTTAATATGAATTGGAAAAACAAAAGAAACACAAATGGATTCTGTAACAGGCAAAGACATAAAGATTTGACTAACAATCAAGGTGGCTCCATAATTCCCAGTGAGTCTGGCTATCTGAAAACCATTGAGATGAAGAAACATGAAAAGACCTCAATGTGACAGGGAACATTTTATTTTAGTCTGAACATTTTTTGATTATAAAAACTTATTTCTCTTAAAGTGTTACCTTAAGATTCTCAAAAACAATTGTATGTTTAAACCTGAGCTTACCAAACATTTTTGAGAAAGTGTATTTTAGTATAAAATAAAAATAATAAAAAAACCCAGAAAGTGCATGGTTTAGTCACATGACATAGAACAAGACTACACCAATAATCTCAAAGCCTATCCTAAAATGACCCTCACCTCCCATCCAATTCTTCCAATGTTTCTTGGCTTTGTGTAGAGGGCTGAGATGACTAGAGGCCTGCTGGTCCTGGAGCTGCTCCAATTCATTTCTTTTCTTACTCTGCGCCAAGGAGTTCTCTATATCCCTGATGTTGATATCATTGTAGGCAGTTGTCCTCTCTGGGATGTGAATGGGAGGAGGCCGGTTACTGGTGTCCATTGATTCTGGTGTAGCATTTGTAAGTTCCTAAGAAACAAAAGGCAGAAATATTTTTTCTCTTGAATAATAAATGTTTTCACAGTATATCATTAAAAGGTCAATACATTACATTAAATTGCACAATTAATCATTAACCGGTTAATTCATTAAATTGCACAATTAATCCTTAAATGGTCAATTCATTAAATTGCACAATTAATCATAAGATGGTCAATACATTAAATTGCTAAATTAATCATTAAAAGGTCAATACATTAAATTGAACAATTAATCATTCAAAGGTCAATTTATTAAAGTGCACAATTAATTATTAAAAGGTCAATTCACTCAATGGCACAATTAATCATTAAACGGTCAATACATTAGATTGCACTAAACAAATGAGATGAATTAATGTTTAAGCAACTTTTGTCACAATAACTTTAATCTACAACTCTGACAAAGTTATTTACATTCAATTTAAGAACTTGAAACTGCATATGCTTATTTATATAAATTGTCAGCTTTATGTAATGAGTGTGATTTATTGAATGAAATTATCTAATTCACTAATCTACATAAAAACATAACATGCAAGCAAAAACAAACTTTTTTTTTCAGCATGTAAAATCATTGGTAAAACCAAAACCATTATGTAGATATTCACACCATTATTAAATAACTTTACATAAGAATATCAAACCAATCAATCATGTGAAATAAAAACAGATGGTAGAATGACTTTTTTTAATGAAATGGTATTTTCACTATTCATCTTTTTTTTTTTTTCCATTTAATATATCCATTATTTATTCTATAGCCAAATTGTTACAATTATTTATTTCTAATTCATATTCTAACAATGCTATTTTGTTTGAAAAGCGATAAAAAATGCTTTTATGTTCAATTCTACAAAATGTCCATATTTTTAAATGTTGTGCATGTATTAAATTACTTTCATTAAAAAAAAATATAAACAGGGATGAAACATATTGAGGGCTGCAGCTATCTACCTAGAACTATTTGCAGCAAAATGTGCCATATATGTCAGTGCACTGCATGATGAAGAGCATTAGGATAGTTAGTTGGACATGGAGAAAATCCAAGTCATTATGTTACTTTCGTGCATCTGTCAGTTACTTTCATGCATCAATCTACTTTGGCAAGGGCCTGGGTCCTGAATGGACAATAAATTGTTGCAATGTATACTTTGATTGTGTCATCAGTGTAGTTCAATAAAATGTTTTTCTGTCAAGGTGACCCAAACATCTTGGATCAGACATGAAATGGTACATGTTGTAAAGCATTAGAGTCATCAATCTTTGATATTGTTGGTTGATACCTAATAACTACTATTTGTGGAAAATATGCTGAGTTTACTGTAGCTTACTAATGCCATAGAAAGCAGCCATCAGTTTTTGAAACTTTTAGATAAGAAAAGCTTATAGTAACTATTTTTAGTAAAACTGGATGAGTAGAGTAAATTTCTTTTTCTGCCTCTACTGTAATGTGTAAGGCCTTCTTATTTTTAAAGCTTATTTGTTATCAGTAAATGGTTATTGAAACTAGACACATTGTTATATTTTTTTAAAGACCTTTTCCTTATTATGTTCAATTCATTTAAAATTATTTCAAATATGTTTATTTTTTTGTTACATTCAACCTCTTTGACTAGACTTTAAACCAGAGATAGTAAAGAATAGATCAAAGACATTTTTTTTTGTCTTGACAAACAAATCACTAATGCATGCACAAATTAATCAGCTAATCCAGTCATTAGTATCAGGGGAGATCATTCTAAGTGTTACACATCAACAACATTTAAAGCAGAAGATATATATTTTTTAAAATTTCAATTTAATGGCTCTATTTTAGAGACATCTCAAATAAAAGTATGCATAAGAATTTCATTTTCTTTAGTAAATATCTTAAATGAAACTGATGATAAGAAATGGGGAAAAAAAGTGCATGATAAAACACAAATCCTCCAACATTTATTCAACAAAAACGTATACCAGTCTTATAATGTATAATATTGCTTTAGCTTATAAATCCCCTCCACCCCCATTATAATAAAAGACACTGTATTATATTTCCATGAAGTTTTGTTTTCACTTTGTATGATTTCCTACCATAATCTTGATATTTCAAAACATACTAAACTAACAGCTTCTTATAAGTTAACAGCTTCATATAAGGTCTTTCTTAGACAATTTGTTGGTATCTGGAACATGGGTGCAGGAAGGTTATAGAAGTCTTTAATGAAATGTAACAGATATGCTTGCAATATAACAGTATAATCGACTAGCTTTCTAAGCAATTAGTTCATGTTAGAATGAGTTTGAAAATGTATTTAGTTTAGCTGAAGTGCTAATTAATAGAAAAGATAACATTAGTATTACTGAAAATGTTCATATTAATGATTGTCAATTGTGATCATTCAAAATCAGAATGTGAGTGTAACATAGAAACTTATTTAGCAAATAATACAATTACATAAAACATAATAAGATTGCAATCAAAAGAAACTAATTGAAAAAAAAAAAAAAAGAAAATTAAAAATGTAAAGTTACAGAAGGGATGGAAAAAAAAAGTTTATGCACTAGCACATCGCAGCACACCACAAGTGGTCTACGGGAGAGTTGCCAGATAGGTAACACATGGGGACCTCACCCTGTCCGAAAATGATTCCTGCCTGGCCAAAGGAGCTGTTGCTTTCTGCCTTACAGTATGATGTAAACTTCGGGGTAAGACAAAGGTTTTTCTTCCATCCACCTGTGACGGCAGGAACTCCATCAAAAGTCATAGAATTTACACAAAAAAATGCTTTTTATGACTAACTTTATGTTCACTTGAAGTTTTCAGGGCAGCAAAGAAAATGTACTTAAGAAAATATGGTCTAAATAAAACTTTTATTCTAATTTTTTTTTCAAATGAAGAGACTTTCACTCAAACTAGCGTTTAGAAATCAGTGAATCTTTGTAAAATTCATTTTGAGCGATCGAGTGCAATATATTTAATTACAGAGAACATGGTGGATGGCTGCTGAAATGAAAGTGTCAAGTTCAACTAGTAAAAACAAAGATTCTCTGATTTGGATTGTTAGATACCCCGGAGCTAAAGCCGCTCTTATGGGTGACTGACTTTGGAAAATTATAATTGGTCAATCAGTGTTGACCACAGACACAAGTAAACCTTACAATCTCTTGCACTTTCAATCAATTTGTCTCAATGGGAACTTTAAAGGTTTCTATCTAGCCACTAAGATAGCTCCATCTAGTTTGAAACTATGAAATTTAGCCGTGTATAAAATAAATGAATATATTATACTTCTTTAGCTTAAAGCTGCAAAGTACAATACAATTTGAGAGATAAATAGTTGTCAATGATTTACAACAGGTCAATACAGAAAATCTACTATTTGATCTGGTTTAAAGCAAGCATTTCTCTCTTCAAATATTTTTTAAGCACTGAAAATAAAGAAGATGAGGATGATATGCAAAACAAAACAAAAAGCAATAAAATAAAATAATCATGATGTGAGATGAAAGATAATATCAAAGTAGGAAAGTCATGCTACAGTTCAGATGACATGTCATGCTATAGCTCAGCTGACATGTCATGTTATAGTTTAGTTGACATGTCAAGCTATAGCTTAGCTGACATGTCATGTTATAGTTCAGTTGACATGTCATGTTATAGTTCAGTTGACATGTCATGCTATAGTTCAGTTGACATGTCATGCTATAGCTCAGCTGACATGGTTTGTAAAAAAGCTTTACAAATGCATTTCAAATCTCAGTAATATACCTTTGTATTTGAATGAATACATTTGATACCACTTTTAAGTAGTGTCTTGTAATTACAAAAGCCTAACCTGTGACTGTGAATGTGTATCTAGGATTGGACTGTTTACTCACATAAGAAATGAAATGAGTATCTCTCAAGACATAGTTTATAATCCTCACACAAATACAGGTTAAGGCTTTCTATAGTTTAAGATATCAAATAATATCACAATAAATAAAATGGGTTCATTACTCACAAGTTCTGAAGTCTGAGAAGGTTTGTATCTATCTAAGACCCTAAAATAAAATCATAAATACAAATATCAATAAATACAATACTCTCAAGCAACTCTAAATAAACAAAAAATGTTTGGCCCACTTCAAGACAACAGGAAAGTGAAGATGTTAAAGAAGATGAGGAGTATGGAAAGGTGTGTGGTATTAAGAACGAGGGTGTGTTCAATAGGGAATGTGATGTTAATGAAGACATATATGGTTCAGGGTAAAATAGGAAAAAAAAAGGGGGGGGGGGGTTGATAGTGTCATGCTATTAATCTAAACTCTTCAAATTTATTTAGAAAAACCAGCACATTGAATATTGTTTAAATTTATGTAAATTTTGGAAATATTATTTTTGATGCTCAGTAGTTTTGTGGCTACAAACATCTAGTACAACTAAACCAATGTAGGCATATTCAATTCTTAATGTTGAACTTGAAATAAACATAACCAAGCTTCTTTTAAAACAAACCTGAATAGAACTATTATTTAAAATTACAATAACTATTGTGTTGATTTTATTAACATCATAAAACTTTCATGTATAATCTGAGATTGCTTAACAAAAAAAGTTTCTGATAATCACCTGGACGTTTGTACTCGACCTCTCGACCGTTCCTGACTAGTTTTGATGGGGGTAGTTTTACTTAAGTCTCTTCTTTGACTTTGTGGTGTAGTTGGAGGGGTGTCTAAAATAGGTCTGGACAAAACTTCAGATGATT
The DNA here is from genome assembly GCA_021533235.1 of Biomphalaria straminea. Lineage (NCBI taxonomy): Eukaryota > Metazoa > Mollusca > Gastropoda > Planorbidae > Biomphalaria > Biomphalaria straminea. The sequence goes on from JADKLZ010000003.1 coordinate 26,523,447, forward strand.
CAGTTTCTGAATCTTCAATGATGCCACTACTCCTATTCACAAAACAAAAGTATTTTAAGGAAGCATTCAAAGATTCAATCATGTTTGCACTGAAGTTTAAACTGGACAAAAGAAGATTATTATTCCACAGATTAATTTAGTTCATTGGAGATATCAATTATTTATTTAATTATTTCTTTTTCTGGCTGTTTAAGGAAACCTGTTCCTTACTCAGATGGTATTTAAAAAGAACTTAGATGCATTTGTCCAAGCAGATGAAACAAAAAATATCTTTTATCCTTGTGCCTTAAGTACATAAGAAGATTTTTTTTTTTTTGGATAATAAATGTATAAGATGAGAATGATAACAGTGCATAACTTTCTCTAGCTGATATAAACATCCACATTAGACCTTACCACACAGATAAACAATAGTCCTTAAAATAAAACTTACTCATCAGAATCTCTTCTGGGCAGCCGAACATCCTCCTCTAGTTCTTCAGTACTTGGTGCCTTCATCAACACTCCTTCATCACTGGCTGTAGACTGCAGCTCTTCCTTTTTCCTCCTGTCTAGCTGTAGTCTCTCCTCATAACTTTGATTTTCTTCCCTACAAGGTGATATCTTGGAATTAGTGACAGATGCTAAGTAATGAATTTGGTGTATGATTAATTGTTCCATTAATTGTCAAGCTCAACCTTAACTCTTTTTGATCAAAATTTCACCAAAAAAACCAACACAAATTAGAGACCACAAGTAAGGGTCATGTAAAACATAATTATGAGATTTCTAGTTATAAGTCTGTGCTCTTCTAACTAAACCTCACAACCTTCCCCATTTTTAGACACTAATTTACATTATACTATTAACTAAAGGAGATTGGCTTAATTACACTAGGACCGCATGTTACTAACTAAAGAGTCTCAAACTTTTATGCACTTAATTATTCTTGACATTTGTGTAGAATAATGTTTTGTTTAAACATTTTCTCAATCAGTAATTGATAAATGTTTAAATATGTATTTCTTTACCAAATCAATTAAAATAGCTATAACATTTGGTGCAGATAAAACTCATGCATTATAAGCTTTGATTCTGAAAACAACCAAGACATGAAATGTTTCAGTGGAACAAGTAAAGGGTATATTTCAAATAGTACAGCACACGAATTCTAATCTACTGTTACACTTTTATTAAGGACATTACAAATAATTCCAAATAACCATGACCTGCTCATGTCCTAACTGCCAATGTGTAACAAAATTGGTTTCTTTTGACTAGGGAAAAAAAACACTAAATGTGCAGATATTCAAAAGACTTGTATTTCTAAGTACGTTAAAAAAAAAAGATTACAATTTTCTAGGATTGCTAAGCATTAATAAAAAAAGAAAAATCACATAAAAAAAGTGTTTTCTTGTTTAAAAATAAACATAATAAAAAGAAAGCATAAAACTAAACATGCTAAAAGAAAAAAAAATTATGTGCAAATTAAAAATCAATAAAGCTTTTTATCAAATTGGTGACTAACAATCGGCACAGTCTTTAGTGACAAACAACCAAAGTAACTTGCTAGGGGGTTGTGTCCACTCTACTGCAACTGGATGACCAAAAAGAATGTGCATAACCTTTGCATTAAAGTAAGAATCGCTGTGGTCAAAAAAACGTTTTTTTCTTTATAAAATTTAAACTGGAAGTGGACACAATTTAAAAAAATTGTATTGTTTTAAATTTATTCATTTATTTCCTATCTTACGACACTAATATCAATCAGTATGAGAAATAATATCTTTTGATAACAAATGATTAACTAATGTCCCTTTATTTGAAATAAAGAAAATGATGTATTTAAATGATGTATGTTTATTATTATCGTCTGACCATCAATTAGAGTGTCCCTTTTTTTGAAATAAAGAAAATGATGTATGTAAATGATGTATGTTTGTTATTATCTTCTGACCATCAATTAAAGCATGAGTGCAGTATGTAAGCTCTCTAACACAGTGTTCTAATTCAAGGTACTTTTCAACTAAAGTATCTAGATGGGCTACGCTATAGATACATTTGACAACACCGTCTTGTTTCACCACTTAAAGCCAGCCATACATTGACATGCAGTATAGAATTGGAACAATATACTTAGCCAACTTTTCTTCATAGTCTTTAGCAAGTAATTCCTGTGCCTGACGTTCTATTTTCTCATATTCTTCTTCTAACCTTCGTTTGTCTTCTTCTTTCTGACGCTTCTCTGATTCTAAGCGTTCTTTTTCTGCATCTTGAAGCAGTTTCTTGCGTTTCTCTTCTTTCAATGTGAAAAATCTAGAAATAGAAAAATACTTTCATGTTGTTTTCTTATTCATTTAAGAAAATGTAGATCTAGAAATTAGTTTTATGCTTAATTTATTTAGAAAATGATACTTATTGCAATAGCTCAAAATAAAAAATCCTAATTCAGATGTTTTCAATTAAACAAACCTTTAACCAAAAATATTTTTTTAACAATGTTGAGACAAATGAAATCTATATTTTTATTCATTTTCTCTGACACCTGAATCAAAGAATGAATCATGCAGATAAATGCAGAAAACAAGCAATCCTAACTGGAACAGTAGAAAAAGTTATGATCTACCTTTTCCTCATGAGGACAGTCCTGATATAAGCCTGTAAGAATACAACGGCATTGCGGCTGGCAACAAATTGTTTCCATGCCAGGTATCTCCTGAAGTTTGTTTGTATCACAATGGCTGCCTCAGTGTGGAGCTGGTACAGCTGATACTGCTGGAAGTCTCTCTGAGCTAAGAACCTTCGGATATGTTTCTTGGGAAAGACAATCAACAAAACACTTTGAATTCATTAGAAATCAAGAAAAGTTTATCGAGGTCAGTCTTTTATTGGCTATAATTCAGTGGTTATCAAACTACAAAATAACTACATCAACCCATCTGACTGATCCATAATGTCAAGATTAAGGATAGTATGTATGAATTTCAATATAGTTAATTTTTATTACTTAAGTCTTTTTATTTGATACCCTACATTTGATTAGGAAATAAATAAATACCCATACAAATGTTGAGTTGTCCAGTGTGTACAAAATCAAAAGATTTGGACAGGGAGGAATTCATAAGCTTTGACTGGTTACACACCTAGGAAGAGGAAAACTCTGAATTCCTTTGGACAAATCAGCTGCACTGAGAGGATCTGCTTAAGAGCAACATTGATCCGCCCATAGCCCAGGTATTCATCTCATATCTATATTCTTATGTTGCCAATAGCCTAGGTATTCATCTCATATCTATGAGATGATTAACAGTCACTTTGTGGCTAAGGAGACAATGGTATAAACTAATATAAACTATACAAAATAAAAATTAAAAATATACTCTGCTTGCTCCTTTCCTAAGTCTGTTTTACATAAATTGCCAATTTCTAATGCTCTGAAATCTATACAATGTAAGACTTGCACAAACCATAGATCAATGTCAGAGTCTAAGAATATGTTCACAAGTCTAGAACAAAAGTCAAGTCCTCACCTGCATGAGTATAGTTGCTTCTCTGATGCGCAAGAAGTACCGCCTCTCCAAACAAGCCTTGACCCATTTTTGTATTGTGATCACTCTCTTCATGATGGCTGAGTGCAGAGCTTCATCAAGCTTTAGTTTCTCTGTTTCTCTCAAGAAAATCTGAGATACACAGATTATAGAACATGCACAAACCTAGGTCTTGGTAGCCTCTGTCTTGTGAGGTATAATAATACTTTTTTTTTATTTAATAGTTTTAGTTTTGTTTTAGTTTTAGTTTTTAGGCACATCTCTAGGGATCACTTAAAAGAACCATATTAAAAAAAAATCCAAAAATTAACTAAAGTCACAAGAGGAATTGGTGACCATTGTTAAAAAAATAAAAACAATTTGATAAGATCCACAGAACTTATCAAAACTTTCCTACATGGAACCTTAACAGATGAATATATAAAGAGAAGCTTGTAGAAGAAGCAATTGAAAGACAAGGTCAAGGAATGGACAGGACTTACACTGAACCTCTGGGATGGCAGGAAAGGTGAAGAAGGAAAGAGGTGCTCCCTTTTGGTCACTACAACAAACATAAGACAGTAGAAAGTGATTCTCTTAAAAAGCTTCTTGTCAAATATTTTATTCATTTATTAAAAACAAAATACAAAGTTACCTTATTGATGCCAATTTGATAGTTTTCTGGTTGAAGGCCTTTGGCAGTCAGAAAGTTGGCAATGTCATTCTTAGTAAATTCAGTTTGAACAGGTAACAATATTTTATACATCAAGGTAAATTCCTACAAAAGGAGAAAAAAAAAATATATCAGAAATAGCACTAAAAAGAATTGTGAAATTATTCCAATTTAGCTAAAAGAAAATTTAAATTCATTAACATAACATATTAAGAGCTATAATCCCATAAAACTATGATGTCTTTTCTGAGCATGATTTATAAATGTAACATTTCTGATGAAATAAAAATATTTGCAATAATTCAAATGTTTCTCTAAAACCCGATTAAAGCGCAACTAATATTAGCCTCAACAATTTCAGTTCTTGAATGTAAAAAGGCAATGTGAACAACCTGAAGTCAAGAGTTTCCATCAGTCAGTCAGTGAGCTAACACAAACCTTCACATCCAGAAAAAGAAATAGCGGTAGTATACTTTCTAATTCCCAAAGATAATCTGAATTCAAAAGCGTGAAGTAATATATGTTTACCTTCAACAATATCCTATAGTTGTATCCAGACTGACGTATTTTGACTGTGGCCAACATTCCAGTGTAACGTAACTGTCTCATAACAAGCTCTTCATCAAAAACACAAGGAGCCTGCAGGGAGTAAGATGAAATACCTTTTTTTTTATATCTCAAATTATGGGAGGGGAATAAATTGAACAAAAAAAGTATAAAAACTTCATTATTGTAACAAGAAAATTGTTAAGTGATTACCTTGTCTTTATTTGATTTGATACACCTAATAAAATATGGATTGGCTTGGTTAAGTGTCATCATTAAACAATTGAGAGACCACTGAAAGAAAAATATTAGACTTGATATTATCTCTATTATACTTAAGAGCAACACATATATTATTTGATTGTTTGGTGTTCAGTGTGGTCGACAATCTGAAAGCTTACCTGAAACTGAGCCCCAACAGTAGGAGGCTGCTTCTTACTCCCAGTGCCCCTGACACTTCCAGGCATGGTACGACTGGCTATAGCCTTGAGTGCCTTTATATCTCGAAAACTCTGGTGAAGAAACAGAAAAAAATGAGAAGATGAAGTGATGCAGACTTGCACTGAAATACTGACACTGAGAATGCTTGACCTATTAATTAAAATAAGAGTGACTTAGCAGTTTCCGCCATAAACAAAAATAAAACAATTTTTAAAAAGATACGGGTAAAGTAAAGTGGATCAAACGTTACAAGCTGCCACCACAGTGTATGTTAACATTAAGAGTGGATTGATAGCAAAGCCAAAAAGGTTGACCCTTGATAGTATGAAAGTTACAGGATGGTGGTGGTGTCAGTTACAGGATGGTGGTGATGTCAGATTATTGAAAAAATTGGGTTACCAAAGCTGTACCTCAAAAATTTAGCAGTAGGCCTGTATGTCAAGTCAATTACATTCATGATGTACAGAAATAAGATAAATGCTTTTAATGGTACAAAATAAACACTACATGAACAAGAAAAAAATATTGATCAAAAATAAAAAATGCACAAAACTTCAACTTGGGTATATTAGCTTCATAGGTGTTTTTCTCTTGGTTTGGTCTTCAATGGAGTTCACAAAATGTTCTATTTCCTCCCAATTTTTTATGTCCAAACAGTATGTTGCCCCATGCCATAAATCAAAGAAATGGTAGTGGGCTTTTCACCATAGTCATACCTCTTAATAATTTCCCATTTTCCAAAGAGTTTTATGCTTACCAGTTTTGCTTGCCTTTTGACAAGACGCAAAAACTTCAACATTAAAAAATATGACAGATAAAATGTCTAATGGTAATCACAGAAAGACAAATCAAGAACGTAACACCACCTAGCACAGCAATAAGAGGTGAAACTTGCGTGTCCCGACATGTGCAGCTGAAGCATTCATTGTTACACAGTCTGGATTACTGAGTATGTCGGATTAAATAATGTCGGGGCTATCAAGGGTCAATTGTAATGTAATCTTAATAAAAGGATTATGTATAAATGGATTTGAGGAATTCAGAAGTTCCAAGATAAAGAAATTAAAGTGCTTTACACTAAATACAATGAGCCATGAATTTTTCTAAAGACTGATTCTACTCACTAATGAAGGCCTTGGCTTGGGTCTGAAAGACTTGTTTTTCCTGTAATTAGAATCAAGTTCACAATCATTACAAAAGTTAATGAAAAACAATTATTAATTTTATGCTAACTTACATACAATAAAATTAAGGACAGTTTTGAAAAAAAAAGTATGGACATGTATGTATGTATGTGTGTGTGTGTGTGTGTGTGTGTATGTATGTATGACCTCAATAGAAGTTGTTTTTTTTTTAATTTATGTGCCATTTAGTGGCCACAGATCTTTACATCATCTGCTCTAGGTGTGAAATGGGAACTTTTTTTAAAAATAGAATTGTGACTATAAAAAGATTTATTTTTTAAAAGGGAAGGGGTTGATATATAAAAACTACATAAATAAGAATATCAAACTCATAAGAAATAATATTAACTTGTAAAGGTTAACACAAGTTGAGCATTGAATAACAAACCAATTCAACTATCCATTGAGTTAAGGTGAATCTAGAAGGAGGAACTAGAACAAGCTGCACTATGGGCTTCTAATAACACATACAGTTATCTTCACACTAAGGAACAATGCAGAGAGAGAACATGCAATGCAAGTCAAAGGAAAGATACAACATCAATATTCCATCAAGCAGCACTGTTAGAGTTTTGTATTTTCAAATAGAAACAATTACATAAAATGAGATGCGAGTATGTAAGGCTTTGGTAAGTTTCAATGTAAATGTCCAAAAACAAACTGCTTGATAATAATTGTTGGCATATAAAAGTGTACTTAAAACACATTGGAGGTGCCGAAAATCAACAAAAAGAGGTAAGTCAAAAAAAAAAAGTAAATTCCTAAAAAAAAAAAATCCAGAAAATAAAATAGTGAGTATCAAGGAATATTAACTAAATCTATCTTTCAAAGCCTTTTTAAAGACCACAGCTCATATTAGCAAAATCTATCTTTTCAAAGTGTTAGTTAAGTCCACAGCTCATATTAAGCAATCTATTTTTTCTATTGTTAAGTCCACAGCTCAGAACTACAAATAACAACAGATGCTAGTTTCTAAAACAAATGAAGAGACGCTTTACAAGTCAGCTCCCTATCTGGTATTTCACTGGGTATAGTATTTCTATATAATGGCAAAGTCCAGCCTTACATTGAAATAAATATTTATATTTGAAACTAAAATGGTGACATTTTAAAATTCAACCCTCTATAATTTTGTACAACTGTTGTATCCAACTGAAAAAGGAGGGGAAATCTGTCCAAACATCAGCCAAATCACTGATTCTACCATTTTATAGTAGGTCTATTCACTCATCATTAAAAAGGCATGTAAAAGTTCCAGCCCAATGTTTTATCTAATCTATCTGTAAAATGTTACATAGACCCATTATAAAACATGTACATGAGTTATCATTTTAAAAAGGGGCTACATTACGTGAGCAGTCTTAGGGTCCTGCGCATAACTTTGACTTGGCTCTCTGAGCAGTTAGTTCCGTAGGAACTGTACAGCAGTATCTCATCATTAACCTCCTCCTTGTGTAGCCTTTGCAGCAAGACAGCAGGGTCATGGCCCAAGTGGTGCTGCTGGAGGTGTGCACCCAAAGCAGCAGAACTAAACAAGACAAGACAAGACCACACCACATTAACTCTGCCAGTAGGAATCAGTGGTACAGTTTTATTGAACCTATATTCTCAGAAATTTCATTTGAAATGTCACCTGTGTGTAGGATTTTTATTATTATTATTAAACATCTATGTCATTGTTGTGTTGTTTTTTTCTTTCTGTAATTAATGGTCATACACTAAATTATTTTTTATGTGGTGTGATGTTTTATCCAATGCAATGACCTTTAAAATGTCAAAAAAAAGCTTTACTATTTTCAAAAAAAAAAAAAAAAAAAAA
>JADKLZ010000003.1:26557518-26581134 GCA_021533235.1 Biomphalaria straminea
ACAGCACCCAGATAGAGAATACAGCACTTAGCTAGAGAATACAGCACTTAACTGGAGAATACGGCAAACAGACAGTGGGCAAACAGACAGTGGATCCGTTATTAACATTGATACAGGGTATGCATATTTGCTAATTGTTTCACGTGTCATAGCAAGCATCTGTGTGTTGAGCGAACTAGTTGAGATCTAATAGGTGTACAATGCACTCGTAGATCAGTGGGCTGCTTCAGCAGAAACAAGTGACATGAACAAAATATGTTGTGATTCCTCCTTTATGACTTGTTGTGTAAGCGATTACATCTCTATTTCACTTGTAACAATTCATGAAAGAAAAACAAAAATATTTTTTTATTTACCCAACCCAAATCCCCCTTTTTTTTTATCGAAAAAATGGTTCTTTTTTTTTTTTTTTTTTTTAAATTATAACGGTCAAACCAGCTGTTTGGCCAATTAGCTAGTTTTTTATTCTCCCAAAGATATACACAAACGGTCAAATTTCAATGAAAATCGTTAAAGCCGTTTTCGAGATCCATGTCCAGGTCTTTTGAACCCGTGAAGAATCTGCAAGTAAATGACAGGAATTGTTTTAAAAAAATAAATCCTCGAGTCTACTGGGACCAAGCCTTTGTAACCTCGTGAGACGTTGCGGGGCGTATGGCACCACGTCAGAGTCGGACATGACCTATGGGTTGGCTATGATTGAACTAGATACAGAGAGCTGTGTGTCAGGTGCTGACACACGCAGTTTTACAAACAAAAGAACCACACAGGATAGTGCCTGATTTGACTGTGGTCGGATTATGGCCCGGACCTGACTGATTGCGTCACAGATAACGTCTGGCCATTGTTTACAAAAGGTTATCACGCAAGGGTTCTCAAAAAAAATATATCCCTACGCCCCCGACTCAGTTTAGTATTTCTCAAACGCTGCCTTAGACGCAGAAGTAGAACCGAAGCTACCGTTTAATAATTTGATGAAATAAATATTAAACTTCAAATGAATGATGTATTTAGTTGTTGGTTGTTGTTTTTTTAATAAAGATAATGTTCAATATTACTCACACATACACACACAAAACATATCCTTTGTTTTGTCCTATTTTGTTTAGCCTATTTCGATTTCAAAATAATAATCCAAAACTATATTTCTTTGACCCTGGCTCGTAGTCAAAGAGTGCTAAAGACATTCTTAAAGGGTTTTTCAGTTTGTCTTTAAGTTGTGAGAACCAAGGTTCTGGTCTGTTTACTTTATTCATCTAGTCTGACAGTAAACTTGGCTATCTCTACGGAATAACTCCGTTTTAATCCAGATACACCAGACGTCCCCTATCTGTACACGACTCCCAACACTATAGCTGAGGATTGGGTGAAACTGTCCAACAGCGTTGATGTATGTTTATATTGAAATCATCAACAAAAACACACTTTTAACTCTTTCTCTCCTAACTGACGATACCAACGTTGATTCCATCAGAATGTGGTAAATAATTACAAAGAGAAAGAGTTAAGGAATCTTTCAGAAACAAAAGTTGGAGTAGGTTATTACAGTTTAATACGTGTCACATACATCATCTCTAAGGCCTCGCTGGTTCACACAAACATTGTCATAGGAAATAAAAGAGGCAGTACTACATTTTTTTTTACCTTTTTTGTTTTTTGAAACAAGACACTAGAGTCAATCACAACACTAAAGATACATAATACAGCTGTCCCTAAAAGATAAAGTCAACTCACCCATGCACCATTCCATTCTGTTTATAATTGACTTGAATAAATTTACCAAATCTACTGGAATTATTGTTGTGAACTGTTTTGGCATTCCCAAAAGCCTAAAACAACAAATTTATCAAATTATGATCAGAGAATAATGCAAATCTACCGGCCCCCCCCCCCCCCCCAGCCGACCCCCCCATTATAAAAAAAAAAGAATTATATTATATTCCAAAAGCAATTTATTAGATACAAGTTCTCCAATGCAAATTAGATGAGTTTAAAAATCCTATTTCAAATTTGTTACAATTTGAACAGAGCAATTTAAAAAAAATAAAATGATCCTCTTATTTCAATTTTAAAAAAATATGTTCATCTAGTCCAAAAAATATTTAGAGTTTTGATCAAAGCAATAATAAATATTTCATTTTAATATTATATATATATATAAATATTACATCTGATGTAATTTTTAAAAAAACCTGCTAAACCTTTAATGAATGGCACTGTGTGTAAGATAACATGGATGAATATTGTCAATATCACTAATTAGCAGAAATATGAGTTGAGGCAATGTGCAGACATCTATAATTAGAAAGGAGCTTGAAAAAACAAAACTAAATACATATAAACTTAAGTACTTTTCTATTAAATTTAAAGAGAAAGCCAAGAATAGCGTTACTTTTTCATTTATAGAAACATTATAAATATAAACAGATGTTATCTCATAGCCAGCTTTGAGAGTTTGTTCACACAATCTTTGTGACATCATGTGGACTTTAAAAAAAAAAACAATCTAGTTTATATTTTTGAAAATAGATTACACACCCACTAACGTTTTCACCCTGCAACCACCCAGGGGCAATACATTTTAAAACACTTTTACTGGCTATGTACCTATTTAGAGAAATGAGCTGAATTGGAGATGTTCTTGCTAAAGGTTATCTTTTCTTTGCTTACAAATTTGGTATTTAATTTCATTTATGCAGTGCTAATTTCAAAATTAGAGAAGAAAATCTTTGAATCTATGTCTAAGGTCTACTGTGCCCATAGTTTATAAATACTTCCACAATCTGTACAGGATATTGTGTAATGCTGCTAATTACAATAAAATAGAAATTGTGCCTACCTCCAGGACTGGGCCTGCTCCTAATATTGTCTGCTCTACCCCACTCCCATGTAATCCCTTATGTGAAAGAGCTGTCAAATGGTGTAACAACAAGTTTGTACTCTCAGTTTTCCCAGAGCCTGACTCTCCTGAAATCACAATGCACTGGTTTTGTTTTTCTCTCAACATGGAATGGTACGCTGCATCCGCCACAGCGAAGATGTGAGGCGGGAGCTCTCCGAGCCTCTTGTTTTGATACATGCTAACATACTTGGGGTTGTAGATGGGAAAGAACTTGAAGGGGTTCACCGCTATAAGGATAGAGCCCACATAGGTGTAGATGTTTTTCTGGTTGAATCTGGACTTGAGGTTGTAGAGGAGTGTTTTCTCGTTGAGATCAGGGAGGCTGCACAAATCTGGAAACTCCTTACCAGCCAGGGGCTGGGTGAGAAAAGCCATTAGGAAAGAATCCACAGCACTTTGATTGGTGACAACCCATCCGCCTGGCTGGACTTCTGGATCTCGTTTTCGAAGGTAAAACCTATATCCATCAAATAAACCTTTGCCGGGTTCAATCTCATTGGGCTTTGGCCACAACAGCTGTAACCCAACAGGACTCTCAGTAGAATCCAAGCGCCTTTCTTTGCACAGCTGGCCTCCCGAAGAAAACACTTCAGCCAACTCGTAATGCCTTTTTGTATCCCCACCTCCAAGTCGAAGCTTCCTACATGCCAGGCCAACAACATCTTCAGCTGTGGTGCCTTTGTCTGCTTCAATGGCAACAGATTCTACTTCTTCATTAAGTGGTCCAGCGTAGACACGAACCATGTACGAATCCATACTGAGTCTTCGTATTAGCTGGACCTGAAATATGGTATACAAAGTTTGAAATCACAGTTCATTACAGTCTCAAGTTAACAGTTCATTACAGTCTCAAGTTATGTAATCATCGTACAAATAATATTTTGTTCTGTAAGAACATATTTTTTTATCATAATTATAAATCTACACCTATAGATTCAGTTATGATTATTCAAATGAGTCTATGTAAAAACCATATCGTTGTAATATATGCGATGGATTGAAATGATTACAAATTAATTATGTTCTGTCTCTTTGATTCAACTCACTGTATAGATCCAAACGATCAGTTTCTCCAGTTAGTAAAACAATAGCATGCACTCAAACCTACATTTGAAGGCTTGAACTCATGACCAGCCATGCTGATCACTGTCTGCAGAGCCTGGGCACCAAGAAGCTTGCTACATGGTGTGTTGGCAGTTATGTGACCACTGTCTCTAAGGAAATAGAAGTGGTCTCCAAAGCAACCAGCCGTCTAGGCTGTCATGATTCACACATTTCATTCTGAAAACAAAATAAACAATACTACTTTATATTTAAATAATAATATTTGATATAAGCTTTTTAAAAGAGCAAAATATCACTTTCACAAAATTACACCAATTCTACAAGCTAGATCACTCACTATACCAGTAAAGTCCTAAATCAACAAAGATGATAAATGTTCCAGACAATCTGACAAATATCCTCAACAAATCTTCTGACATTATTTCTCCAACAGAAAATTCAAAAAAAAGGCAAACAAGGATGACCCATGATTAAGTGGTGAACAAAATGTGCATTAAGGAAAAAAAAAGCTTGCACCTAAAAATTTAAGTATTTTAAACTATATATTGCAAAAAGGTGCTTTAAGAATTTATTATAAAAAAATGTTTAGTCAATACGAACAACAAGCTGAAAAAAAAATATACAACCAACAGCCTTCCCCCATAACCTAAATGAAACAGAGAGGAAATGAACATGAATATAAGTTCAGCTCATTATAAGATTTGTTGTCAACTACTGGGAGTATGGTAACAACTGGGCTGTTAGGAGGTGAAAAATAGCACATCAAGCTTAGTGAAGTTGAATTTTTAGAATTAAAGGATTAAAAAAAAAAAAGGGGGAGGGGGGTAATTTCAAAATTAGAGAAGAAAATCTTTGAATCTATGTCTAAGGTCTACTGTGCCCAAGTTCAAGCTTTTATACATGTAAAACACATTGCTTCATTTTAACTGGACCTGTTTCTAGAATGTTTTCAAAACTAAAAAAAGTTGGAGTACAATTTTAGTGACAGAAATAATTATAAATTTGTTGAAACTAAATCATAAAAAAAAGGGGGGATATGAACTCAAGCAAACAAAGAAATGCAGTGACACAACCACTCCTTGGTTAATGACTAAGTCAATGACATTGCAACACACATCAACAGATAAGCTCTCTAACTACTTTGAGCCTTGACTAACAAGTTATCAAACAGCCTCAGCACACTAGCAACCTCCATTACTTTTGCTATACACAACTTTATTAATTAATGAATAGATGAGCAGATATGTACATGAGTGTCTAAAAAACAAAACTATTTTTTTTCAAGCAAATAAGAAGATGTTATCAAATTAAGCATGAGATGGCTTTAATTATTACAATTCAATTAGTCATCAAATTTTCCACAGTTCAATTTCATTTCACACATAAAATTCCTTTATCATTTTTAAGTGATGATAATACAGTATATTTATTATAAACAAGAAAATGATTAGGAACTCTTTGAGTCCTACTTAAAGTCTGTGAAACTATCCTCAGTTTTATTATCATTAGCAAATCAGCTTAGAAAGCAAAAAGGAAAAAAAGAAATTAATACAGTTAGAATGCAGAAATCTCAATCCTAATATTTACTAAACAATTAAGTTACAACATAAGCTACAAATATTTTATTTACTTTCTGTGTGAGTGGTATTAGTTCGATAATTACCATAATAATAAATGAAGGGAATCAACATCAAAAACTTTACAATATAAGCTAAGCCAAACCTACAAGTAGGTCTCTATTTAGAAACAAATACCTATACACCATGCCCTTTAAAAAAAAAGCCTAGTTAAGAATAACAAGCTTAACTATCGTGACTAACTACTGCTCAAAGATAGTAGGAAAGGTTTTAAGTAGCCCAGAACATACAAGGTAACATTAGACGTAAATACTGATAAGTGTAGGGCCCCTACTACAGAAGAAGCCGGTTGTGGTCTGTGCAAGAACGTTGAATGACTCGTTATTAACTCAAACTATTATTGCGCAACATTAGATTGTCGTGAACAGTACGAAAAGTCCATTCCAGAGACAGTGTCAGGGCGCTTCTAATAGCTACATGTCAGCACTGAAGAATGATCTGGTTTTTCTCTTCAGCAGAGCCTAATGACTCGCGTTAACTCCCTCCTACACCGGCCTACCTGGCTCAGCCAAACACTTTGATGAGACCTGAATTATGTGGAGACTAAACCAGAAGTGTCAATTACAAAACTAGACACACTAAATTTGTATGCGTATAGACATAGACCAATACAATACAAACTAAGACCTTGACCAATATAATAAACGCATGGACTTGGACCAAACGCAATACAAGTGTAGACAAAGACGTGACTTAAAGGAATATAGAACACACATGGTACAAAACCAATGCATGGTACAATTGAATGGGCTTTTTTTTTGTACAACAGAATCACACACACACACACATATATATATATATAAATATGTTTAAAGCGTTAAAAAAATAAACCTTTAGTGTATGTGTATGTGAGCCGCGGGATACACATTTGAGACCAAATGAAAATCTGCCGCCGAGGACAAACGCAGACGACGAAAAGAAAATCTAAACCGACCACCTGCGGACAATGGTTTTGCTTGCCCTGGATGTGGCAAAATATGTAGGTCACAGCTGGGACTGCACAGCCACGTAAAACACTGTATTCCTCATTAATCTTCGGACTCGAAGACAAGCCTATTATTATTATTATTATGTGAGCCTACATTGTCTAACTGTGTATGGCAGTTATGGATTAAAACGTTTACTCTGTGCATGACTGAGTAATTCTATGCATTTAGCTAGTGGACAAGAAGGAAGACTTTATGAAGCTCTGTGGTCAGCAAAGTCCAAAGAATGAGAGATGCTGTATAATATATTAAATATGTATATTAATATTATTTTAAATATGCCGCCAAAAAAAAATATTCAATTACACATGAGAATGGCCATTTAAAAGATAACTATTGTTGCGTCATATTGGACGTAGTGTGGGGGAGTTGTCTCCCCTCCACCCTAGTTTTCATTCTTTCACAGATTGACAGAAAGAACATCTTCCAATTGGTTTCACTGTATAATTTTATACACTGTCTTCATTTTGGTGTAAGAAATCCCGAAAGCCTTCAGCCTACCAATGTTTGACTCTCGGTATTTATTAACAGTGCCGCTGTTGTATGAAGAGTGCCACCTCTGTGTTAGGGTCCCGCTACACTGCTAGGATGTCGCCACTGTGCCATGGTGCAAACAAGATGCAAGACGATGACCCCTCCAAACACAGCTGCTGTAAACAGACATCGGTCCAAAGCGTAAAAAGTCTTCTTTACGCGTCAGGCTGTTTTCAATGCTACACTAATTAGTCGTGTCCTATTTTTTTTTATAATATCAAGCATTCGGTGTCTCAAGTGGCACTCTAGTCACACTCTGTGTCTCGTCTCCTACTAAATACAGTGGGGAGGGGGGTGCAGAACACAACACAAACACATAAAATGTAGTTTTTTCAGCGCCCTACGTCTGTTGACACACAGGAACGCTGTGTTGGTTCATCTGGTCGGCTGCCTGCTGGAGGAAGGATGCTCAGGAATTTCAGCCCTCTGTCCAATTCGTTTAACAGGTAAAATGTACAGATAAGAAGTCACATGATGCTTCCCTGCACCACGGCTTTATGTCTTTCTTAAAGTCCACGTTGTAGAGGACAAACACTGAATAAAACAAACAACAGTACTGTTTAACTGTAGGATGAAATACAATGACAGCTGACAACGATGCACATTCAATAAGGAATTCCACATCAATGGATTGTGCTGAGAATTAAAACAACATCTTAATTAAATGCACATTTCAATAATCCAAACTATGATAACTAAAAAATTGTGTTTAGCTGACGCACACGAACACATTGTAATAGCCAGTAAATAAAAAAACAACATCCTGATAAATAAACTTTGTTAAATGTTTATAACTAAATAATTTTAAATCCAGTTCGGAACTCACAACCGCATTAGCAACACCGCTGTAGGTCGTGATTGAAATTCTGTCCCCCAAGTGTCAAGTAAGTGGTCTCTGCTTTTTGTCCTCATATCGTTACACAATTCACGTGCATGTTAAGTGTCTGCGTGACTGGGTGTGAGTGTGTACCACTAGAGCCACGTCCCGCGATGCACTGGGGCGTTCTGTGACCGCAAGAACAGAGCACCGGTATTGAATACTAAAGAAGTGACTGGAATGAATGTCTCTCTAAGCGAGCCCTGTACTGAGCCAGTTAAACGTGACACTACAACAGACTATGGTCATTACTTCATTCACAGGGGGGATAAGTTCTGTGTTGTCTATCGTACAAGGACTTAACGCACGAAGGGACAAAGAATAGATTTAGACTGATCTCTCTCTATATATATACTAGATGGTTGCCCGGCATACGGCGGTTTGTTTTGGTCCATTAAGAATGGTGAGAGGCAATAGATCTTCTCCCAGTGCACGTCTCAAACGCCGCTCACACAGCAGTTAGATCCTAAAAAAAACTAGTATTTCCCACGCGTAAACACTTCCACCAGCTGCATGATGCCTTTCGTAGACCACTTCCTATTAGTCAGCGGTGTGGGTTGTTTTGTTTTTTGTTGTTTTTTTTTATGTTTTGTTTTACAATGCTTTTACTATGTATGGTCAAAAGTTTGTACACATTTCTCCAACACTTAATCTCGGATTAAGCTGAAATTTTGCACAATTATTTCTTTCACTGACAACACAAGAATCAATAAAAAAAATAGCTATTGGTAATAAATTATTTTGTTTGGTATCTTGAACAAGGGAAAGAAATCGCACTTGACAGATGTGGTGGTATAAGTTGAATTAGTCCCATTTAGGATTCATGAGCCCTGAATGAACATTTTTTTACGCATTTAAAAAAAAAGGGACCAACGTACCTCCTTCCCCTCCCCCCTTTTTATAACTGGTCCAGACAAGTGATAGGATCATAGCGCATTGAGAAAGCTAAAATCTAAACAGAAACAATTGGTAAAAACATGTCTAATCGCACAGATTTATTATGTTTAGGTCAATTATGTACACAATTACATGACTGGTCCAAACTAATTGATACAAATTACACTTAATATAAGCTTTGTTGTATTTTTTAAAGTATTTTTCTAGTTTAACTTTTGATGATAAACTTTTCGACCAGTCCCATGCTTCAATGACGGAAAGAAGAAACTAGAAATTTGAAGGAACGTAAGCAAAATAAAACACTATTTTAGGACGATTTAAGTCAAATAATAATACAGGAAAACTAAAGGAATTCAGAAGTGGCGTTTGGGCGGCATGTGGAAAAGGGGAGCAGGGCTTTTCGTCCAAATGTGTCCCCTTTATTGAAAAAAAAAAAAGAGGAAATGTTCCGGCCATAATAAACTATACAAAGCTTGGGAACGAATCAACGGCGTAGCCAGTGTGTAATACATTTTATATAATTCTTATATTTTCTGATCAACTCAGGTCAGGCTGTGAACACAAAGTAATTCGTGTCTTGAACACTATAAATATAAAACAGATCCAACTTCCTATTGAAGCAGATACACCGGGACAAAAACTGGAAGAGAGACAACCACGGAAGTAAATTGTCTACTACAAGTGTCCTGTAATTAACATCGTGGTTTGCTGTCTTTTTTTTTTTTTAATGGTGTAGCTTCTTGGATTAAAAAAAAAAAAAGATGTTCAATTAATCTTATGATATCATCTACATCATATGCTACCAAGATGTTAAGCAACTACACAAGGTAGACAATGGACCCAAGAGAAAGTATGGCAACGGGAATGAAGAGGATAGGGTACTCAATTTTAGAACATGTTAAACTGCTACTTTAGAATGCTCTGTGACAAAGTCTTTTTGTGAACAGGTTTGGGGGGCGGGGGGATAATATGGTTTCCGTGGTCCGTTTGGAAGCTAAGGACTCAGCTTAAGTAGATTTTAAAGGTTTAAACGTGTCTCAATAGTTTTCAGATTTCCCAACATTCACAGTACTGACCACTGAAACGTGTACCAAATATAACTATTGTTTTTTTTTTTAAAAAAGCACAATAGTAAGGTATTGTTCCCCCCTCCATGTTTTCTTTGTACATCTGACTAGGAGTCTTGGGTAACGATAGAACGAGAAGCTGAAGAGAAGGCTTCTTGAAGTTTGGCTAACCACCAAAATTAAGAAGTATCCAAATTCCAAACCCTTATCAAATGTTGTGATTGCTGTGTTGTCATCAGGCTCTTTTTACAGCAGCGTAGAAATGAGTGCATATAAGCATATAATTGAAAAGCTAACTGTATTGATATATATATATATATATATATATATATATATATATATATATTTATACGGTCGGATTTACCTGAAAACCACACAAGCTATAGCTTCTAAGACTCACAAGAAATATTTAGTACTGAAGAAGGAGGGTTAAAGAATCTACTAGTCCAGCTGATAATTGTGAACTTCTCTGTAATGACTTGCCACCGTGCACTGAGTGTATATATATCCGAGAGCATATGCAGGCATTGTAATTTATGACCTCCCTATAATCAGTTGACTAACAATGTGTGAAATCGGAGGAAGACTTAAAGCATATTATCGCTACTATCAAATTACTTGTGGGGCTACTTACTTAAAATACAAACATGGAAGTCCTAATAAGAATATATCCACGCCAAAGCAGTATTACATGTAAGGACTCCATAACAAGTTAAGATGGTGATACAGTAGCTTATTATTACACATGAGAGGGGTTTGTGGGGTGACACACTATCACACTACATCTGGATATGCGCTGCATATCAACTCAAGATGTGCAACTGATATGCAAAGAAATACAACTGTGACCAAACGCTAACTTCAACTCACTACATCAACAAATAGACGGGGGGGGGGGGGAACGAAGCCCCTTTCACTTGTTAGAAGTCCGAGCCAAAGGCAATTACGAGCCAAAGCTAGTGAGTGCTAGTTTCTAAGTGGCTATTCCTGTGAGTAAATTGAAACTACTTAGTGCACACACACACACGTGCTCGTAAAAACAGAGACAGTCACCGCAAGACCGAGACACGCAGGGCGTCGTTTAAAGGACCACCACCACTAGCGAGGGTGAGCTGTCTCTCGTCCCAACACACAACACCAGGACACTCGGTGGATGCACTCTCAAGAGACAACGTGTATACATCATACAGATCCTATACAAAGGGCCATGAGTAAGCCTAAATCTGGTTATGGTGTACTACGGTCACCCTTCTATTGAGATCTACATTACTGGGTAGGTAGGTATATATATGAAAAAGGAGAAGTTTTTGGAAGACTTTGAAAGCACAATTTCTACATACGATGCAGCGAAAGGGTGGATACAAGAATCTTGTAGTTGTGCAGATTTCTGATGAACCATCTTAACCCTTGAAGCAGATCACACGGATCCCTTAGCTTCAAAGATGACGTAGAGCCTACTTACTATATCGAGGTCTTCTGGGTACACATCATTAGAACAACTGACGGAGGATTCAACTATTGGTTATAAACAATGTCCAACACCTATCATGTCTTGCGTGCATGTTTTCCACAGATCTCGAATGGACACAAGCACTAGTTCATGTTTGAAAGTGACCACACCCAAAACTAATATCACCCGGGGCGGACCGCGCCCCACTTAAAGCCGAAAAATGGGTTTGGAATTTTTTTTGTTTGGGGGGGGTGCGCTTTAACATGCCGCTCAACACCTTAGTAGACGTATTCATTATACCCCATAAAAATAAATGTCGTTTGTTTGTAATTATCTACGTCCAGGAATTCAAACCTTCTCATATGTCGTGAATGAAGAAAAGGGAAGTCATAGATTCCCTAGCTTCAAACTTGTCTTTCCTATGATGTGTAGACCTAGTACACAACAGCACGCGTGTTTACAGTAGTAGTGCAGGACGAAGGAAGGTAATGATCCTAAGCAAGACGTGCCTCTTACAACACCAACACGCTTGACGTGTAGAATTTCAAACACGTTCCAAGTGGAAATAGCCGACAAGTCTCAACCACTGGCTGAAAATGTCTTCTCGTTCATTGTTTTTTTCTTTATTTTATTTTAATTTTTTAGAACATCCCCTTCCATCCTTGGTGGGGAAAAAGGGATTTTTTTTTTTGTTGTGTGCAACTTTTATACGACTTAACATGCACCCCCATCACTGACTTGTGTAATTATTAATTATGCATATGTGCTGCAAATAGTATTCAGCAGACACGTGACCATTTACTATTGCTATCTAACTTAACTTAATAATCTTTTCAAGAACATTTAAAATGCATTCACATAACTATGCAGCTTTTTAATCTTCTGACCTAAAGCATATAAAAAGTCTGTCATTTCACTGAACGTGTTAGAGATGCCGGTGGCATTTTGTCAAGTTTGAAACCCTTTTTTGAAACACCCAAAAATGAATGAGGAAAACAGAACATTAGAAAAGTTGTTCCTCTACACAGAAAACCACCATGGAGCAAATAAGAAGCTCAGATTTGTTTCACAATTATATTCTCTAAAATAAAAATGTGAAGCAATCAATAATACCAACCAGAATAGATGGTAGACAGCACATAAGGATAGAGAGTTTAGAGAGCCCCAAAACTGGGTGTGTTCTGAAGCAGCCATGTAACATTCAATAAAAACAAAATACACTTGCAAAAAAATACATTTTTATTAATAAATTCTTTCTAATTCTTCTTTCTAAGGAATTTTGTAAAATAAATTTTTAAAAATAATAACATTGAGCATTCACATTGCAATATAATACAAGTTATAATCAGCAGCTACATTACAAGATCACAGCATTTTGGCCTGATGAACCAATAGTCTCTAATTTAAATCCGAAGAGAAATTCAATGAATGTAATGTAGCCTCTATGCATCTCATCATACTCTAGGATTGTATGTACAGTTATATACAATAACTGTAAAATAATGTGCTGGTATTGTGATACTCTCACTAGCCATTGGTCAAAGAAAAAGAAAACTTACATTACCCTAGCCAACTCTGACATACTGACACTGGTATATCTAGATCTACAAGAAAGGAGCTTTTTACTAGTTAGCTAATAACTGAAACTTCACACAAATCTTAGAACATATGTACAAGACATGTAAAGTTTCTTCTCTTTAGTATGCATGCTTTTTCTGTAGTTCTTTATATAACAAATGAGGAGGATTTGTATTAGAAGCACACAAAGTGAAAGATAATATATAATATGTAGTGTTGTTATTTCTCTAGTCTTTAGTAGTGCTGTAAGTAAAATAATATGTCTACCAATTCCAAAAAAATAATAAAAAATCTAAGGAAAAAGTAAAGGAAAGAAAAATAGAAAGAGGTCTTTTGGAATAATTGATCCTCCAGATAATATGGAATATGTCTATATTGGCTGAGGTTTTAGAACCTTTAAGTTGGATTGATAAGGTTTATAGAAGGGAATGTTAACAAAAATTGGAGTTGGAGTTGAAATCAGAGATGAAAGATGCAGTTGATTGGATGCACTCGGGGGGGGGGGGGGGGCTGAAAATCTTGAAATTAGTATTTTAACACTACAGTAAGACAGTGACTAAGTCCAAGACATCTAATTCTAATCGACTAAGAAAAGACTAAAGTCAAGAAATCAGGACAGTATATAATATTATCTTCTACAAGATCATCTAGAAGAATCTAGGTAGATCTATAGAAAAATAGATAGACATAGATAATCAATAGAATAGATATTTATATAGTATAGAAAATCTAGAGATCAGTAACTCCATTACTCTCTTCAACACTTACACTGTTACTACTCACATGATTACTGACTACTGTGTTAGTAATCTAGTCGACTATCTATGTAGATCTAGATTGACTACATTACCCATGATTACTACATCTGCAATCTCTACTAGACCTTATAATATGCCTTATATAGATCTAATAGATTTATAGTTCTAGTGACTTCTAGTCTAGTTCTACAGTAACAAAAGTATTTACACAACAGTGACAACACACTTAACTGTCTTAAATAAAACTTTATTTTTAACACAGCCTGGGAGTCTCACTGAGACTTTTGACTCTTGAGTAAGTACTAGTAGTAGTAGAGTCTGGGTAACTAATAGACTAGCTAGAGTAATAATTAAAATTAATAACCTGTCCTAAGTCAGGCTAAGTAAACTAAACTAAGTTGAGTAGAGATTATAATTATTATACTTAGAGAATAGATCTAGATATCTATTATAATATTATTAATTATTATCTTAACTGTCTTAACTGACTAGGACTAGGAGTAGGACTCTAGGAGACTAGACTAGTGACTTTTAAACTTTTTTAAACGTAATAGAATCTAGATCTACTTAGTATTAGTATACTACTAAATTAGTAATAGATCTAGAATTCTAGATCTAATCTAGACTAGACTTACTACTTAGTTACGTTAGTAACTTAGTAGAGTAAATGACTAAATCTAGATCTACTAACTAGAGTAAATCTAGTATCTACTAATCTAGTATAAGTTAAGTACTATAACTAAGACTCTAGTAAGACTAAGACTAAGTATAAGTATAATACTAGTTCATTATCTAAATTGACTAAATTTAATGTTACTTACCACTGAACAAGATAATATATAGATCTAATTATATCTAGTCCATATATATCTAGCCATAAAACAAAATCAGTTAAGAAAATTATCCAGGGAAGAAAGAAATAATGTATCCAATACACCACTGTTTTGTAAGGTAGAAAATATCACTATTTTAGTATAAGGAAGAAGGAAATAATGTCAATGATATCGCAGTGAATGTCAATCCTAAAGATGATTAGGTTATTTAATTTTAGGATGAGTTACACCAGCATAACCTTTAAAAAAATGCAGATTTTCTGTTGCTTATGGTTAAATTAATAAATAATACAGTATATTTAATTTAATTTTTTTCAATAAATATAAGTTGATAAATCTAACAATAATTTCAGATAGATGAATGAATCATAAATTATTTACAAAGTTTTTTTTTGGAATTTCCTTATTATATATAGATCTACTGGGGACATACGTTCAACATTGACATCATATATATCGTAGATCTAAATTTAGTTGAATATGCACAATGCATATTTAAGAAAATTTAAAAATAAAATTCTGATAAGGTTTCTTGTTAGAAAATAAATCTATGTAAAGTATGTATAGATTTCGACACCTAGATATCTAGATCTTGACTGGGGTGTAGCTTTGATGTTTTTAACGTATGCATTGCACGTTAAAACTTTTGTCCGGGACTATCTTAAGAGAATCCAAAATGGTGCTGGAAAGTACAATAATATGGTTAGAACACTTTAAAACCTTATTTTTTTATTATTTATATTGAACATACAAACTTGAACGTTTAAAACACACACTATAGATATTCAAACCATTCATTCTTTGCTTGAAAGATACTTTTTAAACATTAAGTTATCTATATTACATTCTAATCTAGTTCAGATTTGTTGCTCTCTTTCACAGTCAGTCACTGACACAGCAAATCTGAGCGAAATTGTAATAGATCTAAAGTAATTGTAATTCAAGTACACTAGTCTAGTAGAATTATTCTAGAGTAGATCTAATGTTTGAATTATTTCAGTGTTGTATCATTTTATCTATTAATACTATTATGCTACTTTAGTCAACTACTTTTTAATCTTCTGTCCTCTTGAAGTGTCTCACCAGCAGTCAGCCAGTCTTGACTTAATTAGTCAACTCAAAATTAGTTTACTTTTTTAAATTTATTAGTTTTTAATCTTCTGTCTTCTTGTCAGATAAATAGACTCTAACTGTCTTAACTCTTACTGTTACTCTTAGTAAACTTGGTGATTTTACTAAGTGGTATTTAATAAGATTTAGATAGTAAAGACTACTAAAGTTTAGTAACTAAGTCTAAGAGACACTTCTTGACAGAACATTAAAAAGTAGTCAACTAAAGTCTACAGCATATATTAATATGCCATAATAGTATAGTATTAGTCTTGATTCTTATCAAGTGGTATTGGAACGCACGAGCAAATTATCACTTTAAAAATACTCTGCGCAGGCTGGAGGCAATGCAGTAATTGGATAAAATGACTAGTCCCAAACAAGTCGATGAAAGGATAGCGATTAGACTAGATCTGTTAATTAGATATAAGTTTTAAAATCAGTTAATCTGTCATTTGTCATCTACTCTAGACTTAGACTTATTTTTACTAGATCTAGATGATAGATGGTCTTGAGTCTAGAGGATAAAACAAAAAATTAGATCTAGAATAGAATTTAATTAAATCTATCTATAGATTCTAGATCTAGACAGATCTATAGTTTCTTTGTCTAGTCGGTGTAGTCAGTAGTGATCTAGTCACTAGTGATGACTAGTAATTTTAACTAGAGTTAAGGATCCTAAAAGCCAACCAGAAGACAACTAGACATGCATCTCTAGACCTAGCTTCTAGCTAAATCTAGAAACTAGTATAATAGAAAATATATCTAGAGACTATTGTAACCAAGAGTGAGAGTTAAAAGTATGTATAAATGTTATTTGCTTTATTGTGCACTTAAACTTCTTTTTTACAGTGTTGATAACAGCGATTATATGCGCAATGGTGACTTTGTTCCCACTCGCATGCAAGCTCAACAGGATGCAGTCAACCTTGTGTGTATGTCCAAAACACGATCTAATCCAGAAAATAATGTTGGGCTTTTAAAAATGGCTCAGTAAGTATAATTACAGAAATATTTATGCTCTTTGAGTATTTCTTTTCACTTAATTAGAGAATCATTGTACTCCCACTAAATTTGTATTAATAAAACCAATGAAATAAAAAATAGAAACTGTGTGAGCATAACTAAACATATTGCTATTAAACTGTTTCATTATAAAGTGTTCTCAGAGGAATCATTTTTCTTGGTTGTCCATTGTGATGATTGGCTTGGTTCAGGCTGTACTGGAGTTAACTTCATTTACTCAGCAGGCGTTTGAGTTTTAATGTTCGGGTGTATTCAATGCAGTTAAACTATCCAATGCAGACATGAAACAAGACACATCGATTTTAACTAGTAACAGAAGTAGTGAATGCTGAAGAACAGTTTAAATAATCCTTTAATAACGAAATAGGCCACAATCAAATGTCTCAGTATTACTAATAAGAGAACCCACGTCTACACCCTAAGAGATTCTAGCGCTAACTGATTTCTAAGTCTCTAACCCAACATATCCCAAACGTCATAAGTCCCGTTCACTACGCGTCTTTTATGGTGCGTCTCTAAATAATTACAATTAAGAATTGAGTACCTAACACCATACGACGCAAAAAAGTTTTATTATGTTGCAAAAGTGTAATTGCATTATTAGTATTTTGTGTGTGATGATGAGTTAACCTGGTGTGAACATATATTTCCTTTGCTATAGTTATGATGTTTTGTAAATGGACAAATTTTAAGACTTGTTTCCTCATGGATAATAAAGATATTATTATAATAATATATGCATTGTGCATATTATTATTTTTTAATGGCTGATTTCTGTCATTACCTTCTATATAGATTAATCAGATGTCATCTTAATTACTTTTGGTAGTTCACAGTGTAACATAAATTATGATTTTTGTAGATATGGTTTCTTACCATAAAAGCTGTTTCTTTATGCGTTTAAACAGTATACTCTTTTTATGAATAGGGCTGAAGTATTAGTCACTTTAACTTCGGATGTTGGTAGAATTCTTGCCAAACTACATCAAGTTCAGCCCTGTGGAGAAATTAATTTTTTAACTGCTGTCAGGGTGGCTCATGTAAGCTATTGTTTCTTAATAAAAATGCTCAAGTCTAGTAACTGTATAGATTTTTTTTTTAATTTCAGTCATTTAGACTGAGAATAATTTTACTCATTTATACATATATATTTGTAGCTGGCTTTAAAACACAGACAAGGTCGCAACCATAAACTTAGAATTGTTGTTTTTGTTGGAAGCCCCATTCAACTGGACGAAAAAGAGGTATTTCTTACATTTATCTACATGCTTTTCTATTTTTAAATTTAAAACTTCAGGTGTTCATTGTGCACTGTTGTTTATATATTTCTTTGAACAATCACAATTCACTGATAATTGTTTTTTATTATTATTTCTTTTAGTTAGTAAAAGTAGCGAAAAGACTCAAAAAGGAGAAAGTCAATGTTGATGTAGTAAACTTTGGTGAAGAGGTAAACTAGTAAAACATTTAGCATATGATCTTCTATATTTAGCACTGTCTTTATAATATAGAACCTAAGATTGTACAATGTTATCTTTATTCTCTCAGATTTTTTGTTTGCTTGTAGTTTGTTAATTGTTTTTTTTTTATTACATTAAATTTATTACTTCATTGCTTTGGACTTTATTAGATTAAATTTATTACTTATTGCTTTGGACTGAGGGACTTTTAAAAAGTAATGCTTATTGTATTTATCTGAAACTTTCAAGAATCACCAAACAAAATATTTAAAGGGCTGACATGAAGACTTGATTATTAATATTTTATTTGTTCTTTACTTCTCCTATTGCAATAGTGAATCTCTATAATTTTTTTTGCTTCATTAACATTGAAGAGGAGGCCCGGTGATGGGTGCTAAAGTGCTGGGTTTCCAAAACTGGGGTCCTGTTGAAGAATGGGATTTTTAATTTCACGTTCTTTAGGCGCATCCAGTTGACTCAGCTCTAATAGGTACCTGGCATTAGTTGGGGAAAAGGTAGTTGGTCATTGTGTTAGCCACATGACACTGTTAACAGTGGGCCACAGAAACAAATGACCTTTACATCATCTGTGCTAGGTCTTAAAGGGGAACAAAATACTACCATTTACATTACTTCCATTTTGTTGTTTTGTCTTTGGAATTAAAAAAAAAAAGTTTGCTTGGGGATACTATTGCAGCATCATAATCTGGGGGGGGGGGGGAAGTGCTGCTTATGCTGTACTAATACCTTTAAAAGAAATGCTTAATAAAGTCACTAGTTTTTGTTACAACCATGTAATTTTATATTTTCTTTAATGAAGCATATTTTATTGTTTTGTTTTTTTCTGAAGTCAATATTATAATTTTGTGATGTTTGTTATCATTCTATTAGCCAATTTTTTATTTTTGTTTCAGAGTATAAATACAGATAAATTAACATCATTTGTGAATGCTATCAATGGTAAAGATGGCACCAGGTACATTCCAATATTTGCTTTATATCTAGTTAGGATAAAATATTTCTGTTAAGACTTTGTGCTCATGCTTCATTGAATGCTTAGATAAATATAATCTTTTTTTTTTTTTTTGTTGGTCTGAAGCTCTCACTTGGTGACCGTTCCACCTGGACCAATGCTGTCTGATGCTCTTTTATCTTCCCCTGTAATAGTCGGAGAGGATGGTACAGGTGCTAACATGGCAGGTGCTGGATTTGAATTTGGTGTTGATCCTAATGAAGATCCTGAGTTGGCATTGGTAAATAGTAAACTTTTTAAGATAAGATAAGATAAGATAATTTTATTGATCCAATCTAATGGAAATTCAGTTTGATTACAACTTGACAACGTCAGCGTAACTACTATACAAAAACAATGTTAATGAAAAATTCGAACAACATTCACATACAAACACACATGCACATTCACAACCAGCGCTTTATGAATTTGACTTCTATGTACTTCTCGATGACAGCTGATCTCGTAACACTCTGATCGAAAGTGGGACAAAGGAGTTTTTAAATCTTTCAGTTTTAGTCTTGATGGAAAGGAGACGACCACTTCGTTCAGATCTTATGTAACAGTGGTTTAATGGGTGAAGGTTGTCTTTAAGATTTGGAAATGCATCTTTCTTGGAAAAGCTCTTCAAGAGATGGTAGCTGTGCTTGAGTAATATACGATGCTTTTTTAATTAGTCTATTTATTCTGAATCTTTGTGCCAGTGGAGTATTACCGTGGAGTATTTTAAGATGTAAAATTATTGTGAGCAATAAATTTATTTAAAAAAATTAACTTATACTTTTTATTTTCTTTAAAACTTGTATTTCAATTAGGCTTTAAGAGTGTCAATGGAAGAGCAAAGAGCTCGTCAAGAACGAGAACTTAGAGAAAATACAGGAACAACTGTTGGAGAATCTGGAGCTTTATCTGCTGGTGTGTTGTTTCATTTGATTTTATTTTGTTCATTATTTATGCTTCAAACATTAAATTAGACAACAAACACTGCTTTTGTTAATATCCTTGTCTTTCCTATCTTCTCTAGCCTCTGTGGATGAGGAAATGCTTGAGAGAGCACTAGGAGCTTCCTTAAACCCTGATGAATCCTTGCCACAATCTACCAACCCAACACCTCAAGCTGTGGATTTTGCCTCAATGTCTGAAGAAGAGCAAGTAGCTTACGCTGTGAGACTTTCAATGGAAAATACAGGTGATTCGAACAAAAAAAAATGTGTATTACATCCTAATGTAACATTGTATTATGTTAATATATAATGATTAAGCTTATACTATTCACCTCTTGTTATTATAAATTGTTTGTACTCATTTACTTTAAAG
This sequence comes from Biomphalaria straminea, assembly GCA_021533235.1. NCBI lineage: Eukaryota > Metazoa > Mollusca > Gastropoda > Planorbidae > Biomphalaria > Biomphalaria straminea. The sequence goes on from JADKLZ010000003.1 coordinate 26,578,028, forward strand.
GTGGAACAAGTAACTTAAAGGAGACGTCTCCTGCTCCAATGGAAACTGATATTGCTGGGGAATCTGCATTATCTGATAAAAAGGTAAACTATTATCAAGATCTAGTATTCTGTTAAATATCTCATGAATATATTTAAAGTTTCCATCCAAAATGAAACAGAAAATCTTATCTTTCATATAAATTCACAACTTTAAAGATATATGTTAACACTTTCAATACCTTCTTCTATAATACTATTTTTTACTGTCTTGCTTGTCAAATAATATTTACAGTACTCAGTCCATTCAGCTCACATGGCTTTAGCTTCTGGTTTCATTGTTGCCACACATAGTGGAAATGTTAATCTTTCAAAGGGGAAAATGGATCAGATTTTGGCCTGCCATTTAAAAACATTAACTCTTGTAAATATCTTTTTATAAATCTTCTCTGTGTTTTGAAAAAAAAGATGATTAAAAATAAGGTGGTTAGCTGTCAAATTATGAGTCGCAAGTTTGAACCCTAGTGAAGCCTATGATTTTTATACAGAATTTTAGGATGTCTTATCACTTAAATCCTTTTTATCTTCTTCCATGACTTACCATTTTTGTAGTCTGATGGGGCACTATACATTATCTGACAACCTTCTGTCTCTTTCTCACTGTCTTTGGCCATGGTAAGAGTCTCTAAATAGACAGGCCCATCCATTCCTTTATTTTGTTCTCCCATCACTTCCTTGTCTGCTTCTCCCTTTTCCTTTCCCTACAGAACATCTTTGAATCTTGTTGTATTTCAGTCTTTTTTTTTTTTACTGTCTTGAATGACTTTACCTAGCTCAGAATTCATTGGGAAAAAGTCAAAGTTACTGACTCCCTGATTAACAATTACTGGAAATCATTGATTACCACATGTCCATTAGATCTCTAAGGAAACATAACTTTGTTTTATTTATAATAAAGAATACTTTTGTTATAATAATAATAAAAAGACCTATTTGTCTTTTGCCCAGTTTTAGTTTTAAAATTTACAGTTGTGCAAGAATCTTTTTTTTTTTTACAACACCTTTTCAAGTCATAACTTTATGGAAGTCGGGTGGGCGGAACCTGAATAGAGATCTTAAAAATAGCTCTTATGATTTTCTAGAAATTTATTAACAGTTGATTTATACCGCTGAGAACAGAATTGCTATCTCATTGTTCTTATTGGGAAGACTCTTAAGTTTGTTAATGATAATTTTTCAAAGTAAAAAATAAATATATGTAAATTTGGCTTGAGTACTAGACTTAGATCTAGAACCAACATCAGTTTTTCTTGAAAGAACTATCACTTTTGGAAATGTCCTTATGAAAGGCATTATTGATTCAAGAGTTTAATAAATTAATGTTCAGAAAATTGTGCACATCATCTTCTAAGTCTAGATTTACAGGCCTAGATCTATATTGGAATTATTCAAGAAAAAAAAATTTTTCATTAAATTTAAAGTTGCTTTAAGCTTATTAATAGATTATCTAAGCTTTGCTTATATTTTACATAAATCTAATATAGATTGCATCAAGAAGTAGATCTAGATCTAAACTATATCTTATGAATTTGTAATAAAGGTACTTTATAAATAATTGATTTCTTATATAATGCTCGCTGGCCTAATTCATTAATTGGTAAGAATCAATATGATCATGATTTTGCTCCCTTTTTTTTTAAACAATTTTGTTTTACATATTTGTATTATTTTTTTTTTACAGGAAGATGAAGAAGATTACTCTGAGGTAATGAATGATCCAGATTTTTTACAAAATGTTTTCCAAAACTTACCTGGTGTGGATCCCAATAGTGAAGTCATACAAAGTGCAATGAGTAACCTTCTTAAAGATACTACTAAGAAAGATGACAAAAAAGAGGATAAAAAGTGATCTATTGGCTAGTTACTGATACAGTCAGTTAGTTCACACTGCAAGAATACCAGAAACATGGAATACCAGTTCTGGGTTTGAACTAGAATCTGTTTTCTTTTTTTATTTAAATTTGAAATTAAAAAATATTCACACAAAATTTGTTTTTGTTTACTTTTCATGATTGTGTTAAAGTCCTTTGATATGTAAACCATTCTAAAAAGTTTTTTTCATACCTGAGATACTATAAACTGCATACTATTTGTATTGTTTTTTTTTATCTAATTAAAACATACTAATTTAAATTTAAAACTTTAATAAAAGCTTTATAAACTAAAATAATCTCAAAAATGTTCCTACTGAATACAATTGAAAAAGCAAAATGTAATTGGAAATTGTGATGATAAGAAATTTATTTATAACAGGAACAGATTCACAGTCACAAAAAATAAACCACATCTTTAAAAATGTTTAAAAAAAAAAAAGATTTACACCACAAAAAATGGTGATATGTTTATCTCATTGTGAGTATATTTGATAAGAAAAGTTTTATCTCTGAAATTATGCAAGAACTAAACATTGTGTATTAATGCACATAGACACTAAAACAGATTTTTATTTGTTAATAGATTTATTACATTCATAATTACTGCTAATCAAAGACCAATGGTTACTGTCAAATGTCATAAATAAAAAAGATAAATGTTATTTGAATACAATTGGTCCACAAAAACTTAAGAAGAAAGTTGTGTTGTCTTTTTTTTTTTTTTTTGTAAACTTTGTAACTACTAACTTTACTGCCTGTATGTCAAATATTTGATATTCCAATTGCTATAAATCACCAAGAACTATTCCTAGACCTGTTATCAAACTAGTAAATGATTGTTCACAATTGTTTTTTTTGAAGAATGACATTTTAAAAATTGAACTGGCGAGCTAAAGATATTGCTGAAAATTCTTTCATATTATTAAACCAAATGATTATTATAATCCTAATGATTATGCTGCTTGTACTAGGCAACCAGAATAGTCTTGTTTCGGTTTGTCTGATATCCCTTTCAAAATGAATTTAATAAAGTAGACAAACGTATTTATTCCCTACCTTGGTTTATCTCCCTTACCCCCTTTTTTATTTCACAAAAAAAGGGAGGGTGATAACTGATATATGTTCGTCCTCGCTTGTGTAACTGTGATAGCCTCCCATTTTGAGAGAAATAAAAAAGGGAAAATAAAATAAACTT
>JADKLZ010000003.1:26581144-26600386 GCA_021533235.1 Biomphalaria straminea
TATAGAAGCAAATATTTCTCGATTATTTTCCACAGTACACGGTTACACCAAATATCTCAAATCTAGATCGAACCTACATGGTACATAGTCTTGCAGAGCCTCAAACACGTAGGGCACTATTGGCCACAAGAAAAAATAGCCAGGCAAAAAAAAAAAAAGATGAAAATAGATTTTCTATCAACACACAAGAAAAGAAAAACAAACTTCGAATGGATGGTTTTGAGGTCATACGATGAAAATGTCTGGCATCTCGCATTGGTTTCAAAATCAACCACCGCAAGAAAGAAAAAAAGGTATTCTATAAACACACAAGAAAAGAAAATCAAACTTCGAATGGATGGTTTTGATGTCATATGAGAATGTCTGGGATTGGCATAAAAATATCGCATTTGGTTTCATTTGGTAAGTAGTACCTCTACACTGTCCACGCCAGCAGAACCTTTGTTTTTGTTAAAATTTGTTAAATGATCTTGCCAGCGTTTACCCCTTACCGATAGATAACACCTTTGATAAAAGCGTTCGGCGAGCCTCAGATACCTCCTGTAGAGCCCCTTGTGTCAGAGCCATACAAAAGTGTGCCGAGAACCACTGTTTTTTTTTTTTTGGTAGGTAGAGAGACCTTTTTATGTTTGTTACAGCGCTCTATAAATTAAATATGTGGGAAAACATGAAGGTCGCACCTGGGTCTGCATGGCCCTATGAAACACAGCATCCATCCATAACCACCGGAACCTAAGATATACCCATTCATCATACATTAAATTATTATTTAAATCTTGGAGATCCTGGTGAATTATATAAGAATTATATATTACTATCTTACTAGTCGGGGAAGTGGGGTGGGGAGTACTGACTTACTACTAGTTACTACTGACACATGGTGGACACTGCTAGGCTGATCACAATAAGATTTCAATTGTTTTCGATGTAAGGTATTTTCTCTTGGCAGTGAGTAACGGAGTGACTCCTGGTAATTCGTATAAATAATCTTTTTAAGTCTGGAGAGCTTCTCAGTGAAAATTTCGTTTTTTTTGAAATAAAACGGGGTGGGGGTGGAGACTTCATTTCTATAGTTACACTCTAAGAACACAACATTTATGGCGACACTCTAATCGATAGATAGTGATTCAGGGCCGGTCCTACAGTTGCGGGGCCCTATGCGAAACGTATTGCTCGGGGCCTAATTTGGGTTGTGACAAGGATAATAAGTGAAGATAAAGATTTTATTTTAGAAAATAAATTCGTCTTTGCATTTTATTTATACTTTACTAAGTACTAAAACACTGCCAAAATAACTTTATGAGCCATGCGCATATAGAGTAGATAGTAGCCTAGTTTTCCAACAAAAAGCCGATAAACATTAAATTCATATCTGCCTTTTAGATTTACTAAAACTTTTTTTTTTTTTTTTTGTAAGAGGTCGAGGTAGATTTAGATTTATATTTTGTATGCCAGTCATTGCCAGTAACTATTAAAGTAAATTAAGTATTGGAACTTGTTGTTTTGGTTAAAATTTGCCGTATTACATTTGTATTAAATGAAAGCTGACAACGCCGTTTTTTTTTTAATCGCGAGTAGGATTGGCGTTTTCCATATTGAATAATACCCCGAAATGAAAATTTTGTCTATTTTAAGGAAATTTGCATCCGTTTTCAGAAGATTTTAATAATTTCAAGAGATTTTCCTGACTTTTATTATATTTTATAATTTCGGGAGAATTCCAGGAACCCGTTAATAATAAGTTAAAATGGTTTAATTTAATAATTGACAACTAGAATTCTCATCGCGCTGGGCCTATGAAGTGCGGGGCCACTTCGGCCGCATAGGTTGCAGTGGCCTAAGACCGGCCCTGTAGTGACCTATTGGAAAAGAAAAACTAAACAAAAAACAACTATACTATGATCCAAAAGTGGTGACGTCACGTGAAAAAAAAAAAAAAGACCAAAGGGGGAGTTAAAAGGGAGATAAAGAGAAAAAAAGAAGAGAGTTACAAAAAGGGAAGAGGAAAAAAAAACAAGATGGCTCTTGGACTACTGCAAACTGTGTTATTTTTAACTGGATTATAATTCATGCAAAATGCCGTTAATTGTTCGAATTGGATATATTTCAGCACTATTTCCAACAGATTGAATGCTTGTATGTGTTTTAAAAGTGTTTTATTCATACTGGGATACATTTTTTTGTTGTAGAACATTGATTTTATCGTAACGATCTCGACGTTACGGTCTCGATGAGTGATGTGCAATCCTCGTTTTCGTTTTACTCAGTCTCAGGCTTCTAAGACTAAACTTCTAACTAAAGACTTTTCTTTTTATCTAGACCTAGATCTAGGGCTTAGTTATTTGTCTGTTTTGATCTATAATCTACATCTATTTTAGACCAGACTTTTAGATCTACTAGCTTCTTCAGCCTTTGATTAAAAGTTAATTAGTTTGGATTCTAATCTAGAATCTAGAATTCTAGATCTACTATCTAGAGTGACTAGAGACTAGATAAACTAGATTAGTAGATAGTAGATATAATATATAGATCTAATACTATTAATACCAGTGTTACAGTGTAGAACTGTAGGAGTAGGGAGTGTAGGCCACTGTAATGCCAATGCCTAATGGTATTGTGTAGCTGTAGGTAGGTCTAATACTCAGACTCAGTAGACTAGTAGTAGTAGATCTAGTTAATAAAGTACTACTAGATTTAACTAGATGTTCAATGATGTTCTACGCTAGACTTGACTAGACTCTGGATAGATTAACTAAGATTAAAAAAAAACACCCATCTGATCATGAATAGATGTAGACTGTAGATTAATTGTAGACCTAGATCTAAATCTAGATTATTCTAGATTGACTAGCATTTATAAATATAATATTTAATAAATAATCAGTCAAAATTAATACAATTTAAATTAAATAAAAATTAGTCATGGACTCTAGTTCTAGTGACTCTAGATGGTCCCATTCAGTCCTAGTCTACTTTTGATCTATTCAGTATTCTGATCAATAATCAAAGTAAAATATTATAAATTATAGATCTAGTCAATATAATATTTATGATACTTGAATGTATGTGTATCACACTCTCATCTCTTTGGACTTTGCCCATGCCGCCCATGGCCTGAATCATAAAAAACATATCATCACATGTAAATACATATCATGTCATATCAGAATAGTCAGAGCCCAGAGCCATACTGCCCATACCATGCCATAGAATGTACTTCACTAGATAATGTCTAGAATTTAGTAAATATATATTTTTAAAATATAAGTAGCAGTCTATCAAAATTTAGATTGCATTATGAAAAAATAATGAAATATGTATTATTCTAGATCTAGATCTAGAGTTATTATAATACAACTTGATCTAGTGAGTTTGTGTAATCACTCTGACTCTAGATCTTTGTTAATATCATTCATTTAGTTGTTCATTGAGGACCATTGTTTGTAAAATTGTTATAAATTAGTCTTAATTCTGCCACTATCTCAAAGTGAGCCTCTATTATTGCTTCTTCCATTATTTTGTGCAACAATTGGAACAGTTCAGAAATATGATTCTGCACACAACAATATTTGATATATATATAATAATTTATATATACACTTACAATTTTTTACCTTCATTTAATAAAGGAACAATGTTGAAGTTTAAAAAAAAATTTAAACATATATATAAACATACATATATTATAATATTTCTACAATTTCTGTTAATAAATGTGTATAAATTATTTTATAAAGTATATATAATAAAGTAATAATGAATTGTATATATAATAATACCTTTATTTCTTAAAATACATTACAGGTTAATAATTAAAGAGCTCCTTATTTGTTCAAAATGTGAAATAATTTTGTTGAAAACAAAGTAAAAAAAAGATTTTGAAAATGTTGAGATGAGAGTGCTCAGGTTTGTGTAGGTTGAGCATTCTTGATGTGGAGCAAGGAATGGACTTAGTTCTGTGGAAATGGTAACCAGCAAAGGATATGTGTTAGTGCTACTGTTGGTTACATGGATTTCATGGAGCAATGCATGCGTCCCTGGCTGCCAGTGCACCATGGTCAGAGCAGCCAAAAAACAAAAAGGACGCAAAGTGGACTGCACACAGCATGTTGCACCTTTTAAAACATTGTCCAATTTAAACTTTCCTCCGGATACTGTACATTTGTAAGTAACTTGTATTTTTGTTTTTTTAGTGCATAGCAATAATTCTGTGTTGGCCTTGTTTCAAATTTAAACTTCAATTTTGTTTCTTTAATATTGCAAAACATTTGTATTTCTCTAAAAATTGAGATTTAGTTAAATTTAACCCTTTCCGGTCGAATGACCCACTGGGTGGGACATTTCTTTTTTCCCGTTCTGGTCGAATGGCCCACCCAGTGGGCCATAATATATAGGACCGAATTAAAGCCGAATCTTAACTTTTTCTGTCACTTCCTGATTCCAAATTTTTAAATTACTATTATATACAGTAGAAAGCAAATGATAAACGTAAAATTTAGACAACAAACATCCACAAAAAATTAAATAAAATGGATCGAAGAAGATCGTTTTTCACAGCACTGAAAACAGAGAAAATGATTTTTATCATCAAGTGAAGATGATGATTTAGATCTAGATTTAGATGGTTATAATTATTATTTACCAAATGAAATGAATATCTAATCAATCTAGATCCATCTAGTGATTCAATTGATAATCTAAATCTAGATCTAGTAACTGAAAATGATGTAGAAAGTGAGATTGAAATGGATGACACTTGGTCTTGGGATGGCCTAGTTGTAATTGAAACTGTCCAACACACAGTGCCACAGTACTAATGAAAATAATACAACAATGAACAAAATACCATTTAATATTGCAAATAAGTGGCTCTAACAATACATTCCTGATAGTGATACTGTCATTGGTATTTTCTCCTTGTATTTTACCAATGACTTACTACAACAAAATGTTCAAGAAACAGATATGCCACTACAAGAATTCAAGCAATAGGAAACCTACTAAAACAATCTATTTGGCAAAATTGGAGTGATGAAACCATTGCTAAACTAGAGACATATTTAGGGGTCATTCTAAAAATGACCATGCAAAACCGTGGCAACATAAAAGATTTTTTCAGTCAAGATTGGATTGACTACATGCCTTTTTACACCGACGTCAATAGTCGGATACCGTATGTTTCTAGAAATTCACTGAATGCTTCATGTACAACCACCTGGTATTCAGGCTGAAGATAAGACAAAGGGAAGCAAATTGAAAAATATGGTAAACTACATAAAAATAAAGTGCCAGGAACCATTTATTCCTGTCCAAAAAATAGTAGTTGAAGATTAACGCCATTCTCGCTCTCTTCATCGTCGAGCAGGCTTTCATCATTAGACCACAACCAGTGACTAGGCAAGAGACAGCATTTCATAGCTTCTGTCTTTGAAAACAAAAAGACAAAGGACTGCAGTGTTTGCAGTAACAGAAAAGTACCTGGAGGCAGGTGTAAGACAGATTACTTCTGTGAAACTTGCTTACACCAACCTGGATCACACCCTTGAGAGTGCTTCAAAAGTATCAAACAGACAAATATTTTCATAAATGAACACTTATTTATCATGATTTAATCTATTTTTCATAGATATAAGTAAAATAAATCACAGAAAATCAATTGGATTTATATTTTTTGTGTTTTTTCTGTTGTCTTGTAAAATCCTATAAATTAGCTAAAATTTAATTCAGACCTGGCTGCCAACTCCTTAAAAAAAATAAATGACCGGTAAGGGTTAATAAAGTAAGCAATTTAAATTAGAACAATATATATATATATATATATATATACTAAATTGAGATTGTTTTTATTGGTCATTATTTTAATCCCTGTTGGTATTTTTCCTTTTATAAACTTGATTATTATTATTATTATTATTAAGTGCTTAATACAATCATAATAAGTCACCTAAATTGGTAAACAGATGAATTGTGTGATCAGCTACATAAAAAACAAGAAACTGGATTTATAAATATGAAAAATGGTCTTAGAAAAGAAAGGCACAAATAGTAAATTGTTATTTAGAATAGGACAGATTGGTCTTTTGTCACCCATCTTAATTTAATTAGTAGTCATTGCAGTACTTAATTATTTTTTTGGCTCTTTTGATTTTCATCTCAATTGGATTATAATGAAAATTTATAGTTTTTCAGAATTAACAATGTATTTTTGAGAACTACAAATTAAATGTTGTAATTATTTCTGGACACTATTCTAAAAAGTAGAGAAGCACACACACACACACACACACACATATGTATATATAGATAGATCTAGCTGTGAAACATAAAAATCAAATTCATTTTTTTATCTCTTTTAGGGATTTAGCTTATAATACTCTTACTGTGATTAGACAAGGATCTTTTATTCAGCTCTCAAGCCTTCAAAAACTGTAAGTAACACTTGCATTTTACTTTTTAATTTTTTTTTAAATACATTTAATTGGTATGTAAATTGAAAGAGCACTCATTATTCAATTAAAAAACATCTTTTGTTAACTCCTTACTGTCTTTCTTTATAGAGGACATTAGTGCTACAGGCAATTAAATGTGCATAAAAAAAATAATTGAAATTTATTATTTTACTGGATATAAGAATTAGTAAGTAATACAATATGCTTTCGGTAAAATATTACTTGACACAATATTACTTGACACACAGTAAAATATTACTTGACACACGCTTTATATAGATCTAAGTTTTAAAAAAATTGAAGCCAAAACTATGTATGAAATCTAAATATATTTGTTTCAATATTTATATAATGATTTAAATAAACATTTCTCCTTAATTTGTATCATACTTCAATCCTAGTTCTCTATAATATAAACCATCTATTAAGTAGTCATTTATAAACAATGCAATATGTGCACACAATTCTTAACACTAAATCAGTTTTGATTTAATCTGTGGATTTTTTACAAATAAAGTAAATTGTAGCATGTCTTGCTTACATTTAGTTTCAACAGAAAAGTATAACCTCATTAGTTCGCATAAGTTATTAAGCAGCCGTTCAAAAGAGAATTAATGAAAATAGTAGATCTACATCTATTACCATTAGCATATTTTCTCTGAGGAAAAAAAACAACGTTGGTAGATCGGAGGGGAGGGGCCAGGCATGCTCCCTAGGAACGAAGGTATCTTCCCTTTGAAGTTTTATTTGTATTTGAATCGTAGTAGTGACTCCTATCTCTCTCTCTTTCTCTCTCCCCCCCCCCCCTCTCCTACTGATCACACTGTGTTCTAAACATCTTGGCAACGCAGAGAGAAAACAAAGCACAAATACACTCAGAACTAAAACGTAGGTAGAGACAGTGTTGTCGATTGCGCTGGTTTTACCAGTACATCATCCAACAAGAAAATAAACAACAAAAGTCTTGGACCTAGTGAAACCTGCGATCACATATTTATCGATTGGACATGTACATTATATATGTATGTGCCTCCCCCCCCCCCCTTTTTTTTTTTTTTTGTAAACAGCATCGCTACAAGTAAATATTTGTAGGTACATTTTTTTTCTACTCTTTTTTTTTTTTTTTGTATTTGCACAACTTTATGGTCAGGTCGTCTTCGTTGTTAACTATTAAATAATATTCTATAGTTGTGAGCTTCTCCACCTTCCAAAAAAAAAATCAAACCTAGATGTGTGCACCATGTTGTCTATAGTTGATAACTATCTGTCTTGCTAGATAACCAACATTACAACTTAGTAGCGTCTGGTTTAAAAATAAAGGGGGGGGGGGTAAACAGTCGTAAATTAAGGTTATTTGCGATATAATGTTTTGTTTGGACTGCAACCCCCGCTCTCTTGTTTTGTTGTATCCATATTCACTGAACAACTTTCATTAAGAATTCGATCTACCGTTGTTGTTGACTTAAATATAAGGCAACGCCCGGGGATGAAGAGTTCTGGAAAATCCGGACTTCATATCACTTGTAGGGCCCCCCCTCCCCCCGCCCCTTCTACTCTGGACGTACTATTACCTTGACTCAAGTCTTTACCCATTTTCAATTTTCGGCATACAAGTTTCCCAGCAACTTATTGGCGTTAAAGTCGTCCTGTCATTCAACTGAAGACACTGAAGAACATACAAAATTGTGTTCTTTTTCCTCCTCCTTTTAAAGAGCTGCTCCCCTGCTCGGAGAAACCTTGGCTTGTAAATCCAGAGTTTCTATTGTAGACCCGGCCTCATTAGGTGATTCACGTACACCCCACTGGGCCCCCCGGTACCACATTGCGTGATTCAAAACCTAGACCTACGTAGTAGCCGAACCTAAAAACAAATACAGATTTAGAACTGCGAGCTGGCAACACCGGTGGTGGTATGTAAGTTTGTTAATTACCCTTAAAATGAAAAGTTTCCTTTGAGAGGTTCCGAGATGAGGTCCGCTGTGAGTTGACTAGCAGAGTTACTTAGACTTGGAGCGCTGCCTACCTGGATTGAGGAGTCTGATGGACTAGAAACATATGTTTACAACACTCACATATTATTTTACTCTGTGTGTGTGTGTGTGTTTAATATATATTTATACAATTTCCTACACAATGGTAATAGGCATATAACCCGAATTTCTCGGGTAAATGTGAACAAAAGGTAAACATATCCTGTATATGAAGGGCAGAATTGTGATCTTTAAAAAAAAAATTGGGGTTTTTCCTCTCTAATTTTGTTGAGTAGTTCTCTAAACACAAAACATTGCGGGTTAAAAAAGATGATTATTGTATTGTATTGTATTCTCCCCTCTTTTCAGGGTTTCATCGGGTCCAAAAACAAAAGCCTAAAAAAAAATATAATAAAAAAAACTGGATGAACACCAATACAGAAAACCGCTCTAACAATTTTCCTAGACATTTGACTGTTCATGTATATCTTGTTGACAAGAATTACTAGCTAATTAAAAGTACACTGGTTTGACTGTTACGGTTTTTAAAAGTATACTAAAAATAAAATAAAATTTAAATTTGGTCTAGCGGTCTAAACAGTCTATACTTCATACTTCACCGGTATTCTCGCATATATTCATCAAAGATGTAAATAAATTAATGTACCGTCTGGATACACAGGTCTATCATTAGAATTGTTTGCCTCTTCAGTTTATGTTTAGTTGTTATCACTTTGACCCTTTCTCTACTGGTTGAGACTTTTTTCTTTTCGGTTAACTGTTTCGACCTATCCTAGACTAATGCTGGTGTGCATTGAACAAGCCTCCCTATTTGCACGTGAACAGAAAAGTGTGTAATGTAGCAGAAACAGGCAGACTTCAATAAGTTTAGGAAGTGTAACACACTCACTACCTCGTGATTGCATTAGATAGGTCTCTAGCAAATGTTGCGCTATAAAAGATTTTTTTTTGCTTGGAAATTATTCAAAGCTATAAAGAGAAACCATTCTTATGTTACCATATTTTCTAGTTTCTCCAAACGTGAACTGACAATCTCTTTGATGACTGTATACAGCCTCTCTTTCCACCTCTCTCTCTCTCTCACACACACATCTCCAACATGTGATTTGTCTTCAAACGTCCTGTCTAAGCAGCTACTTTGTAACGAACGCCCGGCCTCGCTTCACAGACTAAATACTTGGAAATTGGCCGCCTTTGAAAGAAAATGCTTTATCTTTGTGGTAGACAAGATTTAATTGTGTTCTCATGTATGCCGATAAACAAGCCAAATTTTGTCGGGCAATGTCTTGTATCTTCTACCTTGGGATAGTATCTTCTCAAGTAGCCAAGCATTATAATACTCAATCTTCTTATGTCCCGAATGTAATTAAAAAAAAGGTCAAAGATTGAACTCCACATCCTTCTTCGTGTATATAGACAAAGAAAAGGGGATTATGTAAGAAAAGCGACCGTACTAAATTTTAAAGCTGATTTTTAAATGTACATACATTTTGACATTTTGTTTTATGCGAGTGTAATTATATATTGCCGTAGGAACTTTCTTTCTTAAGGTTTCATTTAATTCGATACACTTCTTATTTGAGGTCGTTAGAATGTCAAGATACACACACACACACATGGCTTTGCAGGGGACTAGAATGTTGAAATAAACTAGTTGTGAGTTTCTTTAAGGTCATAACATAATAATTCTAGTCTCTTATCTTCTTATATAAGACAGACGTTACTTCAAAAAAAAAAAAAAGATGATTACTTCTCACCTAGATGTTCTCGCCATATCGAGCCCTAAATTCAACATGCTTTTATTGGATACACGAGTAAAGAAAACACGATTTTTTCTGTTTTATTATTTTGTTTTCTCCTCTTCGCTCTAACACTCGTCTGTTGAGAGCCACATTACCAGCTCTGCTTTGCACCAATATTCACCCTTTGAGTATGCTCAAGGGAACCTACCGAGTCAGGAACATGTTTTCTCTTGGATGCGCTGCGTTCTTGACGCAATTCTTACATCGGGGTGATTGGATTCCTACATGGTATGGAAATTGTTGGCCCTTCTAGCCCACAGATATGTATTCACAGATAAGTCTTTGAATGAAAGCCAGATTCATCTTGATACGAATTCCCTAAAATATTATTCCAATTTGTTTCAATAAAAAGTTGCCTTGGTTGAAGAGCGAGTAGTCATTTAATGTTTATAATCGGTAAAAAAAAAAACTTGATGACATGGGTCAAAGGCTGTACAAAACTCTGTTACTGGTTACAATATGAAATCTACACATTTCATTAGCATTCGTTTTTTTAAAACTACAGACTGATTGATTATATACAACATATCAATATGGAATACATTAATACAAAAATATGATTGCGTGTTTTGAAACTATAGTTATATTATATGTTTGTTGGTGTTATCCATGATGGCCTAACAAGACAATCGATGGTCTCTATCTTCGGGCTAGATTCCAGACAAACGTCACACGTTTCTGACACGTCTCTCTTTTTCCTTTTTTTATTTTGAATGTTTACATTAGCTTCGAGTTGCTCTTGAACAAGTTTGAGACATGGCGGTACTTCCTGTGTGCGAGGTGTGGACCTGTGTCCATGCAGCCAGGGAATCAGAAACACTCGCTGTCTCATCCAGGTGGGGAAAAAACAAATGCTGTGAAGGGGGAGGGGATGGTAGCCTACACACACACACACTCACACATATAACTCAAAGTACAGTTAGTAGAGCGCGCAGCTCCAGATTGAGGCTAGGTAGTTTAGCCTACGGAAATTTGATATTCTGTATATTGGTAAAGATGGGATCTCTTGGAGCTTCAACGTATGACTCCAATCTGACATGGTAGGTGGTGTGTAGCTTGGGCCGCAGTGGGAGACCTTCATTGAGTGCACTTTATTTCCTCGCTTCTAGCTTTGAAGAATAGATTGGACTGCAGGAATAGTATCAATTGCTTTTGATCAAAGTGAAATACGCATTGATTTCTTTTTCATCTACAGAACACTATATGTGTATGTTTTTATCATAGGATATTGAATCAAGAAAAGCAATTTTCAATTCCTCTTATCCGCTTGCAAAGTCTACATGGGTAAAAAAATAATAATAAAAAAAAAAAAAAAAAAAAACCGGTTGAGATCTGGAAAGCGGCCTTAACGATTTTCCTAAAAATTTGACATTTTATGTATATTCTTGGGGGAACTCCCCCCCCCCCCCCAGCTGATTGGCAACATGGACAATTCTGGTATGACCCAAACATTTCAAAATATAATCCTCTTCAAATTAAATTTGACTTGTGTCTTTATTTTGAACGCTAGTACATCAGCGGGTATTATAAAATACATCAAGAACATTTTGCGCATTTATGTAGAATTCATTATCTGGGCTGATAGAATGAATTGGTGACATTATACATGTCTTATACAGTTTATTAATACACACTATCAATTCGGTATTCTTGTCTAGACTACTGTCTGGTGGCACTGTCTTGTAATTTATTTTTTTTTAAGTTTGAAAAAATGGCAATGTTAAAAAAAAATTCTCATTCATTAGATATAAAGAGCAAAAGTCATCGCTTTTAACAGTAACATTTATTACTGGATATGTCAATGTTAACTGTCGCTTGTTTTTTTTTTTTTTTTAAAGACATTTGTAGATCTAGAATTAACCAGCAAACTTAATGGAATATGTTCTAAAGAAAAAATTAAACGTGACAGGCATCCAATAGATAACGACACTAACCTCTATTAACCCATAATGCCAATTGTGTGGATAATGATATAGTGTACGACGTTACACGTTTGACCATGAACGTAATCGAAGTTTCATGGCTTCCTTTATCAGAGAAGAAAATTGAATGGATATAATCCTGATGTAATCCTGGTTGTATAGAAGCATTGTACTATTTGATTGCAAACGCGAACTCCAGCTGTGCTTATTTGAGGTCGTTAATCCAGCATTCAACCGACGTGCCCAGGTTGAACTCGACTCGGCATATAGGCTAATGCTATCTAAAGGAACAGCAAAAAATCGGAGGAAAAACAAATATACATTACACTACGTCAGAAGTCAGTGTGAGGGAGGTAGAGCTCATAGCTTTCGAGAAATATTTGATAACATATAGGGTCCATAATATATCGCAGAATGTTTTGATACAAGTTTGCTATCTTGGATTTGCTCTTCGAATTGCTAAGTTTTTCTTTACAGGACGCTGCGGCGGGGGTCGGGGAAAGTGCTTTACAAGTAGCAGACATAAATCACATGTCCAGAATAATTTCCAACGTTACGGGTTAAAAGTCCAACCAGTAAAGGGGGTCTAGTATGAATCTTCAAGTGGAATCAATTTACTGAGTCCTCTAAACCGAATCTTTTTGGGGAGAGTGAAAGTGGTTGATATTTGTGCTGGCTACACACCACGTTCTGCTGTCCACACATGAGATTGCCGTCACCTGTCTCGTAGTTGCCCTGTACTTATCGAAGGCATGTATCTCTATAGAGACCAACAACTTGTACAGAATACTTTAAATTTCCTCTCTAACCAAGTTTGCAGTGTATGTGACTTTTTGTTGCTGTTGCACACTGCTGGATAGTTATTGAAAGATCCTATATCCCTTGTCTTTACTGACTTGCTATTGTAGATTGTGGTCATGATCATGAATGTACAGTACGTACATGAAGTAAATTGTTAAAGCTTTCTTCCTGATAGTTTTGTTCAGTGCATTTGTCTTCTTAGATTCGATTTTTCTCCCACACCAATTACTTAGCACACTATTGTCGCTTGTTGTAGGCAACTTGTTTTCTGCACTATTGAAGCTACTTACCTAAGTCTTACATTTGGGAACTGTTTTGAATGTGATCTGTGATGTGATTTGTTGAAAGATTGTCGATATGGAGATAAAGATGGAGACAAGATGTCCGGAGATAAAGTTGATGTTCACGTGGATAGTAAATCTATATTCAATGTCAAGCGTTAACGACAAAACGCACGACACTTGTGACACTGACTCTCATGACAGAACAAACCCTGAACTTACATTAGAAAAAAATACATGCGTCTAAGTCTCTACTGACTCGATCAACGATCATTAGAAATCCTTCGTGTATGCTTGTATGAAAGAAGTGTTGCTGTTTATACATCGGGAGAAGATATCCGTATAATGAATACATTCAACCTACGGAACTTCAATGGCGTCGTGTTCTACATGACTGGGCTCTTAATAAGTGTTTCCCATTTAGTCCGATCGTATTCACACTGTCTTTTAAACGTCTAAATATCGTGGGAGGGGGGAAGGTTCTTTGCTGCAAAGAAAAGAAATATGCCATATGAGTGAACAGCTTTTCTCGCCCCATGGTGGGCCCTAATACACTGCTACTGCAGCGATGAAAGTTACCTTTGTGCACGCTAATGCCCCGTGTTACCGTGAATGTTGTTAATGATCTGTGTGTAGAGATAAGTACCACCGAATTTGTACATCGGTGGACTCAGGTGCAGTCTCCGTTCTGGAGGAGGGGCGGGTGCGTGTTGTTCCTGTTCTTTCACTTTGTCCTTCTTTCTTTTGTGTTTATGTTTTGATCCCTTGATGTCGACTGTTGTTGTTTTGTATTTACCTGCTGCACCCTCCCCTCTCGTCATCCAGTGCATCCCCCCTCCCCGAGTTACTTGAGCGTCATAACATTATCTTTTAGTTTGTTGAAAGCTGGCCATTGTTTAGAAAATGGCGAACTGCAATCGTGAGATTACTCGCACGCAACCTTCAAGAACAATGTGCCACAGTGTCTCAATGCTAGAGCTAGGTCACTGTCTCTCTGTTTAGATTGAAAGACTAGGGAAATACTCCTTCCTTACAGTGGAATGACATTACTGAACAGATTTGTGTTTGTACCTTGTCTGGAGACACATTTGCCCTAATGACACATTCTCAGCACTGTCAGTGTCACTCAATGCTCAGTAAAACCTTTCCCCACCCCCACATTTTCACCATAGTAATCTGGGAATAAATGCAACAGTTAACTTTGACATATCTAGTAATGAATGCAACAGTTTGCTTGGCAGTGTACTGCTTGTAGATTTTAGAGACTACAGCACCAAGAAATTATATATTTTTTTTGACTAGAATAAACTGCTTTCAAGATTCCCAAAACAAAAACCTTTCCTAAATCAAGTCTATTGCTGGGGAGCCGCTTTCAAGATCTCAGAATACACCACTGAGTGCATCGGGTACGCCTGATAAGTAGGGGAACAAGCGCGTTGTCTCATCTTTAGTAATCTCCTGCAAGTCTACAACAGCCTTCTGTATGAGTAACTTTAGTCAATTGAACATCAGTTCTTGTGAAGGTGGCAGCTTTTTAGTTTCGTTTGTTTTTTAACCATGGTTTTTATATTTATGTCTCAGGTCCTGTGTATGTATAGTTTTGTTTGTTTGATGTGATAGTTCAGCCAACCATTTAACAATGTATTGAGAAAATAAAAAAATAACGAACAAAAGTAAAAAGTACAATTCATAAATTAAATTCTTCCAGTGTGTGCTAGCCATGCATGCATTTGTTCAAAACAATCGACTGTGACATGTAATATCCACACCCACGCGGGAGCCCTCAAACTGTTGTTAATATAGCAATGTCCCTTCGCTTAATAAGAAATCCGCTTCGAACTGAAACTAAGTACCTTGTAGCATAAAAGGAAGCGGGCAGTGTGTCGAGGGTGTTTTTTGTCCTCGTACAAGGAATACCCCCCAACTCTCTCTCAGGTACCATTGTCTCCTATCGTGCAAGATTCTGCCTGAATGTGATCTACCCTTTCCTCGTCTTCTCTGCAGTTGCGGCATCATGAATCGACATTCTGCCCGAAACGCCTCATGTACTATCTTATTGGAGAGTGACCTACTCTGAACTGTGTCTACAAAGCTCTTTTATGACTGCAGGCCATCCAACCAGATTGTTTCCCGTCTTTTCAACAGTTGATTTTGTCCATTGCCTCTTGAATCTAACAGTAAATGATCCATACTATCGGCCAGTCTTTCTTATTCTGGGAATCCCAGATTGTAGCAACTCTATAGTTCGTCCATCGTGGTTCGATGATGACCACTTTGTCATCCAGGGGGATGAGGGCTTTGCACTGGGGTTTTATGCCTCCTCATGTGGCTGGTGAGACATGTGAGCCCGGAATGTTCGGCCGCACACTGGGCAGGTTATTCCAGCTGGAGCTAGTGTTGTTTGCCTTGCTTTTCTTCTCTGGCGTTTTTCTTCTGCCAGCGTTGTTCTCTTTTCCTCAGCAGCCTGTGCGCCAGTTTTCACAGCGCGACGCCATGATGCTCTGTCATGTGCCTCTGTCTCCCAGGTGCTTGGGTCTTATAGGAGCTCTAATAGGTGTTCGGTTACCTGGAGCATCGGTTCATTGTGCTCGTCACATTTAGTTGCATTTCTTGTAGTCAACCTTTTCTTGTCTTTGCTGAACTGTTTTCCTCTCTCGGAATTTGGGCACCTAGCATGCTGTTTTACACCTTGGGTACTTTGGAAGGAAAGTATTAAGACACGTGGAAGTAGTTCATGGTTCAGGTGACGCAGTGATGAACCAGACCTTAATGAACGCACTGGTATGCTTTTAAGCCGAGCACGCCTTCCTTTGTGTGTGTTCGCTCATAAAAAGTGGGGCGGTGGTATGAAAACAACTCACGTTTCAGGTGGAATCATTGCATCAAGCAATGTCATGACTTTGAGCTCACGAAGTTCTGTTTGTATACACTGTATTTAAATAGAAACTACACCTTTCTTGGGTGGTAAAATTAATTTCAGGATTCATTAAAGATTTTAAGTGTTTTCTTAGGATGTTACTGAATGGTACATGTCAGTGATGCCCAACCTAATTTGACCCGCGGGCCGTTTTAATGCTCAACACTCGTCTCGCGGGCCACATAACAGAAAAGTTACAAAAACGAATTGAAATTGTTCTTAAATTATTTTGGTAGAAACCTGAGGATTTGATACTTAATTAATTGGTTATTGAACAATTATATTTTTTAACGGGTCAGAGGGTATCGTTATTTCTCTACTTAAAATGTGAGCAACAGTGTAGGTATCCAACGACTCATTTTTGTGTCTCTTTCTTTGGTAAATATTCCCATCAATCCTCCAATATCTAGGCGTAGGATAACATCTTTTATTCGCTACTCAAACCAAGAATGCCGCCATATTTATTTTATAATGCCGTTTTTATGCTGTTGTCTTATTAAACAGCCACATTTTCTTTATAAAAGAAATATCTTAGCTTATTATCATGTTCTACACACAAAAAGGTAAAGGTAGAATCACTTTTCGTGGTAGATTCTACATACATAGTGCTATCTCATAAACACACAAATATTAAAGATCATTAGACAAATTCATCAGGGAAAAGTAAAGGCTCAAACGTAGATACTTTTTTTTTTTTTTTAACTTTTTTTGTTTGGAAGTTTCTACACTTTGTTTCGGCCTATCGGCAGGCCGGATGGAATCATGTCGCGGGCCACATCCACGTTCGCCGTCCGTATTTTAGGCATCACTGGTCCATGTTGTTTGATGGGTTTAAAATGCGCTCCAGTCAAAGACACTATGGTTCTAACTAAAAGGTCACTGAGATCATTGTGTCAAACGACCTTTTGTGTGTGTGTGTGTTAAAAAAACGAGACTATATATCTCAAACTGGAAGAAAAATTAGAGACACTTCCTTAGATTAGACAAACTTGAATCAGAACGTGAAGAAATCTCAAAACCTGACCAAACCTGACTAAACCTGATGTAATCCCTGACAACACGTGTTGGTATACGTTGAATTAGTCCTCTTGGGGAGGTTTGAGTTATGAATAAACAAGTGTTGTTTTTTTAATGCAACCCCCCCCCTTTTTTTTTTTCAACTTCACAGATTTATTAGTGTTGGTCTAAATCTATTACAAATTTTATTACATTACTGATCCAAACTAATTGATACAATTACTCTTTTTTTTTATTATTATTATTATAGCTTTTATATAGCGCTACTTTCATGCTTATAGCATGCTCAGAGCGCTTTGGTCCAATCTCATTTGTGGACCAGTGGGGGGGAGGGGGTATCTAGGAGTTGGTTTCCCGTGCTGCCTTTGGGCGCTCAGTAAACACAACTCTGCCCGAGTCGAACCTCGGGCCCCCTTCTAGGTAGCCAAGCAAGCCAAGATCAAGCCGCACTTGGCCTCTCGACCACGCTTCCCACGCATACTCTTAATTGTATGTGCTGTTTTTAGCGGCCCCCGAAAGGGGAAAAAGACGCTGGTAGTTTTCTATATATGTCTTCCGCCCGTCCCGTTTAGATCTCGTAAACTAGAAAAGAGAGTGAAAATCCGACACCATAATATTTTAGACCATTCAAAGTTTTGATGCAACGACTACTTTTTTTTTTCTGAAAGCGAAAAATCTAATTTTTTAAATCACTTATGCAAGCAGTTTTTTTTTCAAATACATTTGTATTGCTAAGTTATGTAAGTTCACTCATACTAACTACTACATTTACACAAAAAAAGTTTTCTTTTTTTTCTTTTTAAAGAGAAAAAATCTATTTAGCATGCATATAAATTGGACATAACTTAAAACAACAATTAATTATTAGTTTTTCATATTATCGCGTAAACTGCAGTACTCCATCACAGAAATAGTACACTTAACTATTTTTTTTTTTTACGGAAATGTTTTTTTCGTGAGGAATAAGAGATTGACCATTTACAAAACAATTAGATCCATTAGATATTCATTATAAGATATCAGTTAGGCCAGGTTCACATCTAACTTCACATTCACTTTCACTTATCCTTTGTTCTGCTGGACCGTTCGGGCACCACACAACCTTATTTCTCCATTCTTCGCTGTCATTTGTCTTTGATAGAATTTCATTCTGATATTCTTTCTGAAAATATTGAAACCTGCCTTTTTACCTACCTGGGTGGGCCAGTTCGGGGGCCGATTTTGAGTTTGTTTCCACAGTATTCCACACATACTGTCTTTGTATCCTTTTTTTTTATTTATATTTTTTTATTTTTCTTGTTTTATTGATAGTTTGTATTTCATAGCTTCTCATATACACACTTAAAATGTGTCTGTACATTTTATTTACCTAAAGACACGCCATATACTTCTGTATAACAATTACTATAGAAAAAAAATGATACTTGAAATGAGTTTCTATACTATAGAAACTCATTTCAAGTATCATTTTTTTTACCTACATGGGTCGCCTACAAGTTGGTGTAACGATTACAAACCACCTTTGTTATCTTATCGATATTGATCTCAGAATTGTCTAGCATCCATTAACATGTCCACACAAAAGAGGCTGTTTACATTTGTTTTCTGTACTGTAAAGTCACTATTGGTTTTGTGTCCGTCCGTCTGTCTGGATTTGCTCATCATAAATGAAACCGTTACATTTGGCCATTCGAGAGCGAACCCTTTTGTGTCTAGGTGAGATTTTACACCAGGGAGATACACTGTTTTATCTTGTGTAGCATTATGTATCTACAGTTTTGGGAATCAATCTGTTCCATCTGCCTGTCTGCATGTCAAACACTGCTCATGTTGCTTGTATTCAGGCAATCATCACAGCAGTAATAATGAAACTTGAGACTATGAAGATGCAATGCAGGGAATATAAAAACGAAAAGTGAAATTGAAATCTGATTTTACAATCATGTTCGTTGTGCTAAAAAAATAATCAAAACCTGACTCTGTACCTGCAGTGTTCAACAGAGCCACAAGGCATAAACTTCTTTTTTTCTTCCTTTCTTTCTTCTCCCTCGCTCTCTCTCTC
>JADKLZ010000003.1:26600786-26611471 GCA_021533235.1 Biomphalaria straminea
CCCCCCCCCCAATTTTTAGTACTTCAAGACCACTTTTAGTAATCCATCCTTTTACTGATTAAAAAAGATGTGTATTTGTGTAATAAAAATAAAAAGTATTGTGTAACGCTATGGCTTTTATGCAATGTAGTAAGTTAGTGAATGAAAGGAACTAAAAACTCACATTGAGATGAAAGTCTAAACATTTCTCACCAGTAAAGCCTCCAGACACTCTAAGTAACTTTTTGTAACCTTTATTTCTGTCATTTTTCTTTTTGCCAGAAACTTAAGCAGTAACCATATAACCTACATAGAACATGGAGCATTTGATGGATTGCAAAGTCTTAAAAAATTGTAAGTTTAGGAAATATGGTACTATATATTTGATTTGATGTATGAAGAAATGATTTTAAAAAAAATGCTCCTTATTTGCACTGTCAGCTCATGAAACAGGAAAAGGGATAGACACAACATACCTTTTTTTTTTATCTGCAGGGATTTATCCAACAATGCAATTGGAGCTCTCAACAGTAACATGTTCACTGGGTTACCAAAGCTGGAGAAACTGTAAGCTTTTTTCACTTGATTTTTTAATGTCTACAAAGCAATTTTTTTTCTCTGACCACTGATAGTGTTCACTGATTTTTTTTCCCCTGACCACTGATAGTGTTCACTGATTTCTTTTCTCTGACCACTGATAGTGTTCACTGATTTTTTTTTCCTGACCACTGATAGTGTTCACTGATTTGTTTTTTCCTGACCACTGATAGTGTTCACTGATTTTTTTTCCCTCTGACCACTGATAGTGTTCACTGATTTTTTTTCTTTGATCACTGAAAGTGTTTACTGATTTTTTTTTCTCTGACCACTGATAGTGTTCACTGATTTTTTTTTTCTCTGACCTCTGATAGTGTTCACTGATTTTTTTTCTCTGACCACTGATAGTGTTCACTGATTTTTTTCTCTGACCACTGATAGTGTTCAGTGATTTCTTTTTACTTTATTGTAAATCTAGAATTTATTCAATTTCACTTAACAGTTACTCTTTTCTTATTTTGAATTTATTATATTTTTCTGTAAGAAAAATCAAATTAAAAAAAAACATGTTTTGTCTTTTGTCAGATTTTTGTCATCAAATAGAATTTCGGTTATACCTGATGGAACATTCAGTGATCTCAGGTCAATGAAACGAATGTAAGATTTTTTTACTTTTAAAAATTGCTATTGATTGTTACCCTATCATTTTCAATATAAAAAAAGACATATTGATCTCTAACTTTTTGTTTCATATTATTTTTGTCCTGTTAAAGTGAGTTCAGTTCCGAATTTCTTCGATGTGATTGTAATCTGAAATGGATTCTTAAGTGGGCAAAGCAGCAACATGTACGCATTCCAGGCTCGACTGTCTGTGCTCTTCCAGTTGAAATGAGAGGACGTCCTTTATCCAGGTTAAAACAGGGAGACCTCCACTGCGGTAAATAATAATCTTACTGGTTAATTAGTGAAACTGTTAACATTTATGGTCATCAATGGAAAATGGTGCTTGCATTTAATGGCAGATGCAATAGAGTAACAAAACAAGCCAATAGAAAAACACACTAAAATCATTAACATGTTGCTTCAATATGAACATTGTAGATTATTGAAAGTAATAGTAAGTTTGGTATCACTTAAACAAGCTGACCTACATCTTTACTACTGATGCACATGTGTGTAGTGACTGTTGTCCTATAAAGTGTAGTTTTTTTTAAAAAATAGTAATAAAAGTAAAAACAGCTAAGTCTTATTTCACACATGATCAGGACCAGCATCACTTGCACCTTTTTGTCTCCATGAGAATATGATGGTGCATCACCCAAAGATGGTGGTTGATCTGGGGAAAATATTTTTGGCAGATTCTTTGTATCCTTTGAGTCACACCTGTATTCTCTGTTGCATTTTTGGGAATTGATAATGATGCCTTAAGAACCTGACTTGTACAGTTCTAGCAGACATCTGAAACAAATAAGAGGGATAGATGACTAGGGCACTCTTTGGAAAGTTTTTACTGCTGCAACCATTTAGCTTTGCCTCAAGAATAAAAAATATTGTTTAAGTATTGTATGTGTATATGTTTATGTTTTATTTGATATGTTATTTTCAACATCTAAATAATTTAAAGATTTTATTAGATTATTTTATCTCCTTTTTTGTTCATAGATCACAACCTACAGCTTCATATATTTGAAATTCGACCCTCTGAAAGTCAGTTGGTTTTCATAGGAGACAAGCTTCCATTTGAGTGCCATGCATCAGTGACATCACAAGACAAAATGAATATATCCTGGTATCGTGGGGACCGAATAGTGACCTCCAATAAAACCCTGGGTATCTATGTGAACACCTCACACAATCATGACCACACCATCACCAATCACAGGCTGGTAGTGGACAGCTTGGAACCATCTCATGCTGGAGATTGGAGCTGTGTTGTGTCATCAGATAAAGGAAATTTGACTAAGACAGTATGTATAGATTTTATCATTGTGGAAAGATGGCTTACTAATTATGTAATGATTTTTATTCTTTTTCATTTCCTTTTCCACTTGAAAAATCTCATGTGGCTAAAGAGGCTTGTTGCAGAGTCACATGAGTACTGCCTGTTTCCTGCTTCTGTGTTTCTGTGATCCAGAACTAATTGTTATTTTTATTTGTAGGTTCATGTCGAAGTAAGAGCCCCTGAAGTAGGTCTAGAATGCCCATTGGTAACCAATCGAACATCTAAAGGTGTTTACGTGTGGCAAGAGTCTATGGCAGGTCTGACTGTGACTCAGCCTTGTCAGAGAGGAGACAAAGGAGCTGTGGCAACACACAAATGTGAAGTTGATGGACGGTGGAGAAATTTGAATGTTTCTTCTTGCAGCTTTATTAAAAACATCACACGTCGGCTATCCAAATTTGCCAAAGTAGGAATAAAGTTGTAAAATCTAAATTCTTCATCTTTGTTCAGTCATTCTGATTTCTTTTTTTTTTTTTCCTTCTAAGTGTGGGTCTCTCAAATGTAGAGTCTGTGTAGTAAAACAAACATTTATAAAGAAAATCTGAAAATGAATAGTATCAAAGTCCAGTTCTCTTCAAGAAGATTTAGCAGCCAATGTAAAGGATGGGACCAAACTGATTTCTTCTTAAGTTTTTTTTATTATCCATTATAGGTGTCTTAATGATGTCTTTAATCAATGCAAATCCTGGTCTCCATCTAGAGTTGAACTCAAAACCTTCATTTCAGCAAACTACTTACCTCAAAGTGGTTTGATTAAAGATCATGAAAAATGATTTGTTCAGCTGATTCAAAAAAAACATTCCATTTTTTCCCTAACAAACATCAATTAGAGATAACTTTACGAAAGAACTTTTTTGTCTATGTTGTTGCTTTATTTATTTTTTTATTGAAAGTATTTCATTTACCTATTATCATTGTTTTTGGAATTTGAAAATGCAAGAATTGGACAAAAATTGAATTTATGTTTAATTTAGCTGGACATTGCTACCAGTGATATAACTACAGTTACAAATGGAATCAATAAAGCCTTAATGATGATTGATGACTCTAAAGAAGCTTTGGACTCCTTTGATGTGTTTTATTTGGCCAAAATAAGTTCTAATTTACTGCCTCATGCTGCATCTGACCCCATGGTTTGTATTTTGACACAAGAATTTAAATATTAGTTTAAAACTTTAGTAAGTAAATATGGCTTTGTTTTTTTTATACCTAATATATTTATGCCTAAAGATATTTACAAATATTGTAAAAACAAAAGACACATAAATAATTTTTCATGATACAATCAATATAGTAGATTAAATTGTTCATGGCAAATCTGGTGTTTTAAGAAATATGCATACAGTATTTTAACCAGAAAATACTTTGTATGTTTCATTGCTATTCAAATGTTCAAATTTAAATTTGCTAAGCTAATTGATTGAAGGTAGACTGGATCTATTTCTCTAGGTATCCAGTCTTGTGTTGAACATGGTCAGTAATGTGAGTATCCTCCCTCCAGAGGTTATTGACATGGCCCAATTTGAGAGCAGGGCACCAGCAAGGTAAGATGAACTTTTCACATTTTCTGCCTCTGTTGAGATTATTCATTATGCATGTGCTGTGAATCTATCTAGAGATTGTCTAGGTTGCATAATTGAATATTGATAACTGTATAAAGGGGATGACTTTTTAAAAGAACAAAGACAGTTTTTGAATCATGAATTTGTTTTTTAGTCTCTAGTTTCATTTGCTGTGTAACTTGACACTTCTAAAATATTTATCAGTAACTTATTTCAGTATGGGAAATATTTCGAAACTAAAACAATTATCTATCTACAATCTTCTTTATGTAAATATCCATTCATTTAAATGTTAAATCTTTCATGTATTTTTTTAGAATGGTGAAAATGTTGGAACAGTTGAGTGACCAGGTGAAAATGAACACAGCTGTTGAATGGACCAAAGTTTCAGACAACATACTGGTTGTTGTATTTAATAGAAAACATGTCCTACAGAATGGGCTGTCGTGTGGCCTCCAGGAGCCTTTGCATTATGGATTTACAAGTTCCAGCTTATTGTGTGGAAATGTTTCTTTTAGTGTAAGTTTTAAATAATTGATTTTCTCTTCTACTTTTACAAAATATAATGTTTATTTCATTACTTGTTGCATTCAGTTATAACAAAACTACATCTAAATTGATCAAACTTGCCTTTAGTTTTGAATCATCAAATCAAATAGAATTACTATTTTGTTGATTTTTGGACAGATAATATTAAGCATATATTTTTTTCTTTTATATAGTTACAAATCAATGTTTCTTCGATTGATATCTTTAGTAATGAATTTCTTTCCTCAAAACTAACATTTATCAAATCTTGTTACAGAAATTTGGAGTACACATTCACATACCAGATCAATTCAGCAAGAAGTTACAGACCAGTGCTCCACAAACTACATCACTGACTACAACAGGACTTCCTGTCAACAATAATTTGACCTATAGTTTTGAAGGAGCTCTCAACAACACTGCCCTAGAAAATCTCACTGTCTTTCTGTTGCCATCATCCAATGTGTCCCTCTATGATCACCATGGACTGGCCAACTCAACCAACACTGACTCTGCAACAGTAGACAGCTCCACCACAGTTGCACCCCTCTTCTCCTTCCCTTTGAGTGCTTCCCAGTTAGGGGCCCTGAATATTTCTAGCAAATTTCTCTCCAGGTTTTCTAAGCCTTTAAATTTAACCTCACGGAATTTATTAAGCAGTTGGTCCACAAACTTGAATTTTTCCACCAAGCACTTGTTCCCTTTTGCCAACAATGTGAACAGTCCATCCATCTTTCCTCATGTCGTGTTTAAGGCCAATGTTTATATTATAATTTACAGAACTGGTAGACTCTTTCCAGTTATTCGTTCAGATTCATCAGATCCAGTGTTTAGAAAGGGACATTGGGTCATTGTGACACCAGTCATTGCTATATCATTAGGTAGGACTCATTTCAATATTGTTTTTAACAAAAATTGATAGAACTATGTCATGGAATTTTATTCTTTGTGTATTAAAATTTCTTAACCCCTAATCATGCAAGCTACCCTTTATTTGGAACATATTGTACAATTTTATAAAACATTATATTTGTGGGTGGACAATTTTATAAAACATATATTTAAACAAACCATTTTTTGACAATTTGCCCTAATTTTGCTTCTCCAAGGAGGAAGCTCCAGAAATTTGTCCCAGCCTGTTGTGATCACTTTTGAAATTACAGATACAAAGAAACCAATCAAGGCAGCATATTTTGATTTTGATTTTATTGGTGAGTTTCCACAACAACAATTTCCAGTATGAAATTTAAGTAACTTTGAAGAATTTGAAGAAACGTATGAATATGTAAAGTTTTTTAGCATAGAAAATTTTGAAATCTCATTGCATGCAATGAAATGTTGTCACCAACTCAAATGAAATCTATTTCTAGATGGCTATGGAGGCTGGAGAACTGATGGTTGTGAAATTGTACAAAGAAATGGAACCATCGTTGTTGTACATGTCTATCATCTTTCTAACTTTGCATTACTTCAGGTAAATAGTTAGGGACTAAATCTAATTGACATAGGTGTCTTCAATGTATGTTAACCAATATGAAATTCTGTCCCTGCCTATTTTAGACACATAATGTTATATATTATATTATATATAAAAGTCTAGTCTGTGTCTTCAAATTACAGAAACATAAACATTGCTGAATTGTGAGCTTATGGCTGGTAACTTCAATCTATGTTTTAATATCAAAATATTTCGCAAGTTTTTTTTAGGCCTATGATTTACATTTTTATTGGGACATTTTTTTCTTCAGGATCGTTCATTTGCATATAGATTAGCAGCATTTTCCATGGAGCCTGTAATTTATGTAGGCAGTGGTCTATGTATGTTGTGCATGATAGTCATTATCATCTCCTTTATGGCATGCTATAGGTAAGTACTTGGTGTTGGCTACTGTTTACATGGAAATAAACAAGTCCTCTAAGCTAGTGATAATGTTTTAATGATTTGTTTACTTAAGTAAATTCAAACTATCAGATGTATGTGTGTGTGTGGACTAAAATATTAGAGGGAATTTCTTTTCATTTAGAGCTAATGTTTATAGGTTTAGCACTGAGTAAAAAAAAAAAGTAAAGTTCCCCTTTCAAACCCTATGGTCTATAGGGCAGATGATGTAAAGGTCATCTGATTCTGTGGCCTACGGTTAACGAGGGTGTCATGTGGCCAGCACAACGACCAACCGCCTTTACTTGTCCCCAACTAATGTCAGGTACCCATTAGAGCTGGGTGGACTCAGAGGCGCCCAAGGATCCCGAAATAAAAATCCCAGCCTTCACCAGGATTCGAACCCGGGACCCCCGGTTCAGAAGCCAAGCGTTTTACCGCTCAGCCACCGCGCCTCCAGCACTGAGTAGCGAAAGATTTTAAAATGTGTATGTTCAGAGGCAGCATTTGTATTTGGGTATTAGATGGAGAGGTCTATGTAGGAGGCAAAGCAATAGTATTTTATCCTTTTGATGAGTGGCAACTAACAAGTCAAATATGTTTCAGTGTGGATAGATAGTAGCTGGATATAGAATTGACTTAAGAAAAATGGTGGAAGAGGGTGTCCCTTTTAGACTGATAATGGAGGGAGCAAAGAAAAGGTGTTTCATCTTTAAAGGCTATTAGAAATCAGCAGCCCAAAAAAAAAAAAATGGAGGGGGGGATGTTAAAATACAGCCATCCCATTGAAGAATGTAAAATAAAAAAAGTTTCTTTTTAAGTAATAACATAATTCAACTTTTAAATTTGTGAAGCATAAGTAGTAAATGTGTTTTTTGTGTGTGCTTTTCTACAGCTCTATTGGAATTCCCAAGAAAATCAAACATGCGGTTGTGAATATATGTATCAGTACACTGTTAATGATGGCAGCATTCATATTTGGAATAAATCGCACAGACTTTGAATTGCCCTGTCAAATAGCAGGCATTTGTATTCATTATCTGACACTATGTGCTGTTTTCTGGATTACAATTACATCAAAGTATGTATACTACTTTAGTTTCTTCTTACATGTCACAGTTAATCTATTGACAAATAAATAGAGTAAATCTTCTAAAACAGTTTGGTTGGAATTCTCAAGCAAGGAAAAGTCTCAAAATTTATAATGATTCTGATAACTAATTTTAGGGAAAGTAAATTTGAAATTTAATGTATATAATTATGTTGTTGTTGTGTGAAAACTTTTCAATTCCTTTAGTTTAACTTTTGTTTAGAAGGTGGCAGTTCAAAATAAACTTAAATTTCAATTTCATTGTGAAATGTTAACAGATTATTTAGACTAGAATTCCTCTACACCATCACTATTTTGTCTTGTGAGTGAGCTAGACATAAATCCCCCCCGCCAAATGATTACTTTGTTTTATTATTATTAATAAACATGTCATGGTTAATGCTAACAGTATGGAGGCAATGTTTTTTTAACAGTTGTGTTCTGAGGGGACAATATTTGTCAGGGAGTTTACTGAAAAACTGCATAACTTAAGTCCCCCCATTCAGATGTTGCAGATAGTGATAAAACAGTGTTATGCTTTTATTTAAAATATGTACGACACATCTGGATCTGCATAGCGACCAAAGCCACCGCACCAACTCTAAATCTTTTAACTTAAAGATGATGCCTTTTAATCATTATTATTATCATCATGTCTTTTTGAATTTATTAGTCTTAACTTGAATTAATTTTTCTACTTTTTATTGTGTTCCCCTTACAGCATCATTTATAAAAAGTTCGTCAAAGTAAATAAACCTGCTGAACCTCCGCCAGAGCTTGGACCTATGCCGTTGCCTCCTAAACCAATCTTACAGTTTTATTTTGTGGGTTATGGTGTGCCCCTGATCATATGTGGTATCACAGCAGCTGTCAACCTCAATTTTTATACTGGACACAAATAGTGAGTTCTTAGTAGCTTAAAATCAAAGTTAAGTTTTCAAATTAAAAATAAGTATTTCATAATAGAAGAAATTTAAGTATAAACTACTAATTCAATTTACACTCAAGATTCTAACTGCTATTCATTCGTTACATGGGAAATAACAGTTAAAATCAAATCATCTTTAAGTCAATCTCATACTTTGCCAGTCTAATTGAGGCTCTTGGACATAGGAACAGGTTAATGATAAAATGATAGTACCTATAGATAAATGCAAGTTGAATTTTTGTTGAACTATTTTGTCAAAACAATCATTTGGTATCTGCCAAAAACCAAGAATATGTGTATGCAACATTTTGTTTCTCTGCTATAATGTTTCCTTCAGATTTACACTTGGAATAATAAAAAGATTTTGGTAGATATTCATTACAATGAATAGACAATGAAAGATGATAAATTATTATAAAAAAAATGTTTGTGAAAATGAAACGCTCAGATATGATTTCCCTTTTTTTAATGAATGTTTTATTTTATTTCCAGCTGTTTCCTTGAGTGGGAGCCGAGTCTTGGTGCCTTCTATGCCCCAGTGGCTTTGCTGGTAGCATGGAACCTGGTTCTGTTTATGAGAATCTCATGTGTGGTCAGGGTGAACTCTGAAACTGAGAGTGAAGCAGCTAATGAAAGTGAGAATGAGATTCACACCAATGAGATTGAGCTGGTCCCCTCACAGCCAGACACTGTCATCAACACCAGTCGTAGCAATCACATCCATCATGTCAATAACAACATCACCAGCAGCAATGGTGGAGGCTACAGTAGGAGGTTTAGCAGGTCTAGTAATGATGATGACGAGGAGGAGGAAGATGCTGTATCAGTGACAAGCATCCCTGATCAAGAGCGCCGACCAATCACACAGTTGAGGTCCCTGGTGGCCATTCTGTTCCTCTTCATTGTCATGTGGATGAGTGGTGCCCTGGCGACTGCCAAGCCGTTTCATCTTATCATCCCTTTCCAAGAAATCATCTTCAGTTACATTTATGGGCTAATGAGCACCCTGTTCGGCATATTTATGATAGTCTATTTCATTGTCACAAGAAATGATACAAGAATGAGCTGGAAACGAGTGGCTGGCTGTGTCCCGCCAGAACCTGTAACCACTGAAATGGAAGTCACAGAAACGACCACTGAACCAGCTCCTCCGCCCCCTCCAACTCAGCCCCTGGCAAATGGCAGCATCATCAAATCAAACAGCAACACAAATCTCTCAGTGTATTCACAAAAATCTTCAAATCTAACAAAAGCATATAACATGAAAAACAACAGCAAACAATCCAACATCAACCTTATCATACCCAACTCATCTGAAATCTCATTTGGCTCAGCCCAAGAAGGGTTCCCCAATTTTTACAACCCCAGACAGAATGGGGCAGCCAAGAAGTTCTGGCAGAAAAATCGCCATCATAGTAAGGTTATGAATAAAGATGTGAACAGGGATCTGAACAGTAGCCTGACAGACAACAATTCTGCCACTGAGACCAGTCAGGGGCACTTAAGTCACGGCACAAGCAGTGATGCCAACACTCATCTCAGTATTGAGATACAGTTTCAAACTAAGAACAATCCAGCCCCCAAGACTGGCTCATTTTCTAGCTCTCGAGAAATTCCTGTTCACATTAACAACCACAATATAACCAACACCCAGAACATTCTTGGTTCATCTTGTGGTGCTATATCCATTGAGCATAATAATCAAGTGTCTGGGGTAAGGACATCCAGTCCAGACATGGAGCACAATAGCTCTTCTGCTTTTGGCCAATCTAACTCTGTTGAATCCAATTCAAATCTACCTCAGCACCAGCGCTCTCCAAGTGCTGGCTCTATAGGCGCTGGAGTCCACCCCAGTGCATTTACCCCCGTGCAACCTCGCAACAACAACACCTTACCTCGCCATGGGAAGAACCTCGATGAGGAAACTGCAGCTGTGAAACAAGGGGGGGATAAGGAAAGTTCTATGCAAAGAAATCAGTTGAGTGGCACCAACAATCTGATGGAAAGACAGGCAGGTGATGCTCCTCAGAGGCCAGTCAACCCTGGTGTAGCATGGAACCCCTTTTACAATTTACCTCCCTTGCCTAGTCATCCAGCCACATACTCATTTACGCCCCCTCCCTCAATCCATACACAGCAGCAACATTACCCATTTGATTACGGTGTGTACCCATCATCAG
>JADKLZ010000003.1:26611481-26673547 GCA_021533235.1 Biomphalaria straminea
GCAGCTCGCAGTCTAATAAAAAATGTCACAGTAGTGGCAATGGTTGGCGCCCCCTTTCAGGAGGAGACAGCTCGGACAGTAGCAGACCACGTCAGAAGCGTGCACAGGTTGGAGGCAGCCCAGGCCGCACTGTTACTTATGCCCCATGTAGTCCTGTCATGTCAGACAGCCAGGCTTATAATAATTCTAACTGTAAAGATCAAAATCAAAACAATCAGCAGAACATGAAGAAGGCAAGGTCAATCGATTCTGATCACCACTCAGATCCAACACATAGGAAGAAACACAGCAGGGCTGACCGAATGGCCAAGAATAAGCTCACCAACAAGCAGAGGTCACTTGGCTGGGATGAGCAGTTCAAAGATCGTCCAGCCAAAATTAACTATGTCTATGTCAACCACATGTACAGAGACAAAGTCATGCACAAGCTCATCAAGCAGGCCAGCGAGAGCGATGACCTGGCCAGCAAAGCTTTCTGGCTGCCACGTTCAGCTAGTGAGTATGAACGCCTGACCCAAAAAGGTTTCTGTAACATGACAGATGACTCCAGCACAAGTTCTGATGATGATGACAGTTTAGATGATAATGTTTGGATACGGCAGAGCTCTGGATCAGACTTTCATAAAAAGGAAACCAGTGTTTGAAGTTACTGGCTTATGGAAATGTTTCCGTCTATAAATTGGTGTGCTTTTTCTTCAAAAAACAGTTTTAGGCTCATCAAAGGAAATTGATTTATACCATAAATGTATAGGTACAAACAGTGGTACGGGTTTTCCATAATTGATGTATTATAAACTACCTTCTTTGAAAGAAAGGCCGGGGACAGGAGAGGATTGTATTATGCTAGTTTGACTAAGTTAACATTATTTAAGTGTTCATACATTTTTGAAATGTGTAAATTGCATGTAAAATAATGTATATAATAGGCTAATGTATATTTCTCCACAAGCTAGTAAAAAGTATACAATTATTTAAAGTATCAGCAAAAGATTATTTTCAAAATATAATGCTTCCATAAGAGTGGTCATGATTTTCCATGAAGTATATTACTGCATCATTATCACTTCTTTTGTAAAACTCTAATTTACTGTTTTATATACAATCTCAATTTATTGTGAAACACTTAGATTTAATATTTAGATTTTCTTTTTTGATCAACCAGACAGATAAAGAATGCATTAAAAGTGTAAATCTAACAGCTTTGGACATTGTTTTTTTTTAAAAAGCCCTGAATATAACCTATTTTTGAAACCAGTTAAAAACGTGGAATGCACTTAAAAAATTTGTTTGGTATAAAACTTAGTATATTATCTTCAATTATTAGCATATCTTCAAATTATATGTATATAACTTTTAAAAGCAGTTTAAACAAACATTAATTTCATGTATATGTGTACATTTTTATTCTAGTTTACCATTGACAGATTTTTTTATTTTTTAGTATTGGCAATTATTTTTATCTGCAATTTTGTCTAGTTTTTTTTGTGTAAGTTTATTTACCTTGTATATGTTTATGTATTTGTATAACAGTGACTGCTAGCTCTTTGAAAAATGCAACCTAACCTGTTTTGTTAGTGTATTGCATACAAATAATTTTCATTTTGTGCTAAATATATATACAAACTTTCTGGTGAAGTCAGTATTGATGTCAGCTTAGAATTATTTAATACAGTATAGTTAACTAAAGAGCTTTGCATTGATTTTTGCATTCTCACTTATAATGGTTGTGTCATTGTGTATTTGGAAAGTTTATTATTATTCATGTTCAAATGTGCATAGTCCTTCAAAAGAATGTCTTAAATAGTGTGTGTGTGTGTGTTTATTTACATAATTGCATTAAAGCTTAATGCACAGTGCACACATTTTTTTGACATTTTTCTCTTACTACGGGTGAAAACAAATCTATAACATGTAAACTACGTCTCAGACAAAACTATTATATCATTAGCTTGTGCAATATGTATTTCTCTTGAACTAGCAGGACAGAATTGTAACAAGTTTGTTGAAACTTATTTCATTGACTCATCACTATGTAGAGAACATAAGACCAAATTTTTTTATTATTTATTTACTTTTGTTTCAAACTAAGCATTGATGTAACTAAGTTTTATAGTGTAAAATGTTTGAGTTTAGTTTTACATTTTTGTAAAATGTTTGAGTTTAGTTTTACATTTTACTTAACATACACATTTTTTTTTTACTTTCTAACAACGAATTGCTGTTACTTTTTTTTTATAAAGTTATTTATACGCAAATGTTGTGAAAGTTGTCTATTGTAAGGGCAAGTTTTGTACAAATCAATTACATTTTTTTGTGACTAATATTTTAGATCTCTTTATTTCCTATTAATGAGCGCTGATATTTTCTCTGCTTTGAGTTGAATGATCTTGTGGCATTTTAATGTCCAAAATATTGATGTTATTTTTTTTTTTGGAGCAAGAATAGCTATAGCTATTAATTGTCTTTAAGTTTGTACATTTTAAGAGTTTTACTGTACAGTTAATTTTGTTTAAACCATGTAGGCTGGGTTATATACTCCACATCCCTTTCCCGTCCAAGGATGCATCTAAATTGGTTCTTGTTTTTTTTTTATCTTTTTACTATGGAGCCCCCAAATGTCAAAAGTATCACTAGTTAAGTGGAGGAAAATAGTGTTGGTCATTCAAAAGTGTATATATCACAATAATTGGTGACCTGTCCATCAGATCAGGACATGCCTTGTGATTCACACATTTGTAATTTCAACCCTTATTTATGTGTTAGCTTTTAACTATGCCTAGTAATTATTTTTTGGCCAGAATGTAAAGTAACATCTACAAATATTCAAATAAATCAATGATATATGTATATAGTCTTTTGAATTTTATTGTATGCATTAACAAAAGAGTATTGCAACATAGAAATGCTAAAAAGATAACATACAAATAAATACATGTATATACCTCAACCAAGTTATACAATAATATAATCAAATATTTCAAGTAATTAGAATCAAGAGCATTTTCGTTCTTCCTACACAACAACAAAGAAATATCATCAGTTTATCTAGAAATCCAATCCAATAAAATCTTCTAATTGCTGACATTATTTGATTAGTTGCTGACTACATCTAACTTATCATTTGATGATTATTTTTCTAAATCAAGCTTGTAGGAATGTTTCTCTATTTCATGTTAAGCCAACACAACATCTGTTTTATTGTCCTTAGTAATCAGCTGGACTAAACTTCCAGAGGGTGGACGGTCTTTCTCATTGAGCCATTTGTAGAACAGCCTAGAATGATAATAATAAATATATTCTAGTTGCAAAAACAGAACATTTACTAAGAATGTGGTAAAAGGGAAAAGACACAAAATGTCAGTCTATAAAGACAATAATACTAAATGGATAGTAGCAAGCAGAACATTTATTGAGGCAAAGATAAATTGATTTGATGGTAGCTTCATAGTGACAGCAGAAAAGAAGTAAGAAATAGTTTTAGCTTAATTATGAGATGAGTGAGTTAAAAAAAAAAAGTACTGATTCCAAGACAAGGGAACACCAAGATGAACTGAACAACTTATCATCTATCATTAAGTAAAGTGGTGCTGATAATAGCTTTTGAATAGTTCAAGCTGTGTTTTGTTTGACTATAACTTTTTACTAGAATGGCAGACATTTTGCCATACCTTCTTTGTCTGCCCTATTGGTTATTAATATGAAAGTCATTTTTGTAACCCTAATGTACAAGATGTACGCAAACATTGAAATGATACCTTTTATCACCTCAGTGCTTGCAGTTAAATATGTAGTGCAACAAATAATAGTTTAATAGAAAAAAAACAACTCATTAATTCATTAAATTTTTCAATAAAATCATAATTCTTTATATTCTCATGAATATCAAAAGATGTATGATATTTTTTTTTTTGGCACATCTGCACAATTAAAGCCATGTTGTGCCCTGTATGTCAAAAGAAAATAGTAGAAAGATGCAATACTTAGAGAGGACTTACTCTGAGACAAACTCCAGTGATGTCCAAGTTGAAAAGTCTGCGGAGGACATCCATTTTCTGTTCATAGGAGTGTCTAATGTAACGCTGCAAAAATTATATAAAATATGAAGAAAATATATGACAACATATAAAATGTGGGGTGTTACAATATTCAGTACAGTGAATAATATGTAAATGACTTGAAACTGAGAAGACTTACGGTAAAGTAGCTAGAACAGTAACTTGTGCAGGAAGGCCACTGTTTTCTCCAGCTAGACTTTTGGTTAACTGGTGCACAGCTGCTTTGGCCATGCCATAACCTATCATTCCTGGAGTACCAAGATAATAAGTTTTGTATTTGGAAGAGGTCAATAATGTACAGTTTAAAATAGAGTCAATAGCACTTTTTTCCTTCATTGACCTTCAGATATTGATGTAATATATTTGAATATGTGTCAGGCAATGTTGTAGATTTCAAAGTTTGGACTGTTTCATTGATCTAAGTTAGAATTCAAAACAACATTTAAAACAAAAACAATCACAATATTTTAGACAGACACAATTAATAGTAGCAAAACATAGGCATACAACTGTTTAGGACATTGTGATGTTAAGTCTTTAATATTTGAATAAAGTTAAAACTCAAAACTGATTTGTTGATTGTAAATTGGAAATGTGTTATGATTAAAAAAAAAAATGATTACACAGACTATTTTTTTTTCAATTAAAAAACAAGAAAAACAACTACACAATAGACAAACAGGATTTAATGAGTAATTACCACACACACACACACACAGTGAACATGCAGGTTACAGAGTTTTGATCAAATGAGTTAATTTGTTTTTTTTTTCATTCAGTTCTTGACTTACTGGGCATAAAGTGAAACGTTGAGATAATGGAATAGAGATATAGTTCAGGTGGATTGTGTGGAAATTCCAGTCAAAATAATTTAGTCAGTCCCAGGTGGTAACTAAAGAAAAACAATACAGACCTGTGAGAATTCTCTCAGCAAATAGTAAGGTCTAATTGTGAACCACCATGATTTCAATGTTAGGCTTGGGTCACAAGCCTTATTTTCTGATTGTCACATTGTTTGAGTTTCAAGATTCAGCTTTAACATATATGCTGCTAGTAAGTGGGAATTCCTAGACATAAAATGTTTCTATTTGACTGCTTTGCACATGCATTCAACTCTTAACTTAACAATAGTAAAGTGTCCCCTTCAGACCTTGCGATCTATAGGGCAGATGATGTTAAGGTCATCTGTTTCTTTGGCCAACGGTTAACGAGCAGGGTGTTATGTGGCCAGCACAACGACCAACCGCCTTTACTTTCCCCAACTAAAGTCAGGTACCCATTAGAGTTGGGTGGACTCAGGGGCGCCCTAAAAATCCCGAATTTCAA
Organism: Biomphalaria straminea; assembly: GCA_021533235.1. Classification (NCBI taxonomy): domain Eukaryota; kingdom Metazoa; phylum Mollusca; class Gastropoda; family Planorbidae; genus Biomphalaria; species Biomphalaria straminea. The sequence continues at coordinate 26,616,863 of JADKLZ010000003.1, forward strand.
AATCCAAGTCTTCACCGGGATTCGAACCCAGGACCTCAGGTTCGGAAGCCGAGCGCTTAACCATTCGACCACCGCGCCCCCCAAATTAACAATGATCAGTGCTATTACCTGGTGTCCCTTGCAATGCTGCCAGTGCTCCAGGGAGAGTGACTAGACCACCTTCTTTCAAAAACTTGGAAGCAAGACTGGCAGTAATGACTGAAGGCCAAACTGACTGTTTCCACATAGCTTCTGCTGGCTCCACTAGTTCTGTTGAACATGAGTCGAAGTCAACAACTTTACATAAAATTACTGGTGGAGAATATTATTATTATTATTATAAGTCCATTGCCTTTATAATATAGATTTGTAAATAAATGAATACTATTACAAATGAACGACGATGAGGCAGTAGAAGAGTTTTATGAGCAATTACAGGAAATGGTAAATAAGGTCCCGAAAAAGGACATCCTTGTGGTACAAGGAGACTGGAATGCCAAAGTAGGAAGCGACTCCTACCAAACTTGGAAAGGCACATGTGGAAGATACAGTAACCACACAACTAACGAACGAGGTCAGCGCTTACTAGAATTTGCGAAATACAACAATCTCGTACTGGCTAACACACTAGGATGCCACAAAAAATCGCGTATATCCACATGGCACAGTCCTAATGGAGAACACCACAACCAGATCGACTATATCATGGTGCAACAGAGTTTTAAGACAAGCATTCATACAGCCAAAACAAGAAGTTTTCCTGGAGTTGACATTGGAAGCGACCATGACCTTATGATGACCTTCAAACTACACCTAAAAAAGGTAATAAAACAAGGACCTACCAGGATAAAATTTGACCTGGACAAGCTGAAAGACCCCAAAGTAGCCGCCATATTCGAGGCACAAATAGGAGGACTCTTTGCAGCCCTCAATATCTTGGACCCCAATGACCAGGATATCAACACACAAGTTGATATGCTAAACACAGCAGTCACAGAAACAGCCCGGGAAATACTAGGGAAGCTCCGCCCGCCCAAAAAGCCCTGGGTAACAGAGGATATACTCCAACTCTGTGACAAGAGACGGGAGCTTAAAGGGAAAAAGTTGTCTGACCCAAAATATGACCTCGAATACAAAAACGTCAACAAACGGATTAGAAAGGGAATGAAAGAAGCGAAGGAAAAGTGGATAAAGAACAAATGCAAAGAAATTGAACTGGGACTTAACAGGAATGACAGTAAAAAAGCGTATCAACTAGTTAAGGACCTCACTACCTCAAAGCATGGAAGAACCAACACGATACAAGACAAAAACAATAGGTGCCTAACTGAGGAAAAAGATGTGTTAAAAAGATGGACGGAATACTGTTCAGAACTGTATAACTTCGAAATCTCAGGAGATACAGAGATACTAAATGTCCCGGCAGTTTCCAACATGGACGACTATCCGATTCTTCGCTCGGAAGTAGCAGCAGCAGCAAAAGCCCTGAAAAAGGGAAAATCGGCCGGAGTTGACAACATTCCTGGTGAACTTCTACACGCGGGAGGAGAAACCATGATTAAAGCACTCTATACAATTTGCAACAAGATCTGGCAATCAGGAGAATGGCCCAAACCCTGGACCCAATCACTCATCATCACTCTTCCAAAGAAAGGCAATTTACAACTGTGTCAAAACTATCGCACCATCAGCCTCATAAGCCATCCCAGCAAAGTGCTGTTAAAAATTATATTAAATCGACTAAAACCGATAGCAGACAAAATCATATCTGAAGAACAGGCGGGTTTTAGACATGGTCGCAGCACAACAGAGCAAATCCTAAACCTCAGAATACTCTGTGAAAAATATCTCCAACACCAAGAGAATCTTTTCCATGTCTTTATTGATTTCAAGAAAGCTTTCGATGGAGTATGGCACGGGGCACTCTGGGCGACAATGGAAAAATATAACATTAACACAAACATAATCAAAGTTATCCAGAACCTATACAAGGATGCCACCAGTGTGGTGTACTTCAACAACAATATTGGGGAATGGTTCAAAACCACAGTTGGAGTAAGACAAGGCTGCCTCCTTTCACCAACACTCTTCAATATCTTCCTTGAAAGAATAATGGAAGATGCTCTCGAAGGATTTGAAGGTACTGTAAGCATTGGAGGAAGAAAAGTTACAAACTTGCGCTTCGCAGATGACATTGATGGCCTAGCAGGGACAGAAGACGAACTAGCCGACCTAGTGATGCGCATTGACAAGACTTCAGCAGCTTATGGCATGCAAATAAATGCAGAAAAAACCCAAATCATGACCAATAGTCAACAGGGCTTTAGAAAGGCCATCAGTATTGGAGGCGAAAAGCTAACTAGCGTTAGCAACTTTAAATACCTCGGAGCTATTGTCTCGGATGAGGGAACAAAGCCCGAACTAATGGTCCGAATAGCACAGTCCACAGCGGCCCTTTCTAAACTCAAGTTGATATGGAAAGACAAAGGCTTAGCCCTCAGCACCAAAATCAGACTGATGCGCTCCCTGGTCATGGCCACATTTCTATATGCTTGTGAGTCTTGGACGCTGACTGCAGAACTAGAGAGGAGGATCCTAGCAATGGAAATGAGATGCTACAGAAGGATCCTAGGCATCACATTTAAAGACCGCATCACAAATCAAGAGATTAGAAACAGGGTTACGGCAGCGATCGGACCCCATGATGACCTGCTAAATACTGTGAAGAAACGAAAGCTCAAAATGTATGGCCATGTAACAAGATCTTCGGGACTCGCAAAGACCTTCCTCCAGGGAACAGTACCAGGAAAAAGAAAAAGAGGCAGACAGAGAAAGCGATGGGAAGACAACATCAAAGAATGGACAGGCCTACCATTGAATGAGGTTTTAATCAGGGCAAAGGATAGAGAGGAATGGAGAAAGATGGTCCACAAGTCTTGCTTGGTGCCCCAACGGTCCACCAGACTAAGGGATAGGTAACAGGTAGGTAATTACAAATGGTCTCAGCTATTTCAATATTGTAATTCATGCAAAAAAAAAAAAAACACTTGAAGTCAACTCAAGTTCACCAGATAACAATTGTTTTTAGAATGTTTTATATGCAGTACAGCAACTATGTGCCTTTACTTTCTGTGCTGCGGCTAGATACCCATTAGGAATTGAGTTAACTTAGAAATTTGAGCCCAGGCCTTCTGTAAATATTTTAGTGTCTCTAACACATTTTGATGCTAAGACCTTTGGAATCTTTATCAACCATCCTTTCCCATAGCTAGGGGAAAAAAAGAAATTATATGGACAAGAGAGACAACTATTTCTACAATTTTCTTTTAGTTCAACTTTATTGGTATAAATAAAACAAGATAAGAAAGAAGAACACTTACAATTTTGACTTATTTAAGTTAAGTTTAATGTGAACTTGTTTCTGAAAGTTAGCTTAATTAGAGAGAAAAGTATTTGCCTAGAATCGATTACAGTTAGCAATTAGATATCACACTAAAGACATGTGAAAAGCATTACATATAACCCTCTTTATACTTGAAAAAAAAAAAAAAAAAAAATGTAAAGCACACATAGCTACATGGGCAATAGAACATCCTCAAATCCTGAGTAAAAATACTTTCTTAAATTAGGATCCTAAATTAGTTTATTACCATTTCTTTTTTTAATTAAAACTCACTTTTTGCATTACCACCTGCCCATCCACCAGCAACACACAAAATGGCATCAAGCTTCTGGTCACCAAGCAGCTGTGTGATCTGTGCTGTAACTTCAGCCTCTTGTACAGGCATTGAGGCATCTGGCTTGACCAAAACATTGGCGTCTGCTTCGTCATTGCCACTCAAATCAATAGACCCAACCCACTGTTTGAAGTGAAAAATAGATTAAAATAGATATACTGTTTAGTTATAGCCTATATTATTATAATGGAGATACATGAAGAAACAGAAGAAATAGTTTGGACACAGGTGACACTTTTAATGCTTAACATTTTTTTTCAATGTACTGTAAATTGTATACTGTAAATTGTAAAGCAAAAAAAAATAAAAAAAAAAAAATAAAAAAAAAAGAAAGAAAGAAAAAAAAAAGAAAGAAAGAAAAAAAAAGAAAAAATTTACTGCTGCAAGGGTGAACATCTGTATTGAAAATACAATACAAATATGTAACTCTGCTGGACCAAATGTGTCAGAGACACTGCAACATTTACAGAAGGCTAGGGTCAAGTCCCTAAGTTTACTTAATTCCAGATGGGTATGTCACCTCAGTGGGGAAAGTAAAGGCACATGATTGCTGTACAGTTTATAAAACACTCTAAAAACTTGGTCAGCAGGGTGACCAAAATTTTATTTTTGTGAAGACACATGCAGAAAAGGTCACAAGATAAGCTGGTTGGAAATTGTCAATGAATGGATAAAGTTGTCTTATACTACACTAATCAGACTAAATATGCAGGCAGCCTTTGAGTGGAAGGAGTGAAGAGCATCAGTTGCAAGGCAACCATTGTCACAGCATTGCCAAAAAGCAAGATTATGGCAGAAGTGAAATAAGGATAAGGCAAATCATCAAATATGCTTTTTTTTTTCTTTAGCCTTAAATGTCTTGATCTAGATAATCTAATAATCTAGTTTAAATCTAATTTTCTAGATCTAACATTTAAATCAACACTAACAACTGAAATTACCTGTAGACAATAGTTCTAGAAATAATCAAGATTAAAAATAATCATAAATTCTAATACTATAACAGTATTTGTATTAGGGCCTACTATTTCTATTAGTCTCATTCTATTGATTATTTGATAGAGTTGATAACTATTTAACAAGATAGAATAAGGACTAATACTAGTAATATTTTTAAGAGGGTAGCAGATCAGTGGTTTTCAAATTTTTTTTTGCCCTGGGACCCCTTTATTTAATCAAAACTTGCCCACAAACCTCTAGGTGAGAAGGCTACATAAATGCATAGTATATAAATTACAAATATGTAAAAAAACAACAACATTTTGTTGAAGGAGTGTTTATTGAAATTATAAATTATGTTTGAATTAAAAGTTTAAAAAATTAATGACTTGAGTGAGGTTGATGACATTTTATTAAGTGTATTTATATCCCACTCAATGTTAAAATGCATATCACTATTAGAACAATTGTCAAGTCATTTTCTTAAATTTTGTATGAGGGTTATAATAAACCATCAAAAAAAGTACTTAAAGTAAACAACAAAGAAATTGGAGACACAGAACTGGATTCTCAGACCATAGACCAAGTAGATAATTTTATATAATATACCTTAGGAGTGTAGTCAGTGTATCAGGTGGAACAGATGAAGACATTAAACGTCATATAAATCTAGCATGTCAGACATTTACACTGCTGAAACCAACCTGGAAATATCCTCACATCTCAAACAAGAATAAACTATGAATCTTTTAACTTTAATGTCAAGGCTGTCCTACTGTATGGTTCTGAAACGTAGAACAACTGAAGCGACAACAAAAAAAAGTACAGACCTTCATCAACAGGTGCCTGAAAAATATCCTAAAAATACACAGGTAAGACAAAGTAGAAAACATCAAATTGTGGGAGATGTGTGGGCAGAAAAATATAGAGGTGCGGATCTTATAGTGGAAGTGGAGATGGATTGGTCACACTCTTAGAAAAGATACGAACAATAGAGCTAGGCAAGCCTTAGAGTGGAACCCCCAGGGAACAAGATGTAGAGGAAGACCAAAAAGAACATGGTGACGCAGTATACTAGAGGAAGCTGAGAGGACTGGAAAGAGCTGGGAAGTCATCAAAGAACTAGCAAGAGACAGTGGAGAGTGGCATGTTTTTGTTGAGGCCATATGTTCCATGAGGAACCCAAAAGATGATGATGATGATAACTGCACTGAATCCACACTCTACCAAATAGGAAAACAGAATAGCAGTCAGCAGTTTCTGTTTAATAACCCATAATTTAAAATGTATAGCTGGAATCTGTTTTTGTAACCAAAATTGGTGGTTTTCTTGTTTAAACATGGGTTTAAGTATGTCATTTGTGGATTTATTTTAATAAGCTACTCCTGTATTGATATATGTCATCTGTCACTGGGATCAGAGTTTGTCCACACACAATAAAAGGTTTAACACCCAGAAAGGAATATCCAACATATGCAAAGTGGACCCCTGAGATTTATAACAAAGAATATTCACATTTGATTAGAGTAACACAATTAGTAAAATCAATAATGAATAAATTTTGGAAACTTGAGGACAGAAAAATAATGAGTAAAGTAGCAATAATAGATAAAACACTGAAACATAATTTACAAATTATACAAAATCTAGATTCTATTAAATATTAAAATACTGAGAAAGACACATTTTAAGTCATTTTAAAGATTATGGCAAATTTCTTTTTTTTTCATTTCAGACATATGCCATGCTATGACAAATTCGTACAAGTGATCCACGTGCATGACCTGAATCAGCTAGGAAAACCAACTACTTAGTTAGTCTTAGATCTAATCTAGTTGAATCTTAGTAGATTTTTTATAGTTAAGTCACAGATTAACATGCATGACTAGATTGACACATGAAATGTGTAGACAATATTCTATGGATAATCTCTGTCTTTTCTTCTCTAAATCTAAATAAATAATCTATAAATCTATCCCTGTCTAAATCTAAAGTAAACAATAAGTAAACTCTTCCTTAACATCTGTAAATTCTGTAATTCTAGATCTAATTGGTGTGTAGTTTATAAGATATCTACTCTAGATGCTCAGAATCAGATACTCATACTGAGATAGATCTACTCTAGAATTCGATGCAATTTATTTCTAGATAATAGTCTAAGTTTAGTTTATTTATTTATTTATGATTCAAGCACACATACATAGCTCTTGTTTTTAAAATATTTTACAACAGAGCAGCCCAATGCTCCTTTGCCTCCATAAACAAGTACTCTTCCTTGCGCCATAGTTTTTAAAGTTAGATCTTGATAGACGGTCAGCAACGTAGTCTTAGACCAGGTAAAGAGAAAACAAAAGGGCCTTGGACCTATAAATATAGGTTATAATTAATGCATTTTTTGTGGACTCATATCGGCCACTGGTGAAAAAAAGTTTTGCAAGCATTGGAGCTACACTTTGTTGCCAACTAGATCTAGACATAGAACCTAGATCTAAGTTTTTTTTTTTAGTTTTCACCTGACTAAAGAAAACTTCATACTCCGATACATTTTAAAGTCTATTTTTCCATCATGTAAAACGTACCCTCTATTATATATTTTAACTAATACGGCATTGAATGCTTTATGAGAGAAGGGTGTTGGATGCACGTGAAAGAAAAGGTCGGATTGAAAATACTGGGCTTTACGTTGTGTGGAAGCACACAATTAAACTAGGATCTAGATTTATTTTAAAACACTAAAAGTATTCCAGTCCTATAATGTGAACTTATTGTTTACTGTATATATTATTATATCAAATTTATTTTTTGACTAGTTGTACATTAAAAAATGAATATGTCAAATAAAATGAAAAAAGTATTAATTTCCTATTAATTAAGCCTTGTTTAAAAAAATATTTCGTAAAGTAACGAGAATCTACGTGACGTCATCATGGCCACTGAAAAGCTGATTGTATGTTGATCTTCTTGGAATAAATCAAATGTGTTTCGGTGCTGTTCACAATAGCGATTAAGTTATTCTGAATGCTTCGAATTTCCATTAAAAACCAAAAACGCCTTTACTACAACATTTTCGATCACATTTGACGAGTGGGGAACTTAGAATGTCCCGACATGAAGGTAATCTTCATTTGTTCATAAAACATATCAACAATATTATCAACATTTCCATGATTTCGGTTTACATTTTTACTTTTACATCACGATGATGATGATGATCAGTACTTAAAAATAACTTTTGAGTACTGTTAGTAGATCTATGACTACTGTCAGTCAGTGTAAACTATTCAGCATTCTATCTCAGTATCTGAAATATTTCTATTCAAAGCAGTTTATTGATGAGATTACACAAATCATCATAAAAATGAGACTTATTAGTCAACTTAGTGATTAATGATTTACTAAATTACTTGTCTCTACTCTTTACTAGAATCTAGTAATTCTAGCCACTCAAGAGTCTACTCTAACACTCTACTCTAGACTGTCTTGATTTCTTGATCTAATCTAGAATCGGGACTAATCTAGAGAGGAATGAGTTGACACACACACAAAATAATAATAAAGTATAAAAATTATAAATTTAATAATGATTATAATGCCTAATAATGGGTCTAGTCTAGATCTAAAGACTAAAGTAGAAAGATTGTCCAGATCGACTCACATTATTTTTGGTGAACTGACTTGGCTCGAAGTGGGTCTACTAAATCAGTAGTAGTAGTTGTACATTGTTGGAGATTCTGAATATTGAAAGCAATCTATCAATGGAAGTGAAAGCCTGTCACAATTCATCAAGATACTTCATTCGCCCAGCAGTTAGAATGAATGGAAGGTGCCCTCTTCATATCTGATCTACAATCTGACTGTCATATTGATCTACATTGACTTGGATGCTGAGTTCCATACCTACTACTTTTGAGTTTGATATATACCCTACTATCACTGCGTGAGCAACATGTATTCAACCTGTTTGGTTGTGTTTTATTTAACTATAGAGAGTTGGACTTAGCCGTTATTGGATCTCTCTTAGCCTAGCACCACTAGCTTGTGAACAGTGTACCAGTTAGCAACTTAGAAGCCACCAGATCGACACTCAACAACCCATCATGACTTTAGGTCAATTAAAAGTGAAACTCAACGAATAGGTCTAATTGATGACTTTTGAAAAGGCAGAGGCCTCTAGATAATCATGAGCAAATAGAGATACCATTTAATTAGACTTTTCTTAGGCATTTAACAATGTTTATCTAAATTAATTGTCCTATAAAAGCAAAACAATATTTTTCATCTTCAAAACTTGAAATATCAATCTATGTTCTTTGTAAAAAAAAAAAAAAAGACCTCAAATAACTAGATCTATTAGTATGTGTATGGGGGCGTGGTGGCCATTGGTAAAGCACTGAGCTTCCAAAATATTGAAGACTGGATCTAACAGGGGTATTTTATTTTACTTATTGAGTGCCATATAATAAATTAAAAGTAAGTTTAGTTGAAACAATTGCATTTTTTAAAAATTACTGATAATCCAGTCATGACAGGGAATAATTATTAGACTGCAAGTTATTATTGTAAACACAATATTTAGATTTCTTATTAGCAAATGTTAATTATTTTTTAAGCTAAATCTAGTTGTTATTTTTACTAATGATTATTATTATCAGACACCCAATATCGAATTAAGCTGAAATTTTGCACAATTATTTCATTTACCTAACAACACAAGAATCAATTTTAAAAAATTAAACCAATTTTAAACCAATTAGCCAATTAACTATTGATAATTAATTATTTTGTTTGGTATCTTGAACATGGGAAAGAAATCATACTTGACAGATGTGGTGGTATAAGTTGAATTAGCCCGCTTGAGGAGGCCTGAGTGAACATTTTTTTTTGCATAAAAAAATGATCATGTAAACATGCCCCCCCTCTTCTCCCCTAACAATGTGTAATGTAACAGAAAGAAAAAATTTTGTTAATTAAAAGTTTTTAAAACTGATATTTGTTTGTTAACATAACTATTGCTTTTTCTTTCTCTTTCATATATATATTAAATATGTAAACAAAATGTAATAACTAGTCTAGATACTCTGGTTGCGGTAAACTATGAATATCAGTTTATTAATAAAGCACATTAGCTTCTTAAAGTAGTCCCATTCAAGTTTTTAAAATAAATTTAACATTAACCTAAATGACATTTATACTTTTGAGGTGTATAACACAATATATGTAAGCCACAACTATATGATTGCCTTTCTAATGAGTTGTGTGTAATTTTTTTAGAAATCACACTTCAATTTGTATCTGCTTCAAAGATGGGATTTATTAACAATTTAGTTTATAGATTGCTTAAAGGAAAATTTATAGTTGAGCATTGATAATTAATCATATAAAGCTTTTTTTTCTCTCAATATATCTATAGTGTTAGTGACTGTTTTATTTAATCCATCTACCAACTATTTGCTTATAAGTTTATACTTATATTTATTTATGAAACTTCTGATATTTATTATTATTTTTGAAATTTCATTCCTATCTCCTCTCCGCAGGAGTGAGCTGTGATTCTTGCATGAAAGGAAACTTCCGTGGTAAACGCTACAAATGTTTGATATGTTATGACTATGACTTGTGCTCTACTTGCTATGATGCAGGTGCCACAACAACTAGACACACAACTGATCATCCAATGCAGTGTATTATCACACGAGCTGATTTTGGTAATGCAGTTAGTAAAATGTAGAAATTAATTATAAAGATAGTTTTATTGCTACCTTTGCTTGGCAACCTGTCATGAGGCTTATACTTCAAAAAGCTGCATCTCTTGGATACATTGAATGACAATTTTAATTCACTTTTAAACAGCCATAAAAGGCAGCAAGCTCTCTCTGTCTTATTTTTATTTGCGAAAAGGAAACCTATACATCTTTTTGTTGTACTTTTCTGTTACTACTTTTTACTTAATGTCAAAATAAATTGGTTAAAGTAAGTTATACACTATAGCCATGTTTTGAATTGTTCTTGCTTTTCATTTCTTTTTTTGATAAAAAAAAAATACATTTGTGTTTTTGAAGCACACTTGTCTATTAATAGTATGAATATACTTTCAATGCTGAAAAGCTCTGTCTTTCATATATATATATAATATAATTTTGTATAATTATGTATATATATGTATTTTTGTAGACACCCAATTATGTGTACATTATTTTCTATAAAAAAAAAAGGATACTGTTGTAACAATCTCATTAATATTTTTCTATGAAGTTAAGTCAAATGAGTTTAATAATACAATTACAATTATTATTTAGATGTATTTTATGGAGGAGAAGCTTTGACAGCGGAGCAGCCTCAGTCTTATACATGCCCTCATTGTTCTCGGATGGGCTTTTCAGAATCAAGCCTTCATGAACATGTTTCAGCGGATCATTCTGATGCTTCTGCTGAAGTGGTAAGAAATGACACTGTAAAGAAATCATCATCTAGGCATATTTTTAATTAAAAAATTTGACTTTTTACTAAATATATCATTACTGAATAATCACATAAAATCTATACTATAAAATGAAAAGTAAGGCGTATGTATGTGGGTATGTATGTATGTATGAGCCGAATGGAAATCAAAACTGTTTGACCAATCTTGATAAAACTTGGCAGAAATGTTTCTTGGGTACTAACCTTGGCCGTAGTGTATGTATTGTAGCCCTAAAACAAACTTAAGACCCTAAAAAAAAATAAAGTTGACCAACTCTATTACAGCTATGGAATTTTATGGATCTAGGCTTTGTTTACAGTGTTGAGATGAGAAAAGATCGAAAGGGTTTAGATCTAGATCTAATTTTAAGAACTACACTTTGCATTTATAGTTTTTTACCTTGATACTTGAAAATACAAAAGAAGGTCTATTGATTTCATTATTTAATAAAATTAATTTTCTAATTTGTGTTTCAAAAGCATTCTTTACATAAATTTGTTCCTTATAATTGCGCATTCAGATTTCCATACAAACAATCTTTCATTAGACAGTATTGTAATGTTACAAATCTTTCCAATGCTAGGTTTAAAACTCTAATTCAACTCTACGATGATATATCTTCTCTTTGCAAAGATAGTTTTATGTTATAACATATAAACATACTAATTATACTCTATTCATTCCATATTTTTTTCAAATTAACATTAAAATTTGTTTTTCTAAAGCATTTTTCATACATTCGTTCGCTAAATTAGATATATTCAAATAGTATCATTCATGAATGGGGTACATCTAATAAAAAAAAAAGGTCACGCATGCGCAGAATAAATGAGTTCTAGCCTCTAGATTAGTCAAGATCTAGATCTATGTCTAACTCAAGATCTACTGTATAGGCCTACTTTAACACATGAACATACAAAATTAAATCTATTCCTTTCAAATTTTAAACAAATAGATATATATGTAGGCCTATAAGCTAATGTTTTTATTTGAAAAAAATGGATTTAAGTCGAATAGCTATTTTGATATCCTCATTCATACAATGTTTACATTAACACATTCGCTTTACTTATAACATTATTATTTCGTTTAATAGTTTCCAAAACACTCGACATTGATGCGCAAAAAAACCAAAAAGACCCGCGAACCGCGGGTAAAATATGTCTAATTAACTATATATTATATTTATATATTATATTTTATATATTTACTGCTAATATTTATATTATATTTTCTGTAGAATAAAACATCTTATTTTTTTTATAAATATTTTATTAGAAAAATTAATAATTGGGTTTCTCTTTATTTATTTTGTTATGACGTATGAATACACTTTAAAAACTTACACTATACATTTTGTGTGTAGTTATTTAAAAAAAAATTTTCATTAGTCTAATATCTGTCTTTCAATGGTTAACATAATTAATTTTTTTGTTTTTGAAGGTGTGTCCTATTTGTGCTTCTCTACCTGGAGGTGATCCTAATCATGTGACTGATGACTTTGCATCTCATTTGACTGTTGAGCATAGGACACCTCGAGATTTCATATCCTTTTATAGTTATTTCAATTGTTGTTGAATTAATCATAGACAAAATAAATAAGAGTGCAAAAACCTTCTTATTCTATTTATCAATAGTAATAGTTTGATAGGATGCCCTGATGTTAAAACAAAAATTGCCATTGATATTTCCTCTTTTATAGCAAGAGCGTTGAATGTTCAGATGTGACCACTGTTTAGTGTTCTTAGTAAAATAATGAATTAATAAAACTTCCAATAACTCCTTGTGAACAATAATAAATATAACTTTTTTTTATAATATAAAAAAAAAAATCAGGTAAAAATGAGATAAAAAAAAACTCTATTAGACCTAAGTAATATTTCAGTAACAAAGTCTTAACTCTATACAATAACATCTTTCATTCTCATTTTCTGGAGTCATCTCCCATAAGACCCAAGACCTTGCCTATGTTGCATCATTCACAACCAATCAATAATCTCCAGGGGTGTCAAGAGAAACATTTAAAATAGCTATTTTGGGGGGTGGTGGCAAAAAGATCATAGCTAAAATAAATGTCAGGCAGGAATATATAATTGTGCAAAATCAACCTCTTTGACTAATCCAACGCTTGTATTACTAGCTTCATCAATAAATAGGTGCCTCTTCTTCTTCTTCTAGCCAGCTTTTTGATGCTGAGCTGTCAGTTCTTTTTCAGACTGTGCGAAGGAAAAATAGTGTGCTTTATTCTTCAGTTGTTCAGCACTGCCATACAGGGTCTTGGTAAATAAGTGTCTCAAACTCTGTGGTTATAATACCTACTAATTACACATTTACTATATAGGGTATATAGGTCTATGTGTTAGTTTTGTGAATTGATGCTATTTTGAAAAGAAACTTAACACATTCCCCCAACCCAAGTTGGGGTGAAGAATGTAGATCTAATTATAGAAATTAATCTACGCAGGTTTTATTGTTCACTCCTTTCTTGCAAAAATTTGAACACTTTAGCTGGTACATGCTTTATTTTAGAGTTTGTGAAGTTTGTCTATTTCAGTTTCAGTGCTTTGAAATGTTATTAAAAAGGAAAAAGTTGAGTTTCAGGGTCTACTGGAAAATAAGTGGCACCCCTTCTTACCTCTTCCCATGGTCACCATATAATCACACACACCCCATAATAAATGTATACACTTCATTGTCATAGTTGTTGTTCCTTTAGTTACACAATAGTGTTTGTGTTGAGTTGTCAGACAAGACATGAATACACTGACATGGTTAGTCCAGTAGGTAGATCTCCCTTTACACTAGTTGCACACATCAGATGTTTCTTTAAAGTTTTTTTTTGTTTTCTTAGCTTACTAGATCTAAATATAACTGCATAGACCTAGATCTATTTCTTCTATGAGATTTTAAACTTTACTGTAAGATTTTCCATTAAACAGTAGAATAGAATTTTGTTTTTAAATGAAGGTAGCCACTTTTTGAAAAGATTTTAATTAAAGGGGCAAAAATAAACATATTTGTATATACATGTTTTATTATTTAGCAAGAACATTTGTAAGACACATCTCCCAATATGGTGCCTAAGCATATTATAGATCTGTATTACTGAGGTCTAGGTTTAGCTCTACAATTATATAGATCTACTCATAGCATTAGGATTACCAACTCTTGGGAAACATAAAGCATTTTCATCACACCCCCTCCCTCTCCAAAAAAAGTAAATTGGCTGTGTATCTAAAATAAATTTTAATGTGCATAGCAATTTGTAATTTTCTAGTTAGTGATATCAAGTGCCATTTTATAAGTTGTACATAGATGTGGACTAGTATATAACCTTAACTTGAAAGAACGATGAACCACCAGGACTTCGCCATGTCAGAAGAATTCCACATCCAGGCAGAGGTGTAGGCGGATCTCGAACGCGCAGAGCAAACATGCAACATTTTGGTTCAGGGGCATCAACTTTGACAGGTCTTTCACCTAGCAGTCGAGAAAATATGGATCCTATTGCTGGTAATTTTATTTTATTCTTTTATAATGTTTCGAAGTAGTGATGTTTATACGACCTCAGTTATAGTTTATGATAAAGTAGGCAAAGGTTTATTTTGTTTTTTTTCTGTTTAAGACTTTCAGGTTATTAAACCGATATGGCACTATGGTAATAATCTTTACAGACTTTAATGTTTAATAACACACTTTTGAAATAACAACTTAAAAAAAAAATTTATTAATGTTCCTCAACTAATTTTGTGGTACTTCATGTCTATGAAATTTGTAATATAACTCACAAAAAAAAAGTTTCTAACAAAGTTACAGTTTGTATAGGTTGGATGTTTGATTAATTATTTTAATTGTTCTACCAGAAATGATCTTATCATTAGTAGTCAATGTATTTTTGTTGACTTTATTTGTTTAAACACATTTTCTATTTTGAGAAAACAGCTACAATGCCTGTGCAATGATGTTGAAATGTGTTGCAGTACTTACATAAGCATGTTCCATACCTGCCTACCGTTACGCAAAATGCGTATTCGTTACGCAAAACGCCCAAAAATGACCGCGAGTACGCAAATACGAATTCAACCCGTCGCGTTACGCATTTCGTACCTTTTTTTTTCCTCTCTAAACTAGCTTACGAGCGGCCACGGAGGTCACGCTCAGTGGCAACTTTGACCTAGAAGTCACGCGCTAAGCCGTCCTGGGGGGAAAAAAACAACAGAAAAGGTGGGGTGGACACATTGAGCCCAGATCTAGATCTACGTTGATTGGAATCAAGCAATTAAATCTAGTCTACAAATGAAGAACACGGGAGTGGTGGGAGAAAGGAGTTGGTACCACGCAAGAGCGATTGCGAGAGGCTGTTTGATATCATTCAGTTACCAACGTGACTTTATTTTCATTAGAAATTAATTAATTTGGAGCTTAAAAAAAGTCGATTGCAAAAAAAAATAAAAAATTCCCGTATTAATTTTAATCAAAAATATCGAAGCGCTATTGATTCTAAACATCGTATTTTAGCTAAATCTAGAATATGGATCTAGATGTATATAGACCTCTAGATCTAAGAATCTAGATTTAGATCTAGATCTATATCATATAACAGACTAGATCTAGAATAATCTAGATCTACTTATAATACTTATTATACAGTAGATATATTCCTAGCTACCGTCTAACTCTAAGCCTATTAGTCTATTAGATAGATTGAAATTCTCTAGTTATCTAGAAAATCTAGTTCTAGTAGTCTACATTCTAGATCTTGGTCTACGTTAGTCCTATTGTAGCCAATCCACGGTAACACTCACTACTCACTTAGAATTACATTTTAGAGTCTAGATGATAGATCTGATCTAGATCTAGCTTATTTATTTTATTTTAGATTTAGGTTAAAGATTAAAAAGTGCAGTGCAATGACTACGTCTAGATCTCTATTACTATTTCTAGAGTCTAAGTCTATAATAGGCATGGCATAGGCCTACTATTAGAAATTTATTAATATAAATTAATGTAGTAATAGGAGTATTAGTTAGATCTAGATATGATTATATCTAACTTAAATCTGATCTAACAGTTAGGTAGATAGTAGATCTAGTTGGTAGAGAGACAAAAATATAGTCACTCTAGATTAAAATCTAGATCTAAACTATATTACTATATTTATTTAGGCTAGAAATTTTAGTTTCTAAATTTACTAGTTATTCTCACATTATCATGATTATGAGAATTAAATTATCTATCTATCCATAGGTCTATATTAATATATATATATATAATATATATGTGTATATATATATATGTGTATATATATATAATTTTAGTATCATTTCGGTTTATACGGTTAAAAAAAAAAGGTCGTTCGCGTGTGTGTTACACATTGAGGTCCCAAAATACACATTTTGACCCTCAGGGATACACATTTGGACTTTTTTAGGTAGGCAGGTATGATGTTCATGTCAATGAGTTTAACATAGAAAACAAATTTTCTATGTGAAAAGAAAATTGATATTTTTTCTTAGATCCTTTCAGCAATTTTTTCTTTCTGTTGCATTGAACCATATTTGAATTTTCTCAGCATCTAGTTTTGACAGTCTTCCATTTATATTAGTATGTCTTAAAATGTATTTTTTTAAATCTATATCTGTTTAAAAACTCTTTATGCCACACTAGAACTATTATCATTAATATTTTTACAAATTTGTAAAATGGTCTTAGAGGATAACTATTTTATTTTTAGAATTACTTTCACAATTGTCAAGTGTACGGAGTCGTGCTGCTGCAGCACAAAGTGTTTCTACCCAACTACAACAGTTGGAGATGCAGTTACAGTCCACTAGGTCAGTCACTAAGTATGTAAAGATTTTTTTTGATGTTTCTGTTTATACATTATTCATATCATTTGATGTTTTAGTTAGTCCAATTCTCTGAACAAAATGGTCTATTTCTATATTGAAACACTTTAATGACTTAGTTATGGTCTATAGTTTGAGTTTTTCAGATTTGTTGTTTAAGTCATAACATTCTTAAAGAATCAACTACGAATCAAAACTGTTTTGAACTATACCTTTTAGAGTTCTTGTTTGTTAATAACATACTTAACAACTTTTGATAAGAAAATACAGAATTACTGTCTATGAAAATTGTGTATTGTTGTAGTTAAATATTGATGTTAGTCTTTCAACAATTTTTTGGTTGTTTAACTTCGTACATTATTCAAGTATTTTAACTGATTCTTTCAGACAACAATTAGAACGTTTACCACGAAGGCAAACAGAGCCAAGTAAACCACCTGCCTCTAATAGCACAGTTCCATCCCTGCCTGAGCCAACAACAGCGCCTATAACAGCTAACACCAAAATAGATTCACAATTTCTTCTTGGAAAGTAAGCACTTGAAACACATATATACTCTTTTGTTTTACTCTGTGACACATAGAATCAATTATCACAACTAAGACTTTTTTGAAATCAGAGGTATTAAAAGGCTTCACCTTTTTTGTCTTTCAGGCTGTGCAGTGAAAGTACGGGATCTGACAATGGATCCACTACCGGAGAAGGGGACATTGCTCAGCGTAATGTTTTTGTGCAAGAGTTGTTACTGGCCACATTAACAGAACAGCTTAGTTTGATTACAGACTGGGAAGCTGAGGACCCCAGTTCTTTGGTGGAAGTCCTTCACTCGCCTGAATCGGATATGGAGCAGGAAGTAGCATTGCTTCAAAAGGAAAATAAAAATTCGAATGAATCCCACAGTAAGATTCTCACTGTTAAACCAATGGACAAGGCTGTGGGAGGGGCACTAGAAAAACTATCAGGAAGTCATGGATGCAGGCCTGTGTCAGTAGGTACCTACAGGGAAAGCACTTGGGGCCATGTGAGCAGTAGCTCCTCTGCTGGTGGCACTCGGCAAATATGTAATCCAATCACAGTTCCAAACACAGTGGCAGTGCATGGTCCAAACATGAGCTCTTCTGGTGGGCTAAATATGCAAGGTAGAGCCACCTCTGCTAGCCATGGGGGCAGGGAGAGGGGTATGAATCCTGCTTCTGCCAAAAGGAGCATGCTTAAACACATGCCACCCCCGCGTGGGGCCTCTGACACAGACCCACCTCCACACTAACTTGAAACAATTAGATTTTTGAAACTTTCATATCTTTCTAGCTAATCACTATAAGCTTAGAGGATCAATTCTATCATCAATAAATTATTTGCAAACATAATTTGAAATATGAACATCCTGTTTCTTAAGGAAAGGATTTTTTTGTTCTCTCTTCCCTTAATGCCATTGAAGGCAGAGTGTATTTTGTGAAATAAAGTATACAAATAAAGCCACTGTTTTCTTTTCAACTCATTAAGTATCAGAGTTTAGTTACCAGTTCATTTTTTTTTGTCTTAACTGTTGACTATGTTGTTTCACATGAAGACTAGTTTCTGAACTAAGTATATTGTACATAGCATTGGCTTTCCAGGTATGTGGCAGTTTGAGTCCTCCATGTGTGGAAGAGCTCATGTAAGCAGCAGAGAATATCTTTGTGTTTGGTGTTTCAATATTTCAATGATGAAACTGTGATATTGTAATCTTTGAATTTGTTTTCCTTGCTGAGACTAGAAAGTACAAAAATACTTTTTTTTCCCCTTTTGTTATAATGTTTTTTATTTATTTTTTTTTTTAGAAAAACAAGTTTACTTGTTAAGAGTAGAAAACTAAATACATCAAAGCCAGTTTTGATATTATTAGGGTTACATCTGTTTTCGTTTATAAGTACTCTTGAAAGTAAACATTTAAAAATAATTTTTTATTAAAGGGTTTTTACCTTTTAAATTGTTTTTTGTTCCCAAACTGTTTACACTTGATGCAGTAGGCTTTATCTTTGCACAATGTAGCCATAACAGTTCTTGTTTCAACCCCCCCCCCCCCAAAAATGTAAAATTAGCATCAATGATATGTTTCTTTTGTTTTATAAGTATCATAGGCACCAGGACTTAATAT
Organism: Biomphalaria straminea; assembly: GCA_021533235.1. Lineage (NCBI taxonomy): Eukaryota > Metazoa > Mollusca > Gastropoda > Planorbidae > Biomphalaria > Biomphalaria straminea. The sequence continues at coordinate 26,635,964 of JADKLZ010000003.1, forward strand.
ATACACTCACTATATTTATGTCCTTGGTAGTTTTTCATAATCCACACTGCTTGAGATTTCAGTGGCCCTTGTATGATGAGGGAGGTAATTTCTGGCCCTGACATTTGGCTTTGTTTGGCCCCAATGTCAGAACTCTTGTTAACCGAGGAGGGAAGCTTCACATCTTACTGGCAAATAGTTTCATAATATATATTTTTTTTTTTGTACCACTGTTTGTGTTGACAAAAGTTTTGTCTAGGCTATGAGAAAAAGTTTTGTTACGTATTTCTTTATGTGTGTAAATAAATGATTCTTCTTATAACTTAGTAGCTGTGCTTTTGCTGAGCCTCCTGTTTCCTTTCAGTGCATACTGATGTTCAATTTCAGTTGACAGTGATATGTGTATATACAAATAAACTATGTTCGCCCGAACACAAAGAAAACATTGTCATACATAAGAGAGATCTCTCTGTAGAGAAGTAATACAAACACTAAAGGGATGTAATTTTGTTTGTTTGTTTGGTTCCTATGATTTCAACAATTGTTCACGAGAGCCAGAGTGAGAGGTAGTGTTGTGAGCTGATTCATAAATAAAATGTGTACACTTCAACTAAGACTTGTCTTGAGTGATTCATACTTCTTTTTTTGTCAAATCACTCAGTGAAATTAAAAATCACTTGGTTGTAATGTATTTTTTAAATGAAATGAATTATTTCAGTAAGTTGAAACAGTTTATTTCAAAAATGTTTCTGAACTAAAAGTGTGAACATTATTTTTGCATGTTAAATGTGAGAAGACATTGATCCTCACAAAAAGATTGACACCAAACTACAACTTATATCATAAATAAACTTTGTTATTGAGATTAAAATTTTAAAGAAACAACTAAAAAGGCAGAATAGACAATAACACCTGAATAGTTTTTTTTTTAAATTGAAAACATTTAGTTTTGAATTACTCAAGCAGATTAGTTTAGGATTAAATAAAGAATTTCAGTTTGTTTTTTTAATTACAGCATATACTATTTGGCTAAAAAAAAAAAAGCAACTGAAACTAACAAAAACACTTACAACTCCCTCACAAACACACGCCATGTTTCAGACATAATCCATTAAAATCTACTTAACTCCAAAAGGTCTCCATGAATGGACACCCCCTTTTGAAGCATCACTTTTAACCCTTATATGCTTAGTGTTACAGAACTGCAATGTCACATTTTTGTTCTACAAATCATTAAAGAATCTTCAGCTCAAACTAAGTGTCACAATCTCTCTCTCTTTCTAGTGCCTGATGTCACAATCTCTTCTTGTGGTGTTGTTAGATGTCACTAGCTGATAGGAGAGAAGTCTTGTGTCGCCGGGAATTGTATTTTGAATAATAATTATTGACGATGACGATCTAGGATTCAACTGAGTAAATGCCTTGATAAATTAAATACAGGAACCTTTATTTAAATCCAGCATAAGTACAGCTATGTACAAATATATATCAATGAAATAAGTTGTTGAACAAAAGCATATTTCTTATGTAGAATTATATTAGATATTACAATGCGACTGTACTCCAGAAGATCCAGACTTCGACTACTGAAAGCGTCTTCTTGCCGGCAGGCCTCGTTTTCAGCTAAACCATTTCAACCAAATCAAATTCAATACCGACGTCTCCAGACCACGTGACTGATGTTCTGGAAGAAACTAAAAATAACTGCTGTTTTTTTTTTTTGTTGACCTTGACTTGTGCAGAAAACCCCACTAAGCATGGGGTTGTTGTACTTAGTACTTTACACATGTCTAGTCGACCTACATTTTGATGGCCGACAAGAAATAGATTCATCAAGGTCAAAAACTAGTATCAGGCAGAATGATAGAAAGTATAAAAAATTTAGCAAAGCTTTATTATGACTTCCAAAAAAGTTTGTGAATCTCCAGGGTCAGTATTATAGCATAAGTTTGTGAAAGGCTTATTATAAAAAAAATAAAAATAAATTAGTTATAGAAGGAATGCTGAAAGATGCATTGGGTGTATAGCTTTCATTATCAATATTTCTGTCAGTTGTGATGTTAGAATAGAATATAGGCTCTATGTTTTGTGAGTTTATTTCTGTCATTTCTCATTTCAACAATAGCTCTTACAAAATAATTCAAAGATTCTTACTGAAGAAGAAATACCCAGTACAGTATTTTTTTTTAACCATTAGATAAAAGTCTGATTCAAGATGAGGCAGAAAACACCATTACCATAACATATTACAAAATATATTGATCACCTCAATTATACATTTTCTCTGTTTCAACTGGAAACTCAACTTTTTGTCAATGAACACCTGTTTCCATGAAAAACTTCAGTCAATGAACAAACATTTGTGATAACAAAAAAAGTCATTCTCTTCATGAAGCAGTATCTGCCAATGACGCCACCAAAAATGGAGGTTTGAGTTTTTGGTTCTTTGTAAAGTAAGTGGACATGCCTTCACACATGAACCTTCCTCAGAAAAAGAAAATGAAAGTCAAAGAGCAGTTGAAAGTGAACTAGTTTTTGGAGATATGCCAATGTAATGATCCATTTGTCAAAATTGATCCCTAGAAACCAGAACTTCTGGCTGTCCTTTGACAACTACTGCACCTTAACTGAACACTCACAAAAGTATGCTCCTTCCTTAGCGCTATTACAGCATGGAATGGGTTGCATGAACCAGCCAGGAAAACCAATGACTTGGCAGAATTTAAATCATTGGTTAACATGCATGACTAGATAATAATGTAATGTAATAATCTTTTTTAAGTAACGTCTGTATTTTATAAGATAAGTATATATAGTTTTAAAAAAGTTTTCGTAAAAAAAATAAAAAATAACAATAGCAATGCCCTTGGCAGTATTGCTTTAATTTTTATTTTTTCAAAATACTAACGCAAAACTAGTGCGATGAATTTTATTTTCAGGGATGGGGGGCTGGTTAACCCTTCCCCCCCCCCCCTCCACGCACCTATATATATAATTCTCAAAGTCGACAAAGTTTAAAAGTTCAGCCGAGCAACACGTAAAAAAGGAGGATTCCATGGCGCAGCATGGAGTGAATGGAAAATGGTGTGAATTTGTGTAGTGAATGGAAGGTTAAAAAAGTGGAAGCCAGAAGAGATGAACAGGAAGAGATATGAAAGTATTATGTCTACTTAATTTGTCATTATATTAATGTTGTGTCGTAAGACTCTTGAAACTAGAACGACAATACACAGATAGAATCTACTCTCAGGTTTGACTTTGACTTTAGAAGTACTTTAATTAATATCACAAATTACATTAAAATAATAATTTCACTGGCTTCCTGTTCATATCCTTCTAGCTTCCCCCTTTTAATCTCACTTCCATTTTCAATTTTTATCTATATATTTCCGGATTTATTTTTTTTTACTTTACTTTTACTTTACAAAAGATTTTAATAATTTTCGGAGATTTCCAGGACTTTTTCGTAGGCCTATATTTTGCAATTTCAGGAGATTTCCAGGAGCTTCTGGTAAATCAAGAGGCCGCTGGAAATCTGTTATGTTATAAAATGGTTTCATTGAATAATTTATACACCTAAAAATTAGCACATGTCCAAAGAAAGTGCAGGACCCACTGAGGTTGCATATGTTGCAGTGCCTAAGGCCTGCCCTGCAAAATAGCGGCAGATGCTAGGCCGCAGGTCGACTAATAACAAATAAATAACATATTCAGAAGTGTATACAGATAACTTTTTCCTTTAATTTTTAGCTGCCCCCAAAAGGGGGAAAGCGGCTATTAGTTTTATGTAATCTGTCTGTCCGTCATTCGGTCATCTCGACTACTCACTGCCCTGTCATCCTGCTGGAGGTTTGAGCTAGGATGTAGATTATTTTCAGCTCTGAAGGAACATCCGAAACATGTCAAACATTTTTTTTTCTGTCCAGTTTAGATTGCAAAAAACTAAAAAAAATATATAGGTTACCTTTTTTTCTTCTGGAAGTGAAAAAGTTTGTTTTTTCAATTAATTATTTAAGCAATTTTTTTTTCATGAAATACCTCTTTTAAAACAATACACAAATATAAGGTGAGATTTAATAGTAAGAATGAAGGATGATCCATACGGGCCTATATTTACTTTTTTTCTTTTACATTTTGCTAATTGTTTGTATATCAGATATTTTCAAGAGTTGACTTTTTATACACTGTAGTAACCACTGCCTACCCCCCACCCCCAGCTATTGACATGACAACTAGTTATTGTGATTAAAATCACCAAAAAATAAATAATTTTTGATCAAGTATTATTGTTCTGTTCAGCACTTTGAGGAAAAAAAACAACAAAGCTTGGATATTTTTTTTTTAAAACAAATTTAATTTTGAATTCCTTTACAGGAGAAGCAGATCAATACAATCACACATGGATTTCAATTGGTTTCTTTTTTATTAAACAATGTAAAAAATGAAGCCTTTGCTACTGTAACATTAAACGTAGATGTGTTGGACTGTTTCTAACTTACACCTTAATTAATGACAATGTTTTTAAAAAATCAACAAATTAGCCAATCAATTTATGAGTGGATATAACTTAAAGCTACAGCACTGCTCTACTTGTGAGACTTTTAGTAAGTATGATCATATGTTATCATTTTGTGTAAGTAAAAGGCAACCAAAACAAGGCCAAAGACTATAAATGGTTTAGACATGTTAAGATCAGCAATGATGGGTAGGGAACATTAGGAAACTCAAGAGATAAAAATATAATAAAACAAAATAAATAAAACACCAAAACAAGTCAGCCATTGAATTAAACACATATTTTAGATTAAAAATATTGCAACATCTTTTGAAAATGTATTTTGTAAGGCACAATTTAGTCACAATGTAAATATATTTTTAAAATATCACTTTTAAAGTGATGAGCTGAAATATGTAGACAGCAACCATAAGATAGTAAGACAGTAATTTAATTATCAGATTTGAAACATTAAGAGTTCATGAACTTGCTTGAAAAACAAAGATATTTGCTGAAAGACTGTACATTACAAAAATCATTATCACTGATAGGCTGAATGGACACTTAAATATAAATCTAAACAAATGGCTAAAATCTTCTATGTAACAATAAATTATCATCAATTTCTGGAAATGGGACTGCAGAATGTGGATTTCAAGTTGAGCTAGGCTTCAAATGAATAATTCTATTGCACCAGCAATAAAGACTAGCTTTACAATACATTAAAAAGTGTGAATACATTTTTAGCATTGAGAGGACACTTGATTCAATTTATGGAACTTGAGGTAGGGATCAGATGACAGGAAACATCAAAATACTTAGGTTAGCTGTACTTCAAAGTAAATTCTATTTATAGACACTTTCAAGGGTACAAATAAACGATAGATGTAAAAGAAAAATGTATCATTCTGAAAAATACAAAACAAGATTTCAGCTATCATACTGCTAAGAATACTAAATGTAAATAAATTACAATCAAGCCTACCTACATTCTAAAAGTAGATGTACTACAGTTTATAGTAATATATAATAAAGTCATGAGTGTTGAATTATAAAGTGTCAAACTATCAAAGAGTCAAAAGCACACACATCTATCAAGTTTATAATACATGTGGATAGCAGTATAAGAAAATACATTTGCAAAGATATAAACAGTTACCAGTAACCTTGTATAAAAGATGGGCTTCAGAGGTTATCAAGTTTGCATCGGAGTAGGATCACAGAATATGAAAAATCAACATGAGTGATACAAACGTAGCTTAAAACAAAAAAACAGTTGAGAATCTAAACTCAACACAGCTACTTTCTGGTGACCTCTGAAAATAAGTACCAGAAGTAGTAGAGACATACAAATCTTGTTTTGTTGCATTCGTCCTAAAATATTTATGTGTGTGGGTGTGCAGACAAGATAAATTTTAAACCAATATTTTCTTTACAAAAGTTTTGAAACAGATGTGAAAATGTAAAACTGTTTGTAAATTTTTAAGTATAAGACATAAAAATACCAGTAGCTATATAATCCAATAATCCATTCTTTCTTTAGAAATGAAGCTTACAAAAAAAAAATAATCTTAACTCTAGAACTACTAATTAAAATAAATGACTAGATTGACATAATGTGGTAGCATATTGGTTTTTAAATTTGGGGTTGCAAATATAAATCCTAGTAAAAGCTGGGGAATTTAAGGGCATCCCTGAGTACATCAACCTATAATGAGGAAATAAAGTTGGTTGATGCTTTGGTTGTGATCTAGCAAAACAGCAAAGTTTGCATCATTTACCCCACATACAGCTAAGTTTCCAAAGGAAAACTGCATTAACATCTGGATAGACCTAGAACTTCATAATACTGGTACAATAAAAAAAAATAATTTAATAAATAAACATTTCATTTCTTTCCTTTAACAGTTAACAAAAGAAGATGTCAGAAAAAAAAAAAGCCAAGAATTACAATATGCTCTTTTTTTATGACCTAACATTGTCAGACACACACACAAAAACTAAGCAGTATCAAGTGGCAAACACAATACCTCTTTGCACATTTACATTGCACAAGTAATATCTTGAGGAAGAAGGCAAGAAAGAATAAAGATATGAAGAACAGAACTAACAACAGATTCACTAAGAGGAACAGTGGTCTAAGAAAGTTAGGAATGTGACAAGATGCCATGCCTTTCAATTTCACTTCTACAGGGCAAAATACCAGGTTGATAAAAGCAAAAGAATGGGTTGCAATATCAAATACTGAATTGCTTAATCTACAGATTCAACAAGAACAGCACCCATATCTTATACATTACAGATGTTCCTTTTAAAAAGAAGATTATTAAATCCTATTCAGGGGATTAAACCAGAAGACAATTAGCTTAAAACAATACCAACAAACTCATCATTAGTTTTCCAGAAAGTTGAATGGACAGAACAGCATATAGATTTAGTTCTTTATATCTTGTATTAAAGTATTTTCTAAAAAATAATAATAAAATAACTAAAGACTTTTATATGGTTTCTCATAACAAATGGTTTGTCCCAGAGCATGGTTGTAGTTCCAAATGTAAAACCTAACCCCCATCCTCCCTGCTGTTCTGCAGAAGGTTTGCGCTAGGACCTAATAATCTTCATTTCTGAAGGAACATCCTAAACTAATAAAACAAAACATTATTGAGCAAACAAATGTACAATATGTAAACACAATTTTTTCTCTCTATTACTGGTAAGGTAATACAACTCAAATACCAAAATAATTATTTTCAATGCAATAGACCTATTCTAATTATTAAGATCAAATGATATAGCACATTCGTTTTTGTATTAACAGAGTGATCTGTTGAGATCAGATATATAAATGAAAGACTCATTACCAAATAGTCCAAGGAGGTCTTCTAGCAGCTGTGTGTGGTTTCCCTGTTAAATTGATAGGTATATTGATAAGCGCCCTATCAGTTTGTAGCATATAAAGCTGTCGTCTGATCATCGCTCTAGAAAATCAAAAAGGCAACAATTTTTCAGAAGTGAGACTTTGATTAACATATCTATTTCATTAAACTCATATGGTAGGCAGAATTTGAATACAAATCACTGATATACATCTTTTGGACTGAACATGTCATTGCTATGACAGATGATAACTGCTACTCTCATTCAGTTTGATATTATTACAGAAAATGTGTATGTTAGAACTAATTCTATAACTTGACGACAATTACAACAGAGGCTAGGACAGTGTGATTGGACAAAGGACTAACAGGAATAAAATATTAAAATAGTTTGTGGCCTGAACCATGTGTTACCATATGTGCTCAATTTTACAAAATTAAAATGCAAACAATCTTAAGATCTTCTGGACAAATAAATTAAACTTTTTAGCCCAATAAAAAAGTAAAGATCCATTTTCAGACCTTGCAATGCTAAGGTCATCTGTTTCTTTGGCCAATGGTTAATGAGCCAGGTGTCATGTGGATAGCACAATGACCAACCGCCTTTATTTCCTCAACTAAAGTCAGGTTCCCATTAGAGTTGGGTGGACCCAGGGACGCCCTAAAAATCCTTAAGTTTAAAATCCCAGTCTTCACCAAGATTCAAACCCAGGAAACCAAACACTTAACCACTTAGCTACTGCACCTCTCTTTAGCCTAATAATATGTGCTAGACCCTTTCATTATTTCATACTTGAAATTTTGAACAAATAAAAGTAATAATTGGAGACAAGTTAAATTACATTTGAGAAAAATGAACAAAGTGAAAGATTGCCGACAGATTTGTAGAGAGTTAAGTGTTAGAAAGAGCATATTTAAAAAAAAAAAACGCTACATGCCAACTGTGTAGAGGTATGAGAAATTTGATTTTGTAGCCTTTTTTTTTGAACACTTATCAAACTAACTAAATCTAAACAGTAATTGAATATTTGTATAAAACTAAGTGAAACAAAATATATACTTCATTTGATCTTGTTCGAAATTTCTTTGATAAAAAGTCATTTTGTTCATCATTACTTGACTAAGAGATGGTAAGAAAGGATGCATAAATTTTCTCTAATTGTTCTTGCTATGAAGACTAAATCTAAACAACATTTCTGATCTATGATGAAAGAAATGAAAAAACATTCTCACCCATCTTTCCCTAGAAGAAAATAAGCTGGAATGTGAACAATTCTATGTGTTTCATCGTCTATCATTTCAATCATACTGTTGTCATTGTTCTCGTCATTGTCAAATATAATTGCTGCTATAGCTCCAGCTTTTTCTGCTGTCTTGCTTTTAGCTAGGAATGAACATTCGCTGTATATGCAAGACAAAAAAAATGTTTCCACACATGTTCATATCAAATTAGAATTCAAATTATAGTGAAACTTTTCATCTACCAATCACATTTTATGTAGCACTAATTCATTTGTAATGCAACTTAACTCAATTTATGTTGACCAAGCAAAAGACCACATGAACTTTGATGACAATGACATTAACTTTATATAAATAATAACAATTATTATAAAGGCACAAAATGGCAGTACATCCAAATAGTCAGAATCTGCTATTTATTGACAAAAAAAAAGTCTGAGATGATTATTGCCAATGACCACTATTTCACAATGGTAAAATGAATTAGAAAAAAAATTAAAGCTATGTGGCGATGGGGAATGTATACAATTAAAATATTCTGGTACTCTATTGTCATATCATTCACAGTGATGGGGAAAAACAGAATCTTTAAGGGTCTGAATAAGTTAATTATCACTGAAGTTGTTTTACAATTGTGCAATTAACATGAAGATTCTACAATACTTAATAATATGACACTTTGAATATATATTCAACAAACATTTCAAAATAATTTTAAAAAAATAAAAAGCACCTACCCACGACGTATCAGGACCACTGCACCTTGGACCTCATTTAAAAGATCTTGACAAGCATCTTCTGGATCAGCTAATATTAACTCCACATCTTCATGAAGTTTATCCTTTGAGAGAAACAGAATGGGAAATATAGAACCATTAAATCAGATATTAATATTATACTAAGCCAACTGTACTATTCATAAGTATCTTGGTTACATTTTTTTTTGGTCAATTTCGTATTCAATCATCCCTCAATATCTCTACATAAGTAAATGAGTGTGTGTGTGTTAACATAATCATGATGAAACATCAATTCTTCAATGTTGAGATGTTATCACGTTATTTAAAAAAAAATGTCCTGATCTTCTAAGTTTTTTTTTATTGTTGAAGAGCTGACACCTCTGCTTTACTGAAGTGAAGACCTTGAAATATATTCTTATCTTTGCACACAAGTTGGTCTTGAGACAATAATGTTAACCAAACTAGCTAAGTTCTTCAAAAGTTGATCTTGAGACAACAATGTTTGAAATGTGTTTTTTTTTTTCAAGTGTGGTCTATTAATCACAGTTCTTCAAAAGTTGATGACTTTGAAAAAACAACAAAAAAAAAAAAACAAACTTCCTTTATGCTTAATGTGTATATGTTACAGTGACAATAATGAAGAATTTTTGGTAAATGTATTTAAAAAAAAATAAAGTCAGAATGCAACAGTAGTTCTTGTTCAAATGTTCACTTAATGAGTTAGTGGTACTATTAAAGAACAAAAAAACATTTTAAAACTGTATTATATATGCAGTCTTTACTTCTTAGCCATATAAGGTATGTTGTGGAATTAGACTACTTAATGGTCCAATAAAATAGAATCAACTATCACTACAATGTTTATTCACCGTCTTTATTATGATTCAAGTATTTATCTAATATCTTGTGTTCACTTTCTTGTCTTCCTAACGATTTAAGTACTTGTCTTACATTCACTGTGCCATCTTAAGGATTAAAGTATATCTCTTATATTCACTGTGCCTTCCTAAGGATTTAAGTACTTGTCTTGTATTCACTGTGTTTGATCTTTCATGCCAGCTTTCTGCTAGTACGGAATATCATTCAAACAGTTTCATCAAGATTTATAATAAATAAATCATGAATATAAAGTAAGGTTGTAATGAAAATGCATCAAAAATGTCAGACATACAAAGACCGTTCCAAAATCTTTGGCTTGTTTAAGTTTGAATGTGTACATCAAAGACTCTGGCCAAGTAATTTCAAAATAGACAGACTCCTCAAATACTACATAGTAATTTGGTGCCGTGGCTATCTCTTCAGCTGATACTGAAATAGAACAATGTAATAATGATTAACATAATGCTAATTCCAGGTTTTGTAAAAAAAAATAAATAAAAAAATTAAAAAATCTATTTTTACCTAGAGTATCTAAATCTAGTAAAATATATAGCATAACATATCACACACACAAAAAAAGTTTAGGAGGAATTGTAATTATCACCGTCATCAAACTCCACATCAGTGAGAGATTGAGAGGTTGAAATCTTCTCTTCTAAAAGCCCAGGACAAATCCATGTTGTGTACATGACAGATATGTCTCCAGAGCATGGGACTGCCCAGACTTGTCACAATAAAGTGGTGAAGCACTTGGCTCTTGAACCAGAGGGTTTAAGTCTCTAATCATGTCACAACCTTTTTTTTTTTAAATAGCATTTTTCATACAATTTAATTTCAAAGTAATATAGGAATAAGTGTGTTTGGAAGGGTGATTTAAAGTGGGACATTCCAATTAAACATAAGATAGATATATATATATATATATTTATACTAGAATACACTGCCCAAAAGAGTCATTGTGTTCACAAAAATAAAGGAAGGGGTAAAAACATTTGCATGATGTAATAAAAAAAAGGTCAACCCAAAAAAATATCTAGAGCCTATCAAATATTTCAAATAAAAACTGAAAAGCAGAGGAATAGTCATAGAGTGTAAATAAGACTAGGTCCTATTTGTTATGGATTAGGAGTTGGGGGGGGGAGGAAGGGAGAGAAGTGATATACTTGAATTTATGGGCCGGTCCAATTCAATGTAATAGATACTAAAATTTGATGGTTAATAACAATATAATTTATTTTATTTAGATTTCAGTACTTATCATACACTCTACTTTAATCGAACATGACATGGTATATACAGACTCTTAGTATAAGTCATAAGACAGTTTTATAAGTAGATTATTATATTCTGCAGTCTAGATAGTAAATGTAAAATTATAACAAGTATAGATCTATGTATCTAGTACAGGGGTGGGCAATTATGACTCACTGGCAACATTATGCCTGCCGGAGTGTTTCAAGTGGCCCACAGACACCTACAGAAATCAGGTATGCCCACAGTATATACATATAAAAATTCAGATATGGCAGAAAACAAATTTTCCATTGAAAATGCATTTTCGGGAATCAGAATTCAGTATATATACTAAAAATGATTCTAAATATCTTTATAAATTATTGAAACTGTCTCATTATAAAACGTTTCAAGTAAACATAGATTATTCTTATTGGCTACACATTAATATAGTCAAATCAAAGACACAATCTCAGGTCAGTATTTATTCAATGCTACGAAGAACAGTGTTGAGTATGCTTGGAACAAGAGGGCAAACACAACAACTGATGGAGCTCGATCTTGAATATTTTTTTTTTAAATAAAGAAACCCCAACAATAAACTCTTAATAGGAAAGTTAGCACAAAGCTGCATAAAATATCTAAACATATTTTATCCAACATAACTTAATGATCAAATTAATCAGATCTAGTGGTCTAAAACACATGCAGTTTTGATGAAGTACTAGAAGATTTAGAAACAAAGATATTCCGATGTATCCGCTGGCTTAGCATGGGTAAGGTATGAGAAGAAAATAACATCTAAAGGAAGAAATTAATTTTTATGTTCCTTGAGACATTGACTGTGACTTTGTTACTAATATTTCTAATGAAGAGTCAAAGACAGATCATGTTTTCTCTATGGTCATTATTGCAATGGGTTGTTTGCATATGAAATGTAAGTGCATGTTAAATCGGTTCAAATAAGGGGACAGTGCCCGCCGACCTCCTCGTGGTGTCCTCTGGTAACCAGAGTAAGTTCACCCCCCTGCTCTTGGGGTGTTCCGAAAAGGGCCAACGTTGCGGGAGCCCCAACTTTCTTAGCAGGTTCTCACGCTCTCCTGGTGCAGAGTTCTGCTGGTAAAGTTTGGGGAAAATGCTAAGCTCTGATTGGCATAGCCCCTGCACGCTCGTCTGGTGTAGAGGGGTTGTGTCTGTCGGGGCTATAGCTTATGCTGAACTGATCAGCCGCTGCCCTGGAGACTAGTGAAGGGTCAAGCCATTTAAATTTGCGGGCTCTAAACTGGTGGCTATTTAAAAAAGGTCTCCTGCCCCACTCCACTTTCGTGGATTTAAACCCTGCTCTTACGAGTGAGTGGCTGAATTGGTCTTTCGACCATTTTACAGTCCATTGTCAATGTCTGGACTGTTTCACTGCTCGCTCTAAGGAGCAACCCAAATCTCCTCCCCCTGGAGGAACCCATACCTATATGTCGAGACTGTGACTTTGTTACTAATATTTCTAATGAAGAGTCAAAGACAGATCATGTTTTCTCTATGGTAATTATTGCAATGGGTTGTTTGCATATGAAATGTAAGTGCATGTTAAATTGGTTCAAATAAGGCCTTCCCATTACTACAGACAAGCAAGTGGAAACAGTTATGTCATTTTCCTTTGCTGAAAGGGGAAACTATTTCTAGTGAAATAGTTAAAAGTACAAGATTTATTTGGATTCCTTAATCGTCGAATTTATAAAAGCTAATTTCAAGACGTCAAAAATCAGGTCAGTACTTCTGCTGGAGTTTTATGGGTGCCACTTTAAACTTTGCTGCATAACTTTCACATTATTTGGGTACACATACATATATCAATCATAAATGTGAAGAAAGATTTTTTTGTGGAAACTAAACAAATGTAATCACAGGTCGATAGTGATTTAACAGCAGTTACAAGGATAACAACTACTAAGCTAGTTTCAAGGTTCTGGAACATTACACACAAGTGTAAACAGTTAAATACTTCATATTAAGTACAACTGTACATTTGTGGTGAAAAGCTGTGATTTAAAAGACAATAGTAAAATACAAAAAAAATAGCTTTCAGAAATTGCTTCTAAATCTTGTTGTAATTTCTCAATTGGGAGTGTGAAAAAAAAAGAAAACTGGATTTATAATACAATATAAATATGAATTAAAAGACAATATACACAGTACCGTTAGTTATAACATTTTTCTACGTCAAGCGTTTCCTTTCAGTTCTAAGTTATAACTACATATATATGCTGTCCCCTAATTCCAATTTTTTTTTAATGCAGCCCTTGATACAGAAAGGTTGTCCACCCCTGATCTAGTATAATGATAGATTAAAGATCTATTTCTGATTTACTGATATAGATTCTATATCTATATAGATCTAGTCATAGAGAGTCTAACAATGAAAAAATATCTTTGTTTATATTTCATGCAGTTATTTGTAGATGGTTAGATTCCATATATTTTCCATATAATTATAATATAATTTAATATAATATATAATAATTATTCTATATGATACTATATTACTATATCTATTTTAATATTACTATTACTACTATTACTATTAATTTAGATTAAGAAAAAATTGGACTTATTTTCTTACCACTAGCACTAATGACAAGTGCAATACGGCATGTGAACAAGAAGTGCAATATGGCATAGAAAACAAGAGTTAACAAACGTCCAAGTTTCTGATTAGCACATTTTAAATAATATAAGCCTGAACTAGCTAATAAAGACCTAGATCTTGATCTATGTGGTGTAATCATGTCATAAGTACTGGTCCAAACTAAAGTTAGTAAAGTTGTGTAGATATTAGATCTAAGATCTAGATTAGTGAATACACCTTAGTAATCTATACTGTCAAAGATATAGAATCTAACCTAGATAGAAGACGGATCTAGATTTATTCTAATAGCGAAAGCGAAAGTTGGTTAGGAACTTCCTGTTTTTTTTTAAATGTAGTTTAGATCTAGATATCTAGATCTAGATCATATTTTATAGATTCTCTAGAATACTCTTCTAGACCTAAACCCTAGATATCCAGATCTATTTTTTTCTAAATCGAGATAGATCTAATAATCATGTAGATCTAGACTACAAGATAATCTAATTATACAATTAAAAACAATATAGTAATTAAGGTGACCAGATATTTTGGGAGCATAAGCCATGATAAGCGGGACACGTTGATTTTGATCATCGGACCTAAAAGGAACAGATTTTTTCGAGCCAAATGATATTGATTTCAACAACGAAGACTTTATTTGCAATTAGTAGGCTACAGTTCATTACATAATAATTTGAATAATTCCAAGTCTGGCTGCTTTTCTCTTTGAAATACTTGATAAAAGTAAATAGCCTAAAGGATGGCTGCCTAGTCGTGCGGTTTGCGCGCTGGACTGTCGTTTGGATTTATCGATGGTTCCCGGGTTCAAACCCTGCCCGCTCCCATCCCCCGTAGTTCTGCTGGAGGTTTAGACTAGGAAGTAAACTATCTTCAACTCTGAAGGAACATCCGAAACATGTACTTAAAACATTTTAAAAATATTTTTTTACAAGTTCGGATAAAAGTTTACTTCGATTGTCACTACTATATATGCCTACATAGGCTACATCACTTTTCTAATCAACACGCGTCATCCAAAATAGTAAGTCGTATGCATGGGCGCCCGCAGGGGGGTGCAAGGGGGTGCACTTGCACCCCCCTGGATTCTGAGTAGCCAAATTCTAGCCATTATTTTGCACCACCAAATCAATTAACTTCTAAGTAGCAACTGAACAAGTAGTGCTTCAACTGGTTAATGTAAAAGTAGAAATACGTAAATTAACCAAGGCGTATCAGGAATTGATGACCAACTATGTACGTGCACGACTCTGAATTCTGAGAAGCCACATTTTAGCCAATTTTTTTATATTTTATAATGAAATAAACTTCCAGATGCAAGTGCTGCATGTTAGTCATGACTATTTGTTTTCATTTGAACATAGATTTAGTTATTATGAATACCACAAGGTCGACTTTCACTAGACATTTTGTGTGGTGATTTAACAGAAGGCAGGAGAGCCGCTGGTCGTCCTTTTTTTACGGTATACTGATGTATGCAAACGCGACACGAAGCTCTTTAAAATCGACAATAACGGCTGGGGAAAATGGCAGTGGATATATGAGATATATCCATATGAAGAGCGAGCATAAAATGTAAGGTCCTGAATTGAAGATGACATACACAACAGTTGTAGAAAGAAGGTTGAAAGTACAAAGGATTGGCCTCTTTGATCACACAAGAAGTTGCAAAAGGAAATAATTGTCTCGAGTCGTAAAATGCCACAATTAATTTTTGTAATATTTAGCTAAGTTCTAGAATATTTTTTGAATTGGAAGAGAAATCCTTCCAATTATCTTTCGATGTGATACATGTTCTAGTTTCTTTGAAAAAAATTGGAAAGAGTGTAAATGTATTAACGTCTTGGGGTCGGTGTTAGCGCTCGATCAAAAAGCAGGTGAAACAAATCCACCAGTTTACAACAGATGAGATACAAGAAAGCTCTTCACATGGCAACGTCCAATTCAAAACGTTGATTTGGATCAACGGAGCTGTGTCAGCAGCAAGAAACAAAAAAAAAAATGAATTAACTGCATCTGCAGGGTATTTTAGTGAAGAAATTGTAGATATCTCAGGCACTGAGCAGGTTTCTGAGTGTTGTTTGGTTTGTGATTGTATTCGACTTCTGTGGTTCAGAGAGACGCACTGCATGTGTCAAATGTCATTGTATAGTCTAGACATGGACAAAATACTCGTTCAAGGCTGCCCTGCCCCCTGATGGCTAGAATTTTTTTTCCGTGACTGTCCCTAGCAAAAGCGTTGGCTGTACTCTTGTTTCTGATTCGTCTTTTCATTGTCGTTAATTAGTCATCTGTTCTTTCCAACTTAACATAGTATCCGCTCAACAGCACATCCTTATTGACATAATCAAAAACCAACTTGACCATCCTGAGATGTCAGAGATGTCATCTTGAGGTAAGAGAGATTGCTTGCAGAAAAAAAAAACGGATACCTGCTGCTGAGAATCGCAGTCGACAGAAACACTGAGAAAAACAACAACACATGTTTGGATTTTGGGAGTTATTATGGAACACTGCTTTACATTACATATCTTGATTCTTATATTGCTTCTTCATTATGTCTCGCTTTTCGAGCAATAATAATGGTCAGTTCAACTTGTTTTGTCCTCATCTTAAAAGCTACAATGCAAAGAGGAATATCATAACTGCACTATAAGCGTTCATCACCAGCTTGTTCGTGGCGACGAAAAGCAATTCATTAGTAAGTTATTGACAGTTTCGGCAGCCACAGTCAACGTTTGCAGTTTTTGTTTGATCGAACGTAGGGAAGCACGGATAAAGTTAACAATGTTTACAGTGAATATTTTGTTGAAGTTTTTAGTTTCTTTTTTTTTTTATGAAATAAAAAATATTTACAGTGCACTTAATATCGATTAGGTATGAGGGCCCGAATAGAGGTCAGTTCTTTTCTTTAATATTATAACAAGAACGTTGAGGCTACGACTTTGGGCCATGGGGGGCAGCTTGCACCCCCCTGCAAAAATTCCTGCGGGCGCCCATGGTCGTATGCCTATTTCTTTGGGGAGGCGAACCTTTTCATGTTTGCTTTTCGTGCACTGACATTCTGACTGTCAATAAACAGAACTTCTTTATGGAATATTAAATTGCCGCAACATATTGTGTACAAAATGCAGCCACAATTCAGCACACGGGATATTAAATAACCTTTTGACTATGACGGGACATTTCTGTTGAAAAAACAAATATGTTTTCAAATCTGGATATCATTTAAATAGTCTCTCAACCGAAGATGTAACCACCTGGTCTTTCCATAGCCCGAAATTCAGCTATGTATTCTAAATCCACGAATTCGCTTTTAAAAATTTCCTGCAAAGAATCGTATCATCAGAGGAAACAACTTCATTTTATTGTGGGCTCGAAGCATCCACGAATGCTGTCAAAAACTTAGCATCTTTAACCTGCTTCCTTACTTTGTTCATTAATCTTCTGACTCGAAGACAAGCCTTATTTATATTATCGCTTCCACTAAAATAGTCTATTTATAGATAGCAACAAAATTATAGTAGCATTGCTACGCGAAATGTTGTGTTAGAAAAATAAGGTACAATACTACAATCATAGGCTTTCAATACTCGCCTTTTTCGCTTTTTAAATCAGTCTTTTCAATGTTTTTTTTTGTCCATTAAAATGCACTTTTAACGAAAATTGTTGAACTTTAAAAAATAATTGATACAATTTAGATTATTTGAAAGATCTACACTATTCAGATATTGAATTATTTGAGTCATAATATTTTAAATTGCGAATTCATAATTACACTTGTTCACGTACATAAAAATCCGCGAAATCTGATTTGGATAGATCATTCCATGGATAGATTTGATAAACTATAACCATGGAACTATAGTTCCATGCTATAACTATAACTAGTCTATAGACTATAGACTAGTATAGACTAGCTAGAGACTTATACTATAGAATCTAGTAACTTATAGATCTAGATCTCGAATAATTTAGATCTAGAATAGGCAATATATTCACTAGATATAGATTTAAGTCTAGAAAAAGACTGTGATGTTACCGTATACTCATACTCAGATACTGCCGTAGGCGTATAGACATAAGAGTATCTAGTATAGTGACTACTGACTATAGTCACATACGACATACTTTTTTAGTTGATACAAGTCGACTATACTCTATAGATCTACTACTAGTAACTATAGACTTATAGACTATAGTAGACACATAAATAAGACAAGAGTATAGAAATGAGTTACACTTACACGACGGAGCTTGATCATGATGAACTTGAAGATTTCAATCAAAATCAAACTGATCTCGACTTTGAAGATTATGAAACATGGACAAAGCCTTTATTTGAAATTTCCAAAAGTAGATCTATTATAATCTATAATAATTATAATTTATAATTTAAGTATTATATAAGAATATAATTAAGTGGCTCAATCCAGGCAGTACATCATCATCCAGAATAATCTAGATCTAGCCCTCAGACTTCAGTATGAGTAGATAATTAGTAGATTATGATCTAGTCAATCTAGACCTAGATTTCTCAATAACTAATTAGAAATAAAAAGAATCTACTAATTACCACATAATCTAGCTGATTCTAGCTACCTGTTAGTCACAAGCAAGACATTCTTGTTAAATAAATAATTCATAAACTCTCTACAACTTCTACAATAAATTTATTTCATTTTACACATTTTTTTTCAGTAGCAAAAGTGGATAAAACTCAAGAACACAATAATTGTATCCTCCATTTAGATATTGACTGCTTTTATGCTCAAGTAGAAATGTTAAACAATCCAGAGCTACGTAGCAAACCCATAGGTAAATCTTTTTTTTGTTGCTGTTGATATGCTGGCCTCCATCAGTTGTATTATTACTGTGGTTCATCTAGTAGAAAAACAAGAAGAAAGCCTGGGCATTTTTTATGATCAGAACATTGACACTCACACAGCATTTTCCCCCCTGTCAACGATGATCCTTATTCATTTCACAACTGAATTGGCTGTAGACATAAGCATATTAGTTATGAGTTAAATCTAACCACATGTTTTCTGGTATTCTTTTATCTGTACTCAATTCAATGTACACACAAACAATCTACCACTGTTGGACAGCGGCCATGTCTGTATGGATGTGGCAAAATATGCAGGTTGCAGGCCACATGAAATACTGTACTTCTATTAAATTTTCAAACTCAAGGAAAAAGCCTTATTTTATTATTGTCTTAAATATGATGTGTAATATTGTTCCTTTCAGGTATACAGCAAAAAAATATCATAATCACTACCAATTATTTGGCCAGGGAGTTGGGCATTCCTAAGTCTACTTATGTTGCTGATGCCATAAAGAAATGGCCACAGTTAGTTTTGGTAAATGGGGAAGATCTTACTAAGTACAGACAAAAATCTTATGAGATTTCTGGTAATATTTTTACATTTTCTTTTTAACTAACCTTACATTTTTTATTTTTTTTTGTTGTTAAATAATTTTTTAAGAGTTATCATGTATTATTCTAGAGTTTTTGCAAAAATACTCGCCAAAAGTTGAACGACTTGGTTTTGATGAAAACTTTATTGATGTTACTGACTTGGTAACATGGAGACTAAAAGACAATAGCTATAAACAAGAGTTTGTTGGCCATCTGCATAAGTCTTCTAGCTCAGAAGGTAATTAATTATTAAATTTATTTTATTGCCATGTAAGAGATGATCAATTTTTTTGGACTGCTACTTACATGTCTTTCTGAATTACTATGCATTAATGTAAAAGTTTGATATAAAATATAAAATGAATTTGTTATTTTTTGCAGCCTTTTGTGAGTGTGGGTGTTACCTACGGCTACAAATTTCATCCCAGATAGCCAGTGATATCCGGGAGGCATTGAATAAGGAATTGGGAATAACAAGCAGTGCAGGGATAGCTCACAACAAGCTGCTAGCAAAACTGATTGGAGCCACTCATAAACCTAATCAACAGACAACTATTCTTCCACTGCAATCCAAAGAGTTCATGTCAACACTAAGTTCTGTCAGGAGCATTCCAGGTACATATGGCTCGAAACAAAATTAGTATTTTAAAAGTTTTGAACAAAAACCTATTTAGGCTCATTGTGTTTCTGGTTTGTCTTAATTTAATTATTTCAATTATAATATCTCAGAATATTTTCTAAACAATAGCTCATTAGTCAAGTTGCAAGATATTAGTTATGCTGCATGAATCGTTGAAATGACAACTCACTCTTAACTATAAGGTAAAAGATTAACATGGCCTGTGAACTCCCCCCTTTGTATTTATCCAACACTCTTATACCATTGTCAGATGTGGATTTTCAACCAAGAAATTATGGAAGGAAAAAACTTTTGGAATGAAACATATAAAAGAAGCTGCAAAAGATGACTAGACTACATAAAAAGCTATGACATCTGGAAGATTGTTGGTACAGTACCAATTTACAAATACATGGCATTTCTAAGAACCAAAAAAAATGGAGCCACCTTGTAATTATGCCAAATAGTCATCAATACAGAGAGTCTACAGCAGCAAATAGCATGGACATTTGGATTGAAGAATGCTAAGAATAACAATGGATTGACAAAAGTAACACTATAAGAAGGTTTCAAACATGGATACATCTTTGGAGCCTCTCCATTTAGTAGTCTATGAAGACTTACTGTACCTGAACCGGTTATTATAGCTCAGTGTAGCATGGGTCATTGTTAAACTTGGATTCATTGAGTGCTTGCTGAGTGGGAGAAAGAGGAAAGCATGTCTCATTTGTTTGGCTGTCTCATCCGTTTGGCTGAATCCAGATTAGGCTAGTGGAGAAAGCCAAGTTGCTGTTGACTTATATAGAAACATTCGCATACATTATGCTAACATTTATTTTTTATTTTTTTTTAATCCAACTTTTTTTTTTTACAAGGGCATATTTGAGACTCATTCTGTATTCTGTTTTGTAAGGCTACAAATTTTGTTGTAGCAGTCTTGTGCTTTTGCTATTTATTGTACAAACTGAAACTAAGGTAATTTGTCTGTGACATTCCTAATCCACCTTAGGCAGACTCTACTACCACTATAGCCCAGCATAACTGTCACAAGGTTATTCGATGTTGAATGATGTAATGTCCTGTGATGCCGGGGATTCAAATCTTCTATAAAACAATTGAATTAATGTCGAACTAGAATTCACTGTAAAAGATTCTTTGTAGAAAATGAAACTCTGGAACTTTATTTGAATAAAACGTAAGTACAGCTTATGTACAATAGTAGATCAACAAGATGAAAATGATAACATAACAAAGGCTTCTTTCTTAATAAAACTTAGAGATGTTAGAATACACAACCTTCCAGTAAGACATTCAAGCACAGACTGAAAATCTCACGCAATTACAGTCTCTGGGCGGAAGTTGTCATGTGACTGATGCAACCGACTGATGCAACTTCTAGCCAATAGATTTTAATTTCTATCAAGACAAAGAAAAGCTAAAAATAACTCTCATGCAATACCAACACAGAAATCAACCCAGAATGGCATATGTGACATATTACCCCCCCCCCCCCTCCATTTAAGCATTTTGTATGGTAATAGAAATGCTTACATAGTATTAAAAATATTTAAATATACACAATATACCATACATGAAATTATAGAAAAATGGTTGAGGTAACATATGACAATGCTCTGAAAAATAAAGTCAACTTGGAGATAACAATAAAAAAAATGTAAATGTAGTGTCAGGTATATGAGAATAAAATTATGGATGACTTGGAACACCTGTTTTACTATTAAAGTGGTTATGAAAATGAGACAATGCTTTTCATGAACAATATCAAAATTATACAAAGCACAATACTTGCAAAAATTAAATCTTGAATTGAATAGGTTATTTCTCTTCATGGTGCTTCATGATAAAATTAAAATAATACAATACAAAAATTAAATCTAGAATGAGTTACTTCTCTTTATGGTGCTTGATGCTGAAATAAAACATATAGTAACAAAACTGATATGGTACCTGTGGAGAAAATAATTAATTAAACACAAATTCTTCCTTGACTAGTATGAATGATAGTGAGACAAGTAGCACATAATAAACTATAGTACATATGAAGAATGTAAGTATGGCGTCCAGTAATCTTCAGAATTGCCATCATGTTTGTGCGTGCACATTGTCTAAACTTGAAGAAAAGGTCCTTCAGTTTGCGAAGTTGTTGCTTCCATCTTGTGTTGAGCACACAAATAATGTCTGACTGAGTCGCGTTAGAGTTTGGCAAAAATATGAACTGTCCGATACCAAAACTCAATTTTCTGTTTGATGCGCGTTGATGCTGTATGATAATGTTAGTAAAATGCTCTGTGTATGAATGTCCGATAGAGCAATGACTGAATAAGTTTGAGTTCAATTTGTCTATACAGCAAAGTTGTCTAGGTTCATTTGTTTCTTTATGAAGAATGTTTGTCCATTGAGTGAATGGAGGGTGATGACACAAGTTGTCAATGTTGCTGCCTGCGGAGTTGACGTCACGGTTCATGTTGCTGCTTTCTGATTTGATGTCAATGTTCATGTTGTTTCTTGAATACCAGTCAATGTTCAGGACTGGGAACATGTCAGGAACACTGATAGAGAGATCAGCTTGGTCTCTGTATGTGACAGTGTCTTTCAAAGTTTGTATTGGTATGTCATTCGGTGTGATCACTCTTTGACTGTCAATTTGAGATGCTGGTAATGAGATATTTATCTCATGAATGGTTGTTGATGTTTCTTCTTCCTCAGGAATAGTTGTTAGGCTTACAGAGTGTTCATGTAAAATTCTTTGATTTTTGATGTTCATGGTTGAACTATCTTTAGTTGACTCACATTCTTTTAATTGATCAATACTTGTATCAGTAACAGAGTCATGTTGTACTGTTTTCTTTCTTTCTGATGTATCTGAGGTTGAGTCATTGATATTTGTTTCTGGTTCTAGTTGATGAGACTTGTTTTGATTGTGGCAGGGATTGTCTATACTTGTCATAGTAGTGATGAATACTGAAGCAGATGTAGCCTTGTTCATGTCTTGATGCATGGATTCATCAATAGTGATTGGGGATAAACAAGTGTTGGGTATGGGTGGGTATGTAGTCTCAGATAGGGATGGGCATGTACTGACAGGTGGGAATGAACTGGTAGTGGTTTGGTCTGGACATGTTGACTTGCTTGAGTCATAAGTCATAGGTTCTATGTTGTCAATTCTGGTCTTGTGATCTGGTTCATTCTTGTTTTGAATGGTATCATTCTTTTGTTCATTAGATTCTTTTTTTATTTTCTGGTAGATCTGTCTTATTTGTATCTTCTTTTATTTCTTCTTGTTTTAGTTTACATTCATCTTTCATGTCGTACGACTTTGTATGTTGTTTCTTATTTTCTTCATCTTCTGTATCACTTGCAAATTCATTTAAATCTTGTGATTCTATGAACTTTATTCTTGCTTTGTGAGAATCTTCCATAATATTCCATAGTCTCATTCTTTGATCATACTCTTTTATGTTGCGTCGAATTGAGTCTATTCGAGAATTATAACCTTGTAATTCTTCTGTTATTTTTCTTTGCTTTCTTCTTTCATATTCTCTTTGTTTTTCAGCTTTTTGTTTTTCAAATTCTTCTCTTTCTTCTTGACGCTTTTTTTCTTCTGCTTCTCTATCTTCTCGACGCTTTTTTCTTCTGCTTCTCTATCTTCTCGACGCTTTTTTTCTTCTGCTTGCCATTGATAGTCTTTTTCTTCTATTCATTTGGCCCATTTTTCAGGTTCAGGTATTTGTTTCTCTTTGGCGAATTTAATGAATTCGAGGAGTCGTTGTGTTCTAGAGCTGGAGCTGGAAGCCATTTTGTATTGTTATGTATTCTTCTTGTATTGGAGCAAAAATGTTCAATATCTGGATTTTGGTTTTATCTCAGATATAATATGAATATAATCTAGTGACAAAATTTTTGAAACCTCAATTTGCTAATAAATGCTTGACAGTAAAATTGTATTTCACTGGAGTCGTATGCTTTGATATATAGATCTATTGAGCCGAGTACTTTTTTTTACTGGTTTAACAGTTGGTTAAATCTGGTCTTATATGTGCTTCTTGCCAGACGAATGATTTGTTTACTGGTCTTCTTTATATACTGCTAGTTATTTGCTTTACTGGTCTTTTTTATGATGCCAGTTATTTGATTTACTGGTCTTTTAATATTGCCAGTAATTATGTATATTGGTCTTTTGCCAATTACATATAATAATAGATTTCGTGAGTTAGACGTAACTCTAACGAAAATCTTTGTAAAATAATTATCGATAACCAACTGACCTGTTAAACACAGAAATTCTGTCCTTCGTTAAATGAAATGAAGTTCCTTTTGAAGAGTTTAGAAATTGATCCTAGATCTGGAATAAATTTCGTTGAAGTCCAGATTACATCATATTCTTAGTCGGAGAGTGCCATTATTTCTATTTGTCGGAGGTAGCCATTATGTCACAATAAAATGACGGAGGATTTAAATCTTGATATTAAAATAATTGAATTAATGTCGAACTAGAATTCACTGTAAAAGATTCTTTGTAGAAAATGAAACTCTGGAACTTTATTTGAATAAAACGTAAGTACAGCTTATGTACAATAGTAGATCAACAAGATGAAAATGATAACATAACAAAGGCTTCTTTCTTAATAAAACTTAGAGATATTAGAATACACAACTTTCCAGTAAGACATTCAAGCACAGACTGAAAATCTCACGCAATTACAGTCTCTGGGCGGAAGTTGTCATGTGACTGATGCAACTTCTAGCCAATAGATTTTAATTTCTATCAAGACAAAGAAAAGCTAAAAATAACTCTCGTGCAATACCAACACAGAAATCAACCCAGAATGGCATATGTGACAATAACCAACATCCTTTATGGCAGTGCTGAACAACTGGAAAAAACAGCACACTATTTTTCCTTGGTACAGTCTGCAAAAGAGCTGGCAGCTCAGCAGTAAAAAGCTGGCTAGAAGAAGTAGTCGATGACATCTATAAACTTATTTGCTATATTGATTGTTATTTTGTGAATACTCCTTGATCATATAGGTGTGGGATTGAGTATTGGGAGTACCCTTCAGAGATTGGGCATCACATCTGTGGTTGACTTGCAGAGAGCTGATAAAAGTTTGCTGGGAAAAGAGTTTGGCTCCTCAACATCAGACTTTCTTATCAACTGTAGTCTTGGGAGAGATGACTCACCAGTCATCAAGTTTGAGTCACCTCAGGTATATACAGTGGAACCTTTAAAGATTTTGGAATAGTGGAATAGTAAAACAATTTTTGACAAATTAGCATTTATAGCACTTTTAGCTGCTTGAGAAATTCTAACACAAAATCTTTAGCTACCTGGTATAAACTTGTGAAAGCTAAGTCCTGAAATATGTGTTTTAGTTTAAGAAAATATATTGACTTTCATTTGAAATATTCAATGTCATTATTTATTTCATTCAAAAACATAAATCCTCATACTTGATTGATCTCATGTAATTTCTTAACTCATCCCTCCATTATTTAGTTTGCTTATTTGAGGTGAAACCAATGTATCTCTATCTTTTATTTAGCTCTTGCTCAAACATGTTTTCCATATCCAGCCAGTGGAAATCTCTGACCATTAATATATATTTATCTCATTACTCAAAAGTTCTTGTCTGGGGTTTACAGTGTTTTGGCTGTCATTGTGAGGCTCGTTTCTTTTGCTAGGTACATTGCCAGAAATGAGATTTTGATAATCATACTGTGAATTATGTATTACAAGAATAATTAGTAATAACATTACAATAGCCTATGCATTTAAATCAAACAACTTTATAAGTGTACAAATTTAAATATCTGTTCAGATTGGTTTTTTTTTAGAAATAATAACAAATACAAAAAGTCATAGCAATTAGTAATTCATCGATTAACTTACTTAGACTTAGGTCTAAGGGCAGCAAGCTGTCTCCATAAAGATCTGTCATTGGCAATGACTGAAGCCTCCTCCCAACTGGTGTCCACTGTTTTGGGACATCGATTAAATTAATTAAATATTTAAAAAAAAAATTGTTTTTAAACTTAAATAGGGTGTGTGATGATAGTTGGATCTGGAATGATGGTTCACAAAAAATTCTGTTTCAAGCTAGTATACATTTTCTGTGAATTGGCACCAAAAATAAGTTTACTTTTTTTTTCAGTCCATGAGTGATGAAGATTCTTTTCAATGTTGTAATACATTTGATGATGCAGAGCACAGAATCAAGGGTTTATTACATAGTCTATTGTTAAGGTACTCGTATTTGCATTTTAATATTACTTAATAATATGCAAATATTTAATCAGTTAAAAATTTATATTAAATCTTGTTCAAAAGATCCAAGAATGCTTTGAACATTAGCTTCTCTGTTTTTTTAAACAAGGGTTTATGAAGATGGAAGAGTTCCTCAAACTGTACGCTTGACTATACGTCGCATTTACCATGGAGCTCAGACTTGGGAGAAATATAGAAAACGAGAAAGTAGACAATGCCCTGTGCCTAGGTCAATATTTACAGGCATTCATAATAATTTGCGTAAGTCAATTTCTTTATAAATAGATTTTTACAGTGATATTCAGTATTCATAACTTCTAGTATCTCCAATTCATTAGTATAACAACTATTTATTCAACCAAAGTTTAGATAGATGCAAAAATAGGTGGAAAATGTTTTCAAAATAAGTTGATATAACTTTCAGATAAGTTCTTCTGTAATAATAAAATTCATGGTAAATTTACACAAAGTTTAAAATATCCCCCTAGTTAGTTACAATAATGTTTGTTATGTTTAAAATCCTTATATCCTATCAGCT
This sequence comes from Biomphalaria straminea, assembly GCA_021533235.1. Lineage (NCBI taxonomy): Eukaryota > Metazoa > Mollusca > Gastropoda > Planorbidae > Biomphalaria > Biomphalaria straminea. The sequence goes on from JADKLZ010000003.1 coordinate 26,662,917, forward strand.
GATTGTTGTGCTAAAAAAAAAATCCTGTCATATATTTCACCCCAAACATTCATTGATGTAAAAAGGCATTCAATATCCAACCTCCAAACATTCATTGATGTAAAAAGGCATTCAATATCCAACCTCCAAACATTCATTAATATAGAAGAAAAAAAATACAACGATGGACTAAGAACACAAAAATGGGTTAACATGGTATCGCTACTTAAAACTTTGGGTTGAATGGATAATGAAATTGTGAAAGATATTTGTTAAACATAACTTAAAAAAAAATTTCTACCATGATATTCTAAAAATTTTTTTTTAATTTGTATGTTTTCCTCAACAGATTCTGTAGATGCAGCTTGTGATCTAATTATGCCAATTTTGATCAGTCTGTTTAAAAAACTTGTGAACATCGCAAAACCATTCCATTTGACTTTGATCAACATTGGTTTTACTAATTTAGTGAAATCTACAGAAGAAAAAAGTAAAATCAGTTCGTATTTCTTGAAATCCCCTAAAAAGGCTGTTGAAAAATTAGAACAGGATTCAGTTCAAGTTCAGGAAGTTAAGTTTGATAGTCAGAAAACAGATGATGAATCAGTCCTGGCCAATAAAGTTAAGATTGATATTCAGAAAAGTGATGATGAATCAGTCCTGGCCAATAAAGTTAAGATTGATAGTCAGAAATTAGAATCTAGAGATCTTATGAATAGTGGAAGTAGCTTGTTTGATCAAACTGAATTGGGAAATCAAACATTTTTAGATAGAAGGGTTCTTGGATCATTTGAAAAGAGCATTTTTTCAGAACTAGAAGAACAAAAAGATGTTGAAAGTTCATGGGCATTACAAGGTCACATATCAAATAATGTAAGTTTCTTCAAAAAATGTCAACAAAAAAGCTCTCGTACCTTCTTTGAATATCCTGCTTCGTCAAAGGACTCCATTTCAAATACATTACCTTGCAAAGCCCAAGTTCCTCTCTCTAAGAGATCATCAGATAGTGTATTACAGCCAGATGCCAAATGCAGGAAAATCGTGATTGAAAGAAACTGTGATATGCATGACTTTGATGAAAAAAGTATTCTCCAGAAAAGTGACCAAACTGAAGAAGTTGAACTTGTGAACCTTGCTAAAGCATTGTCTGAACACAATGATTCATTCATTCATCCAACTCAACAGCAATCAACTTCTAATTCCAATTCATTAAGCTCTAACACAAAAACTAGTTTCAACCTTTCTGGTGGGAAAACGCTAGACAAGAAGCATCAGTATTTTTCCCCCAAAAGGTTCCAACTCAGTACTAAGGTGCCTCCTGGTATTGACCCAGATGTTTTCTCAGAATTGCCTAGAAATATCCAAAGTGAGATCTTGGCACATATTGCTATGGCTAGTAGTCCCAAGCCTTCCAAAACTATGGTAATAGGGACTGAAAAAAAAACCAATCAGCCCTCAAAAAAGGGTAAAGAAATGACAAAAGAGCAGGGTAGAAGCAGCATCTTGAAATACTTCAGTAGAAACACATGATAATACAGAAATATGCTGGTTGACTATACCTGTATAAAATGAGTTTACATCTAGGATGTACAAATAAAAAATTGGTTTTGATCTATTTTGAACTAAGAAGGTAAAAACAAAACAAACTTTTGTTTTTAAAACATTTTATTTCTGTATAAAATGTAAAAAGCCATTTAAAACTGTTATAATATGTAAAATATTGTCACTCACATTTGGAATCTTGATAAATGTTCTAGCCCTTTCAACATTTTAAACTATGATAACAGTCTACATTATAATTACAATCAACACATTGATGTCAATTTATTGGCAGTGACTTTTAGCAACATGTAAGCATAACATCTGATACCATCCACACATACAAACTTTGAAACTTTTTTAGCATTACATATTAGGGCTAAAAGTTTTGTATAATCTCTTTCTGTTTTATTTGTTCAAGCTGTGGTTTGTGCCATACCAAAATGATATTGTTAGAAATAAATGTTCAGTTTCAATTCTAGTTTATATTTTTATCACATTGCTGTAAATATACTGGTTGTAAATATCCTGTCATCGTTAACATAAATTGTAACAATTAAAATGTAACAATAATTGCACCATTCAAGAAATAAAACCATTTCTAAAGCATATATTGACTGTATCTTAAATCAATGAAGTTCCACAATTTTTTCATATTTTCAGGATCCTTGAGAAAAAAATGCCCACCTGGCATATGTTCAAATCGAAATGTTCCGGAAGTGACCTGTTTCCAAGCTGAAGATAAATTAAATAGAAGCCTTGATTATAATTTATATTTTAAAAAAATGATTCAATGGTAGTAAACCTACATTTGATTTTATAAGGATGCTCCTTGAGAAGTTAGTATTGAGAAATACTAACAACAAATTAATTTAAAAGTCCCCTCTTCTCAGTAAATGTGCGCACAACTGGTTTAGTGAGAATTTATGTTTCAATGTCTGTACAGAATAAAGATACACTAAAAAATTCACCTTCTATATCATGATCTACATCATCCTTGCCATCAAAAAAGTCTATAGGACATGTCAAAGGAGGGGGTTGATCTGCCTTGTGATCATATCTATAGAAAAAAAACAAACACCAAAGACTTTAAAAAAAACATGTAAAGCAACAAACACATTAAATATTACAACAAAACAACTAGATGTAATGAACAAGTGGAGTTCACTTATTCGTTCAGCTCTAATTTAGGGTAACAGTAGAATGACTTCAATTGTGAACAAAATAATTCTGATGGATTATAATTCTTCTTAACAGCATGCAAACTCTTCATGGGTAGAAACTGGGTAGATACATATTTAAAAAACTTCTCTTAACAATTTTCCTTGAAATATGACATTTTATGTATATGTTTGGGTAAAATATTACTGGCTAATTTGCAACACTGCGAAAACTGGTTTGACCATTATATTTTTTAAAATGTAATCCTTTAAAAATTTTGACTATTCTGAACACACACCTTCAGTGGTTAATCGTACATTCATCTCAAAATGTTTTATTGTACTCAGTTAAGCATTGAATAAATAAATAGAGGTTTATGTACATCATATGTATATGTACCTGTATATAATATATAATGCAATGCGATAATGAAATTGACCTTCGTATCGCCAAGGCCAGTGCATCCTATGGCAGACTGTCTAACAATGTCAGGAACAGACGTGGTATTACCACAAATACAAATCGAGCTGTCATCCTCCCTACATTGCTCTATGCCTCAGAAACATGGAAAGTGTACAGAAGACATGCCAAGAAACTGAATCACTTTCACATGACATGTCTGAGAAAAATACTAAATGTCAAATGGCAAGACAGAATGCCAGATACTGAAGTCCTTCAAAGAGTGGGTCTGCAAAGCATCCACACAATCCTGATGCAGTCCCAACTGTGATAGGCATGACACATATGCAGAATGGAAGACCACCGCATCCCAAAGCGACTCTTGTATGGCCAACTAAGCGAAGGAAAGTGCTCGCAAGGTGGTGAAAGAAAGCGCTTCAGGGACACCCTCAAAGCTTCTCTAAAGGCGTTCAGCATTGACCCAGACAAGGCACATGACAGAGCATCATGGCGTCGCACTGTGAGGTTGCTGAGGAAAAGAGAACAACGCTGACAGAAGAAAAACACCAGAGAAGAAAAGCAAGGCCAATGACACTAGCTCCAGTTGGAATAACCTGCCCAGTGTGCGGCCTAATATTCTGGGCTTGCATAGGTCTCACATGCCACATGCCCCCTGGATGATAAAGTGGTCATCATCGAACCACGATGGACGAACTATGCTATATCTCTTACTAGATCCAGTATTCTAGTGCAGACTACTGTTTTTTAATTTTTCCAAGTTTGGATCTATATCACCACAATTGAATCTACTATACTCTTGAGTAGATTCTGCTGTATAACACATAGGTGTTTTTTTCAGCAATGGGAGAGGGGGCATAGGTGCAGTGTAAAAAAAATCCCCCCCCTTTTTTTTTTATTAAGCGCAAAGTAATTGCTCTTACAAAAAGTCATTAGTTTCTTAACCCTTAAAGTGCTGAGATGTTTTACTATGAGTGCATAAAAAATGTAATTCCAATTCTAATGTGTAGAGGCTTAGCTACCAAGGGGTTAATGAAAAAATTACAAAAAAAGACACACACTTTTTATGATACTTGATTTAAATTTATGATTTGATTTGATCATAGTTGACTTTCTTGAGTACCTATCTATAGTAACAACTCACACAGATATCTTTTCATCACAAGTGCTAGAATATTTTGAAAGCATGTTTGTGAAGTTTGATTTACTTGTTATGGATGTTCCTTCAGATTTGAAGATTGTAACATCAAACCTCCAGCAGGACATCTGGAGATGGCAGCTGGCAGGGTTTAAACTAGGAACTGTTGAGGCGACAGTCTATTCATGGGAGGGATGGGTTTCAGTGCCCTGCTACATCTCTGTCACAGCTGGTTTAGCTTTGGACTAATTAATGTCCTTGTATTTTGGGTCAAATTCCTGTTCAATGGCAGGATTCTAAGCCAAGACCTTCAAAACATTATAGCAGTCAAGTCTGTATAGTCCACTGCTAAAAGTTACAGTTACACTATCAGCGCACACTTCAAATATTTTCAGGCTAATAACTTATAGTATAGTATAAAAGGTAAAGAAAGTTACTTAAATAAAAGTTAAAGTAATCCAATTACTTAAATTGTGGTACCATACAGAAGTCTGCATATAATGGTGGGTAAAAAATATCCATCAGTTCTGAATTGTCAAAAAACTCAGGAGGTGTGCCACCTGCAAAGTATGACATTTTTTGTTAAGTTAATAAGTTATATAACTAAAACTTTTTTTTTACATTGACTCATTAAGCACACAGTATTGTAGAGAAGCCAATGGTTACACTGTATTTTGTTTTATGTAAGTTTATGAAAATGAAACAAGAAATAAAGTATAAAATATAATTAACCGGCAGTGTTTTATAAATTTTGCTTAGAATTGTGGATATGAAATAAAATTAATAAATAAATGTAATAAAAATTTTAATTTTAATCTTAAGATATTTTTTACAAAATTCTTAAAAACTAAAATATCCAGCACAGTAAAAAATAGAAAAGATTGCAAGAAAACTTTTAATACCAAAAATAAGTTTTTTTTTGTAACAAAATTATATAAAATATTGAAAAAATGTATAATTACCCAAAAATTTAAGTTTTTCAATAAATTCTGACTTAGACATTTGGGACACATTTAGAATACGGGCTTCTCGAAGTGGCGACTGGGGAATTTAAAAAAAAAACAGAATAGAAAAAAGCAAAGTTGAACTTTCAAAATGATGAGAAATTAGCATGTTAGTATATCTGCTTATATTGGTACAGGTAAACCGGCCAGGGAGCAATTGGTTTGCAGTCATTGAGAATGAAATGGGGCATCCAGTGTTGACTCAAAGGTCAGAAAATTAGAGCAGAAAGTAACAAGAACTACATAAAAATTACTTTTTCAAAAAAACATATCTTATATTAATTGTAATTGTATCAATTAGTTTGGACCAGTCATGTGATAATTTATAAGATAAACCTGGATACCGGTATAATAAATCTGTGCGATTAGAAATATTTTTAGGCACGACATGGCCTACACTGTGCCGATGTGCCTAAAACTAAAAACCTAAACCTTAGAAATATTTTTAACAATTTTAGCTTTCTCAAAGCACAATGATCCTATCTTTTTTTTCAGGAACAGTTGTGAAAGGAGAGTGAAGAAGGGAGTATCTTGATGGATGTTGACATGATCATTTTTTAATGCATAAAAAATATTCACTCAGGGCTCAAGTTCTCAAGGGGACAAATTCAACTTATACCACCACATCTATCAAGTAGGATTTATTTCCCTTGTTCAAGAAAAAACAAATTTAATTACCAATAGTTATTTAACTAATTGGTTAATTTTTTAAATTCATTCTTGTGGGAAAAGAAATAATTGTGCTAAACTTCAGCTTAATCTGAGATAGGGTGTGGGAGAAGTATTGTGTACAAACTTTTACCAGATAGACAAGAGTTCATATAAACTTTGTAAAAGGCACAATATCACTCAATTATATAAAGCTTGTCAGCTTGGAAAATAAATTACTCTAAAAAATTAACTGTTGGGTTGCAGATGATCTGGGATGATCAAAGCTTTGGGAACTTACTCAGAAAGAAAAGGAGGCTGAAGTCAACTAGCCTCTTGGTAAATAACACATTGACACACACCACTCATCTAAGATGGAGTACAATACCGCTTCAAATAGATGTGGTGTTCAGGAGGCTGGGTTCTGCCTCCAAGGAGCCCACACAAGTCAGATGGACAGGCTCAAACAAGAAACTGGCTTAAAAAAAAACTTTACAAAAAAAAAACAACTCTATATGGAGAAACCACTGTGTAGTTTATCTGAGATACAGGGCCAGTTTTCTGAAACCCTTAACACAAAAATGAGAATTGAGATGAAAAAGGAGAAAAATAATGCTACAGCAGTTGGCAAAAAAAACATAACTGCTTTCTGAATTTCAAAGCATTGCCATTTTAAGAAGGTGAACATATTTTCAAATGAAAATCATAATTTTCAATCTCTTACATGTAGTGCTGTGGTCCCTGAGAGAAACATGTGGTCTGGTTCTCTTTTGTAGAGATGTTTAAGTTCCAGAGCCACAAGAAAAGATAGCAGTGCACCCATACTGAAATAACAAGTTAGAAATAATAATGGAGTAAAGAAGGTTTAAGGTTTTACACCCACACAAATCTCATTGCTTAAATATTATAGTCTCCATGGACCTAGAAACATTTCTGTTAGGTATGTGAAAAACAAAATCGAGGCATTACCTATGACCAAAGAAAGCAAATGGTTTGTCGAAGTATTCATCATGTATTGTTTTGACAATCCAGTCTATAATTTCTTTTGCATCCGAACAACAAGGTTCTTGATATCTGGTTTCTCTCCCAGGTAAACAGACTCCTATAACTATATTTTATAACACAAACAAATTATGATACAACTTATTGATTGATTAATTTTTTTTTTATACCGGTAAGTAATATATACTTCCTGCTTTCTTTAGCAGTAAGCTAATGTCATTAGAGTAACAGTAAATTGTGTCCTTTAATATGCATGTGGGGGTTGGTTGTAATTCAAAAGCTTCTTTAAGTTTTTTTTTATGTTTTAGGTTACACCTACAAATGTAACCCAAGAATTACATTAATACATAGAAAATTTGTTGATACAATATAACTACACTAGAAAAACGAAGAGAATAAACATAACATAAACTTAAAATTGCCTAAGAAAAGTTAAAATTCACCTTCAATGTCATCTGAAATGTGTTTGCCCCATGCTGTGTAAAATGTAGCACCTCCACCAGCCCAAGGAAAACAAAATAACCTCCTGGTGGAATTTGCATGAGGAAATCTACAATTCATCCTGAGTCAGAGTTTCTCTAGAAATAAAGTTATCTTTTTAAAACAATATTTAATAGATTAATAACTTTTATAAAACATTTAGAAGAAAAATGTATAAGTAAAAAAAAAATATTTTGTGTGTTAAATAAAAAATGTGATAGCTTTCCACTGAAAATAAAAAACATAACTGAAAAGACTAAATTATAACCATAAAGTAAGATGACCTACTTTAGTTTTTGTAGTACAAGTTCTAATATTAAAACTGTGAACTATTAAGGTGGCATAATTTGGTCCTCTTCTCAAGAGTAAGATTATTTATTAAGTTACCTTAATTCTTTTATAGCTCTTTTTATTTTAAATTAGGCCTACAATTTCAAAACTTGTGCTGATACTTCAAGCTGTACATTTCAATTAAAATTTTTCAACATTAAAGTACAAATATAATAAAAAAAAGGTTTATTACATATATACACTGCCAGACATTTTAACAATCTAATACTAGAGTGAAATTAAAATAAAATAAAAATAAGTAATATTTAAGTGTTTCCTCAGCACTTTTTTAGTTCACAACTTATGTAATGTTTCTAACTGAAACAAATAAACAACAGTAGTTCTATTTTGTTAGTGTAGTTGACAGTGACAAATTCAGAGGTGGCCTCCATCAAACCATAGACAAAGAATATTCAATCCATGGACGTTTTTTATTGTCTTAAGTAATACAATTTTAAAGACTCATTCTGCATTGTTTTTTACTTTAAAAAAAAAATTGAATAACCCATTAATGATCTGCGACTTCAGTACCTCTGGGCAAGAACATTAAATATAATACAAACCAGAAAAAAAAACAATTTAAAAAAACATTAGAAAAACATTTTTTTGCTCAAATCAGGATTCACACTTGAGCTCTTTGATATTTTTTTTTTAGAATACCTATATTCAAGTCAGAACTTTATGGAACCTTCAGGATCCTAGTTGTACACCACCGATCTCAAAAACGGCTCTAACAATATTCCTAGAAATTTAACAGTTGATGTATATCACTGAGAAAATAATTCCTAGCTCAATGGCCACACAGGCAAAACTCTACTTTGACCATTAAAATTTTTTAAAGTAAAAAAAATATATATAAATTTTAATTTGGCTATAGAATTAGACCTAAATCTACATCTAATTTGTTCACTGACTTTCGTTCACCCACAAATCGTTCACCAGACAATTTAATCACACAATTATATTTACAACCGACAAAGAGACTATTTGAAGTTGTGGAGGGTGGGAAATGGTGCAACGGATGGTGTTCTTATGCTAGAGTACAAAGAAAATGACTTTATAGTGAAAATTAAATATTAAAACCCGTTTTTAGATATATTTTCTTTGATCTGCTCGAACCTTCCAACAACACCGATCGAGCTTACTAACTGGGGAAAAATCCGTTTGAGAAAAAGTATGCTTGGCGATACCTACACTACACCTCTTTGACCTCGTATTTAATTTTAACTAAGCCTAGTGATACATTACATCCGATCTATTTTTATAGAAAAAAAGATGAGGAATTCAGAGATACCATCAGATTTTTCATAGGTCAGACAGTTACGATGCTATAAAAATCCAAACTTGAAAATTGCTGCTAATGGGCTTAATCATAATCCTTTCGAGCTTTGCACTTTACTAGATCTAATCACTAATGGCATATACTATGATTTTCAGCTATGGCTTGAGGATATCCTGAATAAGGTAATACCTCAAAGAATACTCCATCCATGACCATATACTTCAATATGAATATGATGATGGGTAATAGTAATACTTGTTTTTAAAGGATATAATTATAACTCATTATAAGATCTAATATAAAGTATTTATAAGATTAAAGGTAGCATGTACCAAATCTTCTTACTTCAAAAAGATGATTATCATTATGATACCTGATTATAGGCTGATACTCTATGAAGTTTTATGAACTCAATGTCATGATAAACTATATATGATACTGTGAATACTGATAGTCTAGTCAAGATTTTTACTTACATATTTAACAAATCACATCTGACATCACATGAATAGTGTCTTTAATTAATATTAATAGATCTAGATCTAAGTATTTCTAAGTTCTAACTCAAACTCAAATAATTGAAACTGTGTTACTAACTGTCAGTGTTAGTCATTATCATTATCAATATCATTCATTATGATTAGATTTGAAGATGATTAGAAATAGATCTATTCACTGTTCTAATTACTACTATTCTATGGAATACCATCGGGGATAACCATTTAGATTTAGATCTACAGTATTATGAGTATAGATTCTCTATTTCTATTTCTTTATTTTGTTTACCTTTAAATTATAAGCTTTAATAGATTAGTTCGTATCTTTAGTCTGCATTTATTATTTAATTTTAAAACTATAACTATTGTAATGAATCAAAATATTATTATTCTGATCATGTTAGGCCATCATATGTCATCTGCAAAGCTCAGTACCGGCATAGCCTTCGAGAGCATCTTCTTTTATTCTATTATCCTTTCAAGGAAGATATTGAAAGTGTTGGTGAGAGTAGGCAGACTTGTCTTACTTCAACTACATTTTGAACCAGTCGCAATATTATTGTTGAAGTTTGCCTACACCGCACTGGTAGCATACTTGTATATAGATGTTCTGGATAGCGTATGATTTAGTTTAAGTTGTAGGCTACTTTTCCAATGTCGACAGAGTGCCCCATGCGGCCATGCTATACTCGATCGAAAGCTTTCAAAATCGATAAAGACATGGAAAAGATTCTCTTGGTGTTGGAGATATTTTTCACAGAGTATTCTGAGGTTTAGGGTTCGTCCTGTTGGGCTGCGTCCTTGTCTAAAACCCACTTGTTCTTCTGATATAACTTTGTATGCTATCGGTTTAGCCGATTTAATATAATTTTTATCAGAACTTTGGGATGACTTATGATGGTGCGGTAGTTTTGACAGCTATTGTAAATTGCCTTTCTTTGGAAGGGTGATGATGAGTGATTGGGTCTAGGGTCTGGGCCATTCTCCTGATTGCCAGATCCTGTTAAATTCCTGGAAAAATGTTCAACACATATTCCAAATCCACCTTTTCTTCTCTTCTTTCATTTTCTTTTTGATCCTCTTGTTGACGCTGTTGTATTCGTGGACTAATTTTGAGTCAAGACAACTTTTTCAGAGTTGGGTATATCTTCTGT